>CM053623.1:406297885-406315795 GCA_028646595.1 Phalanger gymnotis
TTTTTCCATCCCAATAGAATACAGTTTGTAAAGTGTTTTGAAGTTATCATATCATAGTTAAATTCTAAATGTAAAATTTATATTCTATAAATACTCAGAGGTCAGGAGTCCCCTGCCTTTCTCACACTCCACACTTGGAGAGAACTCAATACATATAGTTAAGTAAAAATTCTGAAGCAAAATTTTTCACCTAACACTCATTTATAAATTAATAGAAAATCTATGCTGTAAGGGACTTTAGACATCATCCCATCGAATTCTCTCACTTGAAAGATGGAGAAACTGAGGCCTAGAAAAGGGACATGGCTTGACCCATCCCATAGGTCACCATAATCATTACAAAGAGAAGCCAGTGTTATTCGTCTATCACTACCACCAAACTTTCTATATAATGCATTGAGATTTGTGTGAAGGCGCGTTAGTTCTAGTACACTGTCTTATTTGAAATCCCTGAATTACTTAAAGGAACAATGACTGTTGACTGATGCCCTTTCTTGCCATCATGAGCCAATATCCCATATTAGCTTCTAGCCCTTTTGTGCCTCATTAAAGTTCTCAAAATGTAGCAGTGGAGACCCAATTGACCTTTCCAATTTAATCAAGACTCAAATCTAGCAGAACTGGCAGAAGATTTCATATTTGATACTCTCCAACCATCACCACCATTTATAACCTGTATAACTTCTATTGAGAATCTTAACATCTAGAGCTGGAAAGGACAGCTGAGATCATTTAAGGAAGTCCCCTTATTTTCTAGAGATAGAAACTGTAGCCCAGTGGAGTGTGGTGAAAAGAACACTGGCTTTGGTGGTAGAGGATGTGGATTCAAATCCGAGTTCTTCCACTTAATAACTATATGAGTTTAGGCAAGTCCCTTAATTCGTTTGGCCTCCAATGATAATAATAATAATGATAGTGATAATAATAGCATTTCTACAGCTCTTTTAGGTTGCAAAGTGCTTTACGTATGTTATCTCATTTTGTCTTCACAACAATGCTGGGAGGTAGGTACCATTATTATCCCCATTTTACAGATGAGGAAATTGAGACAGACAGAGGCTAAGTGACTTGCCTAGGGTCATACAGCTAGAAAATGTTTAAGACAGCAAGAGAACTCATATCCTCCTGACTCCTGGTTGAATGCTACATCCCCTGCACCATCTAGTTGCCTCTGAATTTTATTTGTAACATAAAAGAATCAGACAAAATGATGTCTAAAGTCCTTGCCAGCTCTTAATTCTGTATTTTCTCATCCTGCGTTCAAACTAGCATCCCCTTCTGTCTCGACATCTCCCACATCCTTTCTCTCCTCTCTGGGCACATGGTCATCACTCTAGTTAGAGTCTTTATCATTTCTTTCCTGAATTATCACTATGGCCTCATAATTAACCTTTCCTTCTCTTCCCTTTTCAAGCCATCCTCTCCCACGCTTCTAAACATCTTCCTAAAGTATAAATCTGATTATGTCACTCCCCTACTCAAGAATTTTCATTATTTTTCTTTTGTCACTATGATAAATACAAATTCTTCAGCTTGGTATTTAAAACCCATCATAATTTTGTTCCACGCTATCGTTCTAGACTTATTTCCCAATTCATCCTTTTGTGCGTTCTACGTGCAACCAACTGGACTACTTGCTGTTCCTTGGATTTATCACTCCATCTCCACCCTTTGTTCTTTTGCATACGTGCTATCACATTCATTGAATTCATTCCCTGCTCCTCTTTGCTGCTCAGAATCCTTAGCCTCTTTCTAGGCTTGACTCAGGTGCCACCTTCCACAAGGAGCTTTTCCTAAGTAAACCCCTTCTTCAAAGTGTATAGTACTTCTTTATCTCTTTAAATATCATACCTCCATAGCAAAATGTAAGCTCCTTATATTCTGTTCTTCACTTTACCTTTGTAGTTCTGGTGCCTAGAATAGTATCTTCAACAAAAGAAACTGTTTCTTAAAAAATATTTGTTGAATAAATGAATCAGGTCATGAATAGTAGTGCCAGGATTTGAATGTTGATCTGATTCTGAATTATGTTACTCTTTCTATTACGACATACATGTCACTATGCTTTTCTTGGTGGTTAAGTGAAAGAATAATAATAGAAAACTTCCCATTAATGTGGAAAAAGAGAGAGAAGTGCGGTGGAGCAGTACTTGCATTTTTTTAGAAAAAAAAACATAAAATCCCCAAATTTAATAAATGGGAGAAAACCATCATATCAATTCTAGATTCATTTCTTTTCCTCCTTCATGCTTCATATCCAATTAGTCCTCAAGTTCCATCAATTCAACTTCTACTTGCCCTTAAAATGAAACTTACTGGAGTAGGCATTTGTCACACTGGGGGAAGGAGAAAGGTTGTGTAAACATTTGCTTGGATGAACAGCAAAATTGAGCCCTGGGCTCTGGATGGGTTCCCAGCTTATCTCCCCACTAACCTTGTTCCTTATTTCTCATTTATCATTTCTCTCTGGGCATCAAGTTTTATCCAGTCCTCCATATTCAAAACCTTGGGTATGTCTTTGAGTCTTCTCTATCCTTTGACTCATATACAAACATTTACCAAGTCCTGCCAATTTCAATGCATTGGTATGTCTTTCCTCCTAGCATCCATTGCTTCCTCTTTATTCTCACCACTGTGGCCCTGGTACAGATCCTCATCACCATCATTCACATGAACTATTATAAAAGCCTTCTAATAAGATCTTCCTGTCTCTAAGATCTTTCCTTCCAATACAGCCTTTGGATGGTGTCACGTTCAGTTTCCTAATGTAAAACTGTGGTCAAATCACATCTATATTAATATGTGTATGTAATACACATAGACATATATATAATATATGTATACATACATATATTATATTTATATTATATATAGTATATGCATACACACATATATGAATAGTTATAAATATATGTATGTATACACACATATGAATATATATAAAATATATATATAAAATTTTATATATCCTATTGCCACTGAATTTCTTATCCTGACTTTCAAGCGCTCTTAGTTTGTCTGAAAACTACCTTTCTTTCTTTATTCTCTGCTGCTCCTCTTCGCACAGTACATTGGCCCTACCTTATCAAGCTACTCTCTCTTCCCCCAGACTAGTCCTGTAGTTTTCTGTCTCTGGGACTTTATTCCACTGTCTTTTTTGTTTGTTTGGAAGTCAGTTGCACTTTAGTCTCGTCTTTATCTAATGAATCCATACCCATCTCAATAAACCTTTTCCAGATGCTCCATGAATTCCAGATTCCATGAAGCCTTTCCTGATCCACCTACCCTTGCTCATCTTCACCAGAAATTCATCATGGTATAATAGAAAGGAAACTGGACTTGAGGTTTAAAGACCTGAGTTCAAACCCCAGTTACAACATTTATTGGTTATGCAGCCTTAGTTAAGTCATATTCTTTCTTTAAGCCTCAGTTTCCTAATCAATAAAATGGGAGCAATAAAAATTGCGTGACTATAATAAACTATGCATGTATAAAATGATTTATTTATATATGCTTATTAGGGCTGATGATGCCCTAGTGAGACTTACAGTCATCATTTCATGCAATCAAACTTTATTGACCATTCAACAACAGAAACATCAACCCCATCTAGGAATAAACCACCAACTGGATTTCTAAAGGTAGATTGTTTCCTACCAGTGCTCATGGCAAAGTTCTCACTCTGTTCAACTAGAAGCTATATGTGTTTCTCTGAGGCAGAATTGTAGCAAGTCTTTCTCAGTCAACATTATTCTCAAACAAATATGGGATGTTCAAATTTCTGAATGTGGGAAACAGAAGAATCTGTCATAGTAGTGACCCAGGCTAATGGCTGAGAATTGCAGCAGTTTTATATGGTTCTAGATAAAGGGATTTACAAGTTATATCTAAGTTCTGCCTGGTGACCTACTATCCAAGCTTATGATGAGAGGAAACTATCAATCAAAACTTTAGTATTCCTACTGTTATTACCAAGCTTTTATCAGTTGTTACCAGATTTGGGGGGCACACGTATCTTTAGCAGTTATTTGACAGTTTAGGGATACAGACATTCATTATTTCCAAACTATACACAAGTACTTGTCTTATTGTAGAAAAACAATTTACATAATGACTACTTAGCCAAAAGTAGAGGATTAAAGGGGTAGCTAAGTGGCACAGTGGACAAAATGCCAGGCCTGAAGTCAGGAAGATTCCTTTTCCTGAGCCTGAGTTCAAATCTGGCCTCAGACATTTAATAGCTATGTGACCCTACACGAGTCACTTCAGCAAGTTTGCCTCAGTTTCCTCATCTATACAATGAGCTGGAGAAGGAAATGGCAAACCGCTCCAAGAAAACTCCAGATGGAGTCATGAAGAGCCAGACGTCACTGAAAAAACTGAGTGACAACAACAGTACAGAGGTTTGAAATGAAATGGAGTTGCTCATTCTGAGTTAACATCCTCGTTCCCACTGCAGATGTGAGAAAAACACTTTTTAATTCTTCAAGAGCTGTGGAAGTGAAAGCATTATTATCATCTGAACTCAATATCCTTTGTACTTCTCATCTCTGGTCACCTAATAGTTTGTATTAGGTGTATTTGTATCCCTCTCTATGGGACCAAAAGGTTGTACCTAGCTCCTAATGTGTACTTTAAATGTGGTCATACCAGGGCAAATCAGTCCTAGGATCCTTATTGTCTACCTCACTCACTCGTTGGGTACTTAATCATACATAATATCACTGTTTTATTTAATCTCTTAATTCACGTGTCTTGTGTCTCCAATAAAACTGTGAGCTCCCCAGGGATAGATGGAGAGGGTGGAGAGCTCCCGTCTCCCACACAATAGCATAGCGAAGCATATTTCTCGGCATGTGGTACAGGGAGGGAGGGGTAAAGACAAAAAAAAGGCATTCGGCAATCAGAATTTCAAATTAGACAGAACCTCAAAAACCATCTAGGCTGACCTCTATCCAAACACCTACCTCTTCTACAAACAGGATCATAAATTTAAAACTGAAAGGCATCTCAAAGGCTGTCTAGTCCGACCTCCTCCCTTTTATTTTATAGTTGTAGAAACTGAGGCTCGAGGAATTCAGGTGATTTGCTTCAGGGTCACACAGATAGTGTGGAACCTCCAGGGTAGCAAGGTGGTACAGTGGATGGAGTGCCAGGCCCGGAGTCAGGAAGATTGGAGTTCAATCTGGTCTCAGACACTTACTAGCTGTGTGACCCTGGGTGAGTCACTTAACCATGTTTGCCTCAGTTTCCTAATCTGTAAAATAAGCCGGAGAAAGAAATGGCAAAGCACTCCAGTATCTTTGCCAAGGAAACCTAAGAAGGAGTCACAAAGAGTCTGACACAACTGAAATAACTAAACAACAACACACAGCAATAAGCAAAATACAAATAATGCCAGAATTTGAACCTGATGCCAGAGCCAGAGAACTCTCCACTATACCTCTGTGCCTCCCCAACAAGACGCTGTCCAGTCTCTACTTGAATACACCCCTTAATTGTTGCAGAAAGGACTCCCTCTGGCATCTGTGCCTTCTAATGTTAATGTATGAGCTTGGCAGCGGGAACATTGGTAACAACAATTTTTGTCAAATCAAACTTTCAAGAGTCTATTTACCAAGCCACTAGTACCAGTCCAATGATTTGCCAAACCTTAACAAGGTAGCGTTGCCTTGGAAGGCAGAGAAAGAGAGCTAGAGAATTTCTCTGAGCATCCCCAGATATTACTGCCCACTCATAGATCTTCATACCTGTTGTAGGAGACTATGCATTTTAATGGGATTCAGGCTCCTCGGGGTACCTGTTGCCTCCCCTCTCCAAACTAGCGAATGTCATTTTTATTTTTGTCCCCCTACCTATATCAAAGAATCCCTTTCTAGGGTTCCCCCCAGAATTTCTACAATTCATGGAGTTCTAGGTACCCAAACTTCTCCCCTGGCTTCCCCCTTGAAAAAAAACGGTCCTCTATTCTCCTGTGAATGGATAAACTATTTTGTTTCCAGCGATGCCGTCAGGGCAGTTTTCTAGGTGCTGAGGGCTATTGCAGCTCAAATATCGATAGTGCTTATGTTTCTAGTACTTTAAGATTGGCCAAGCCCTTACTTTACCAGAACACTGGGAAGGGGTTAGTACGGGTACCATCACTCTCATTTGACAGATGAGGAAAACTGATGTGTGATGAGTCCATAGTCACACAGCCAGAAAGTGTCAGAGTTAGGACTCTCAGCCAGGCCTTCTGATTCCAAATCTAATCCTGTCTCATCCATTATGACTCCAAGGCTTTCCTCCCCTACTCCACATTGCCTCCTAGACCCAGCCTCAATTAGTGCACGTGTATGTGTGTGTGTGTGTGTGTGGTGTGGGGTTTTGTTTGTCATCTTGACAGAAAAACAAAACTATTTTTACCACGTTAGATGTTATTGTTCCATTCTGGGAGAACAGGGGAAAAAACTGTTTCTTTTCTGGGAGCCAAAGACACACATTTCTCCTTTAGAGGCTTGAAGGTACTTATTCCTGTTTGGAGTCCATTTCCAGTACACATCTGGCAGCTTAAAATGTTCCACTGAAAGAGGAGGAAGGATTCTATGTTCCTGACAAAGGAAAAGGCTAGACAATGGAAGCTGGGGTTAGAACATTTAACCACTCAGTTGACAGGGCCCAGCACAGTCTGGTACATATAGCAGACATTTAATAATTGCTAAGAGGATTGGATTACATTGGGTTATGGGATCTAGGGCTGGCAAGGGGCTACTCTAGGACTCTCCAATACCTTCTTATGTATCTCTAAACTCTCCCTTTTGATGAGGTCACCCGTTCCCAAGGGTTCAATTGCCAAATCTATACAAATGACTACCAGATCTATATATCCAGCCTGAGTATCTCTAATGAAGTCCATTCCTGGGTCACCAGTTCCCTAGTGCACATCTTCAGCTGGATACCCTGTAGGCATCTCAAATGCAGCATGTCTAAAGCAGACCATTATGCTTCTCCCAAAATCATTGCCTCTTTCTGACAAGCTCACTTCTGTTGAAGGCACCACCACCCATCAAGTCACCCAGG
The DNA here is from genome assembly GCA_028646595.1 of Phalanger gymnotis. Taxonomy (NCBI): domain Eukaryota; kingdom Metazoa; phylum Chordata; class Mammalia; order Diprotodontia; family Phalangeridae; genus Phalanger; species Phalanger gymnotis. Next base: position 406,304,945 of record CM053623.1, read on the forward strand.
TTCATAGCCTTGGAGAGGTCTTCAGCTGTCTTCCCTCTCCTGCCCTTTTTATTTAATCTGTTGTTAAGCCTTGTGGATCAGGCCTCCAAAATATCTCTTGCATCTGTCCCATTTTATCCACTCACACAGTCATTGTCCTACTTCAGAGGCATCTAGGTGGCATAGCAGCTGTAGTACTGAAGTGGAAGTCAAAGGCCAAAGGAGACCTAAATTCAAATCCTCCCTCAAACACTTACCAGCTGGGTAACACTATGCAAGTCACAAAAAACCACAGACCCCAGGTCTTTGCTAAACTCTTACTTTGCCATGGAGCCTCCCTGAATGCCCAAGCCCACAGTAATCTCAGGGTCCTTCAGCTGCCTTGTAGCATGTACTTTCCATCTCCTTTGGAGTCTCTAAAGTAGTTTGTTGTCTATATCAATCATCTGGGCATTAAGCACATACAGCCTAATCTTCCAACTTGCTTGACTCATCCGAATGTCAGGGGACCCAGCTTTCATCCTCGTCCTCTCATTAACTACCTATATGACCTCAGGCAAACCACAGAATCACACAGTCTCAGAGTTGGAAGGAACCTCAGAGGCCATCTATTCCAACCCACACAAGACTCTGAATCCCCTACATGAGACTTCAGCCTTCACTTGAAGATGTCCAGTGATGGGAAACCTACTCCCTCCTGAGGCAGCCTGCCTATCCCACTTTTGTGTGGCTCTCTTGTCCAGAGTAGAACAAAAAGTTCCCTGAGTCTCTGCATCACAATTTTTAGAAACCAGTGCTCTCATTAACTAGGAATCCTCTAGGCAATGGGACAATAGAATGCTTGGAGGGTTGAACACCACTGAATAGAAAGTCAGTTTTGCTCAATAGAGAGCAGCATTTAATGAGAACCCATAAATGAACTTTTGGGGAAATCTCAAGCTCAGTAACAAACATACAAATCCATCAAAAGTTACTTCTATAAATTAAAAATGAGCATTTACAGTAGCCTTGAAATAATAAGACACATACACATATCCTTGTAGAGAACATGAAGTTAGCCTCTTCCTCCTAGGCCTTGACACCCAATTTTGCAGGCTTTCTAGCTTCAAGCCAAGCAGAAGGGAATGGAGGAAGCAGGAGAAGGGAGATTGCAGGCACACTTGGAGAGAGAGAGGGGGTTCTAAGGGGAGAGAAAAACAAAGAAACAGAAACTGCTTCTGCTTTCCAGAGAGGCACTGTTGCTGGCTGCTGTTCCCACCAGCTGGGAAGGAGAGAAAACAGAGTGAGGGAGACAGCCCTCAGAAGATCTGTCAAGTGTCAGGTTCCTTCTTGGGAAAATCTATGCTTCCCCTTTGGGGATTGAACACAACCACACACCTCTGGTGTGTCAAAACTAAGAGCAGTTTTAACAACCGCTAGTTCTGACCTGACAACCAGAGAGAGTAGCCTTGTTCCAGGACCTTTTTCCTTTCCCCTAGATAAAGACATGAGTGAATGGGCCCCACAAGTGTAATGAGGACTTCATGTGTCGGGAGATGGGACTGTCATGGTGTAGCTCAAAGGGAGGCAGAATAGACTTTGCTGCTGTAACCTCTTCACCCATTCTTCTCCAAGGAACACTTTCATTCCTGTCAGGAGAAGAAGCAGGAGTTGGGATCAGAGGCTACCACTCTGCTCTCCTCAGTGGGGAAGTGTTGAGTATACCAGACTGGAAATATATCTATCTGATCCGTTAAATAGCATTAGTCTAGAGGGTGATCAGGTTCCATCTAACTTTTAATCTTTGTCATTTGTGGGGGAAGAGGAAGGAGGACCCCAAACTCTATATCCAAGTCTTCACCCTTTCCCTACCTAATATCAGTTCCAAGATGAACACACATAGTGAATTTCAAAGTAGTTCATTTATCCAAATTGTAGCAAAACAGAAATCAGAAAAGGTATTCATGGGAGAATATAAACCAGACATTACAGAGTAAAGGTGATCTCCCACTGGAAGCAAGAAAGCTCAGCTCAACCAAGAAAGAGCCTTGGATCTCACCCAAGGGAAGCTCCCTGAGTGTCTAGAGTAGCAAGTTGGAAACAGACATGATGGAGACTGTGCATTCCTCTCACATCTTCCCAAAGTCTTTTCCTTCAGCAACGTAAAGTGCGGTTGGCTTCTTCCATCTTCTCTCTCAAAAGTGGAAGCCAACTCAATGCTACTCTTGAAGAAAAAGACTCTTGCTTGGAGACTCCCAAAGGGAGACTCGTGTTTAAAGACTTCCCAGATTGGAGACTGATGAAGGCTGGACCTCTCTCACCTCTCACCAACTCCACTCTGGCCCTCATTCAGAGTGAGGCATTTATCTCCACCAATAAGGAGAGATGTCCATATGACTGGGCTTTGGAACAAGGGTCACACGTGTTGTTGTTGTTATTGTATTTAAAAATAGCAAAGTAAGGGTTGAGTCATTCTGTCTTCTCTTTGTCATCTGTTAGCATTGCCCTATCCCCTCTGAGCAATAATTCTATTTCTTATTTGATCTTTGTCTCATCCCCATCATAGCTAAAAATACAGACAACAGTGTTCTCACAAGAATTTCCTTATTTTATATTCACCCTGTTACCTTCCCTTTCTAGACTGATCTTCTGCATAAGTTTTTTAATCCAAGTTCATACATGAATTGTAAGTTACCAACTATCCCCCAGAGGACAAGCAAGTCAGATTAGCTGAAGCAGCAAGGTTTCTTGAGGAAGAGACAGGAGGGGGTAAGTTCCAAGAAAGTCAAACCACCTCCCCTGGGGCATGACCTCCCCAAGATGAGACAGCTCAGGATCTTGAGCTCAAGAACCCCAGGAAGCTCAGATCCCCTGACCACGACCACTCAGACTCCCAGTCCTGCTCTCAGACCAGGCCCCAGAGCTATCCTTCAGGTAATCGACCTTTATGGAGATGTGAGCTGACAATTGCTTCTGTAGCCCCTAGCTCCTCAGCAACCACAGTTACTGAAGACCCAAAAAATGAAGGCCTTGCAACAAAAGTGGTTCAACTCCAGAAATGAATGTGATTTTGTCAGTGAAAATAGCATTAAAAAAGATACATTCCCGCCTGTTTGGTCCCCATCCTCTGAGAACCAAGCCTTTACATCTGGCTTGCAGCTGATCTGAATCCTCTTCTATGTGCTCTCGTGTCAGATATAATATGAATTCCTTGAAAGCAAGGGCTGTCTTGCCTTTCTCTTTATATCCTAAGCATATGGCATGGTGTTCTGCACATTTTCAGTGCTTATGAAATTACATTTTCATCAATTCATGGTTTTTCTTCTTTACTAATTGGAATTACCTCTGTTTGCATCTTTGGAATTCCATTCTTGAGCATTTCCCAGCCCTCAGGCAGATGACTTTCCCCAAAGAATGTGTCTTTTGGATCATTGGATGATAGATTTAGAAGTGGAAGGGACTTCAGAAGCAATCTAATTCACTCTCCCACCACCACTATTTTACAGATGAGGAAACTAAGACTCAAAAATGTCAAGTGATTTACCCAAGGTCATGAAGGCAGTAAGCATCAGAGATAGGTTTTGAGCCCACATCCTCTGACACTAGAGAAAGTTCTCTTTCTACTATATCAATGCAGAATCCTGACTCTACTTCCTCTGAGATCTTTGAAATCTAATCTCCTCAAATCTAGAAGGATAGGGGAATGGAGCTCTTTTCCCAGAAATAACTCCTTTAAAGTTAAAAGGTACCAATTAAATATTACAAAAATGAATATACTTTTAAAGATAGATAAAATAAGGTTCTAGACTAGGTCTGGCTTTCTTCCCCCCATCTATCATGAATTCTAAAAGGAAGTGATCACATCAACACCTCACCTCCTCACAAGGTTCCCTTCATTCCTACTTCAGCAATCAGTTCTTTCTGGTTAGTCAGAATCAACTCTTGAATAGTGAGATCTTTCTCATGTTCACCAGTTGTTGAGAATTAAATTGTCATTAACACAAGTCAAGAATTTATCAGCCATTTTGCTTGAGAGATTGACACAGAGAGAGATGGTGGAGAAGAAGGAAAGGGGGAGATGAGGAGGAGGAGGAGGAAGAGAGAGAGAGAGAGAGAGAGAGAGAGAGGCAGAGATGGAGATGGACAGACAGAGAGAAAGAGAAGAGAGAGAAAAAGAGAATGAGACGGAGGAAGGGGGGAGGGAGGGAGCGAGAGAGAGAGAGAGAAGACATTTAAATAATCAAGATCCACTCTGTTATTACATCTTGTCTCAAGGCTAGGCTTGAAATCTCTTTCCCAAACTTTGCATTTATTACTTCCTTTTGTCCAGGTGCTCTGTATTATCCTCCCATGACAAGATCCCTTCTATTTGTCTGCCTCTTGATCTTCACCCAAATGCTTACACCATGCTGGATCTTCTCATTTAAGGGCATCCTAATATATGATGCTACTCAGCTCTTGTATCTATTCCATCCCTTTTGAATGAAGCATGCCCTCTTCCACAGTCCAGAGTCCTACTGCAGCCATTATCTCCATCCTATCAAGTCTCTGCAAAACATAGTCAGTCAAATTTGCCTTCTTGGACCAGCACCTCAAGTTCACTTCACTGATAGCCCATAGTTGGTACATCTTTATATATAAAGATGCCTCAACTTCCAAATTTTATCACCAGCTGTTTTCTTAGACAATATCTGCTGCATTTCCCTGATTGTCTCTGTTTCTATTCTTCCTTTTCTGTACTTGTGACTTTCTAGTGTCTGGCTTTGAAGGTTTGTGCAGGTAGTTTGATTCTTCTACTTTCCCTTTTTAGTTTAAAGCTCTCTTGGTCAGATCTGCAAGATGAGGCAAATGCTTATTTACAAGCCCTGATGAGGTGTGCTCCATACTTAGACAAGAACCTACCATTCTTGTATATCAAGCCAAATCCAAATCACATCCTTAGACATCAAATTCTTAAGCAACAATTTATTTCCCAGATCTGTCTTTCTGTTCTGAAGCCCCTGCCTTCAATTGGGAACAATAATAAAACCACCACTTCTGCCCCAAGCTTTTCAGTTTCTTTCCCAAAACATCATAATCCCTAACAATATTTTCCTATTTGTTCCCAAATCAGTAGGCGTGGATATTAGTGTGTATGTTTAACCAGTCTGGGGGAGGTTTTCTGGAACAACCCACATACATGCTTGGGTAGCCTGATCCTCCACTAAATTAGGTTGATGAATAACTGCCTCAGTGGCCCTCATCAGGGAGACACCAATATCTACTACTATTATTTTCTCTCTCTGACCATTACTAGAAAACATCTCTCTTGGGAACATTTGTGGATTTTCATCACTGTTCTTCGGTGTCCAAGAATCTTCTTTCCTCTACGAGAGTTGAATCTCAACTTTCTTACCAAGAGACTCTTAACTAGTACTTAGCTCCAGGTGATCCATAGTTCTTCTCATCTTCCCTTTCTGTATCACATTCTTATCCCCTATGACTTCCTAAAGTAGGTTAGGGAAAAACTATATCAGGGGTTGTTGACTTTTTTGTGTCATGGGTCCCTTTGGCAGTCTAGTGAAGGCTATGGCGCCCTTCTCAGAATAATGTTTATAAATGCGTAAAACAAAATACACAGCATTACAAAGGAAACAAATTATATTTAAATATTTATTAAAATGTTAAAGAAAAACAAGTTCACAGGCTCCTAGTTAAGAACCCTTGGACTAGACAATACCCAAGGTTTGTCTCATTCAAACTCTGTGATTCAATCGGTACTGAATGAATCGAGCCTATCCAATGGCCCTATTCCTGTGAGTCTTGTGAGGCCTTTTCTTTTGAGTCTTTTTCATACATACTATTTGTGAAGCCTTGGCAGGTTTCTTAGCCACTTTGAGCTTCTCTGTCAAATGGGGGCAATAATGCTTGCCCCCCTCACCTTGAAAGGCCGCTATTTAAGAAGATCTTTTAATAAATCATGCATGACCATGGAAATGTGAAGCTTTATCAGGGGATGACATGGTCATTTCCTCTCAAGGTTTTTGGCCTTTCCACTTTGGCAACCATGTCTTGTTTATTGGCCAAAATAGCAGTTGCTTTCATCACCTTCTCTGCCTTTTGAAGAAAGAGGTGACTTTTAAGCCAAGTCAAGAATTTCTCAGAGGCTCTAGTTTTAGGAGGAGAGAGAGAGGGAGAGAGAGAGAGACAGAGACAGAGACACAGAGAGATTAAGCAGATGTTTATATAATTGAAGTTGCCCATCACCATAACACCATATCTATGTGTCATTTTCATGATCTATTACTTGAATTTCTCCATGACTGTGTATTCTTAATATACGAGGCTGTGGAACTGCCTTTTACGAATTGTATCTCTTTGTTCCAAACAAGGTAGGCCTTTCCATTACCATATTCTAGTCATAACACATCAGATCATAAATTTAGAGCTGGAATGGACCTTAGAGGTCATCTAATCCAACTCCTTCATTTTATTTTACAGATAAGGAAACAATCCCACAGGAAGGAAGCTACTCTATCAACATCACAGGTGGCATGTGGCAGAGCTGGAAAAATTTCCTCCAAGTCGTCTCACTCCAAATCCAGTGCTCTTATTGCTTCTCGCTACCTCCAAACATGACTCATTACTATCTCTGTTCATAGCAAATTGGTGAGGAGACAAAATGACTTTGATAACATGATCAACTAGCCTCAGGACAGCTGAACTCAGGAGTCATGACAAAGTAGGAATTTTCTTGGCACAAGTCTCTCACCTCTTAAGCATATCTACCTTTAATCTCTTTCTCCTTGACACTCAATCACACTGCTTTTTCCTCACTATGTAGGCACACTTGGTTCCTCTCAATAATTTCCAACTTCTGAAGAATATAAGACCCAAAGGTTCTGATTTCTCCTATCCCTGCCATTTGTAGTTCACATAATCTCAGAATTGGATGAGTCATCAGACAGATCTTATCTAACCCATATCTTCTCTTCCATATCCCAAACAAATTTTGGTCCAACCTGCCTTGGAAGACATCAATGGACAAGGAATTCATGACTTCTAGAGGTAGTCAATTCCAATTTTGTACCTTTTTAAATTTTTGACAAAATTTTCTTTGTATTGAGCCCAAATTTGCCTCTCTCTTTCCCTCTTGTCTTTCAGTTGCTTACAGACTCACATTAGTGGTATCTCTCATATGGACAAATCAGGGGGGGAGGGGAGGAGGGAGGGCCAGTTGGATGCTCTCACCCGACTCATCAGACACTTAGAGGCAGTCAATGTAATCACACAGCTGTGATTAAGCCGATCAGGCTCAATTGTGGAAGCCCACAGATGCCGCCTGACCCAGGCACATTTCAATTCTGTGTATGCTAGAAAACAATTTTCCACAGATGTGAAGTTACTGATGCTGGAGCAGTTCCCTATAAAAGCAAGCAAGGCAGCTGTTGAATAACAAAAAAAAAATCTGAGAAGAGGAACTTGTCCTATTCCGTCTAATCCTTAGGGTGATAAAGTAGATTCTCAAAACAAGTGTCCTTTCAGAAACACAGCCAAAACAGTCTCTGAGAGGCCTTCTTGTCACAAACTCAGACCTTTCCAGAATACTAACACTTCTTCCCTCCCCTTGCCACACAGGTACGATATAACAAGTGCAACCACAAGACACAAGGAATCCGAGGAAGGGACATGAACATACACTCTACCCTGACTTCCCTATGAATTTGTGCAGGAGGAAGAGGCACCTCCACATGAGATAAATTTCTCTTTGGGAAACCCAGACAAAATTATAACACTGCTCTGATGTCCCAGGTTTGTTTGAGATGCCCTCTCACACTGAAAAAGACAAATCATCTGAAGGGATAAAATTTGCTGTCCTAGTTAAATCCATCAACAACTCTCCCTCCTCCTTAAATACCCTTCACGTGACTAACACAATGGCACCAAAATAATCAGCCAAGCAAGACAAGCTCTGTTTTGCCTCCTCTATGCTGAAACTTCTCCTCCCTGGGATGCATACTACTTCTGTAACAATGCAGAGGCAGCAGCTATATGAGTTCCATATCAATGGAGGAGAGGGAAATGTTCAGCCAGGATGTTCCGTTTGTGGGGCAAGGGTAGAGAGAATGTGAACAAGTAGAATTCAGTGGCTTGAGATTCCCGTCTTGGAACTGAAATGACCAGGTGGTAATGATGCTTGAAGTGGGAGCCAAGGTCAGTAGATGGAGTTGGTAATCACAGAACTGGATGAGCCTGAGATGTTCAGAGAGTACAAAGAAGAGGCTGAATTAAAAAGAACAAAAACAAGTTTGGAGTTGGGCGGAGTATGGAAGCTAACAGGAAGCAGAGGCAGATTTGGAAATCAAATATTCTCTACTCAGTGTTGAGCTAGACCAGAAAAATTCCAATTTGCCAAACTTGCTTTTCTATAAGGTAATGCATCTTTTAAAGGCCTGGGCCATACCTTCCAGGCTCTTCTAAATCTCCTTTAGCTGGATTTCTATCAGTGCCACCATCCCCATGAACTTCCATGACAACCTGCTATCTACAAAGAAGTGGAAAGTATTGTTGTTGTTGTAGGAGGGATCAGATTTGTAGGGAGAAGAGGAGGCATTTTTCATTTATTACTCAAATGCCACCTTCTTCATGAAACTTTCCTTGACCATCTCTTTCATTAATGACCTTCCCTTTCCTATCCCATATGGTATTTTCAAAATTTATATTGATATCATTTATTTTCACATGAGCTTCATTTCTGAATGTATCCTTCCCATTTCCTCACCCATTAAGTCATCCCTTATAACAAAGAGGAAAGAGAGAGAGAGAGAGAGAGAGAGAGAGAGAGAGAGAGGAAGAGAGGAAAGAAAAAAGTCCAGCAAAATGAACCAACAGGACAGCCACGTCTGACAATACAGTGTGGTTACCCATAGTCCTCCACTTCTATAAAGTAGGAAAGGAGATGCATTTTCTCATATTTTTTGGCAGGACAAATTTGGACATTATGATTATGTAATATCATGGGTTTTTCCTTCTTTTGTTCACATGGCATAATCCTTGTAAATATAGTACTGATTCCCTGGTTCTGCTTACTTTACTGATTTGTGTCATCTGTTCACAAGCTTCTCTGAATTGTTCATATTCACCATTTATTACAGAGTAGTAAAATACCTTGATTAATTTAGACAGCCTTCAATCAATAAGCTTCTACTTTGCTTCTAATCCTTTGCTGCCACAGAAAGAATTGTTAAATGTTGTTATAAAGGGGAGCTTTCCTTCTGTCTTTGCCCACCCCAAGACTCACATAGAATATATTATATATCTTGTTAATGCTGCTGCAGATTATCATTTATCTGAGCTTGTGTCTTGTCTTTCCCCCTTCTACAATGAAGGCAGGGATTCTACCTTGTGCAAAAACCCTGTAGGTGCTAGGCTCTGGGCCCTGTACACAATGGGAGATTAATAAATGTTTATTGAATGAACATACTGCAAGGCAAATGAGGACTTTTGACGCAGCCTCCCTGGTAGCACCACTTGGCAGCAGTTGCCATGGAAACTCTTCCATGCCTTGGCTAGATGAGGAGCTCAGAGGAATCCTGCCCTGGGGGGCCACGATGCAAAGACCCATGAAGACAAATGAGCTTGTGTCAGCGGCAATGAAGGAATACCTCAGTGCAGGTGGCTATAGGAGCAGCATATTGTTTCTGAAGAGATTACTTAAGCCCCAGCATTTGTTATCCAGCCATTCTGTGCACTTAGGAAAGGGGAATTTTCTAGGAGCAGTCCTGGGCACTGCTCTGTGCTGGTAGGAGGCAGCTATGCAAGTATATGGGCACTGGACCACACAAGAGTTCAGCTAAAGGAACGGCTGTAGGCCAGCTTCTGTGCTGGAGCAGGGTGCAGAGAGGGGGAGTTATGAAAGTCCCTGCCTTCTTGAACCGGATAATCTGGAGAGGGAATGTGACACATGTATTGCACTGAGCAGAGCCAGAGATAGAATTCTTTCACCTGGAGCAAAAACAGTTGGAGAAGGAGCAGGAGGGAGGGAAGGGAAGGCACAGCCCTCAATCCCACTGGAGATATGGAGAGGAGGAGCAACATAGCAAGAGGACCTTGGGAGGGGAGGTGGCAGCTGTACTCTGTGGCAGCATGGGCAGATGGAGAGTCACAAAATGAAGTACACACATAGTGGTCCTCATATGCAAGAAGTGTATCGAGTATATTAAAGTGTATTAAGAACAACTTTGGGGGGGGCGGAGCCAAGATGGCGGCTGGAAAGCAAGAACTAGCGTGAGCTCCCCGCCAAGTCCCTCCAAAAACCTATAAAAAATGGCTCTGAACCAATTCTAGAACTGCAAAACCCACAAAAGAGCAGAGAGAAGCAGGGCTCCAGCCCAGGACAGCCTGGATGGTCTCTGGGTAAGGTCTATCTCACACGAAGCTGGGAGCGGAGCAGAGCAGAGCGCAACGTGGGCAGCGCAGACCAACCAGACCAGGAGCCTGGCAGAGTGTGCCCTAGCGCCCTGAATCAGTGAGCTGCAGCAGTTACCAGACTTCTCAACCCAGAAACACCAAAGACAACAGAGAAGGTTAGTGGGAAAAGCTGCTGGGGACACAGAGTTTGTGGTTTGGCCACCGCCCTGGGGGCAGCGGAGGTGGGGCAGCTACAGAACTATACCTATAGTTGCTTCTGGCCCCAGGCCCACCTGGTGGGATGAATTAAGTGGCAGATCAGAGCAGGAGTGCAGAGCCTGCTGAAGATCTAAGTCCAGTCCAGGTTGGGGATTCTTGGGGAAGAAGGAGTGCTGGTGTGGCAGAGCTGGCGCATTCCCCCAAGCATGGAACATACAACTCTGTACTCTATAAGCAGTCATACCCCACTGAAAAACTCAAGGGTCAAGTAAGTTGTCTGGGAAC
>CM053623.1:406316295-406333530 GCA_028646595.1 Phalanger gymnotis
GACATCCTTCTTTCACCCCTGATCTTATTGGGAATGCTTAATGGGGAATAGCTTATCCCCATTACAAATAATGCTTGTTGATCGTTTTAGGTAGATTCTATTTATAATTTTAAGAAAGGCTCCATTTATTCTATGTGCACATTTTGAAAATAATTTAATCACTGCATGAAAATTGCATCCCTTTCAGGATATAAATTTCACATTCCTACATATAGTATTTCTATATACAATAATATGATGATATAGCTCTCATGAAAGGAATTTCTAGTGATGAAGGACACATTTTATAAAGCATGTCATTTAACGCCTCTGGTCCTCAATTTTCCTCTCTGTCCTATGGGAATGATATAATAGTCCCTTGTCTCTCCACTCTTGCAGAGCTGATGTATTAGTCAGATAATAAGAGCTAGCATTTAAATTTTTTCAAAGCACTTGGCTTTTTTTTTATTTAATCCTGTTCAAATGAGATAAGAACTGTGAAAACCCTGTGGTCTACTCTCCTTTTTTCAATAGGAATTTGGCACATGAAATCCCCACTCACTTCTGCCCAGGGCAGACCACTTCAATAGTCCAGTACTGAGGTCAGTTCTAGTCACCAGTTTTCCAAAGAGACACTGATAACCAGATGGCATACAGGGGAGAAAGGTCAGAAGGGTGAAGAGCTTCAGGTTGGTGCCATAGAAGTATAAGGGAGTTGGCCTATCACTGAACTAATCTCAGAAAAGGGATCATATAAAGACATATTAAAAAAACTGGAAAAAAATTCTCCCATACCATGGGAGCCTTTTATAAGGTGTGAATTAGTTCCTCAAATAAATTAGAATGGAAGCAATGTGATAGGATGAAATATAATAGGCCACACTTCTGGTTGACCCTTAAAAAATTTATCTCCTGAGCCCAAGAGATAAATTCAAAGAGGAACATAACTTCCAAATAAAAAAGGCATGAACTGATAAAATGGATGCTGGAAGAAGCCACTTGGAGATGAGAGAACAGAAGCACAGACAGAGGCAGCCACCATAAATAAAGGGCCCAGGACTTAGAAGAAGAAGCCGCTTAGGCCTTTTGAGTTTGTCAAGAGAGAAGCTACATTGCCAACATCCATTGCCCCTATGGACAGACCCCAAGAGGGTAATCCTGTATTTTCTAAAGTCTTTTCTACTGGGTACTACTTTGCTCAAATATCTTTAGTGGCTCCTCATTGAGTACTTACCAAAAATTAGACTTTTTGCTTGGTATTCAAACATTCTATCTTTGCTTGGTATTCAACCATTCTTTCTCATCTCATATTGTTCCCCTCCATAAACTCTAGCCTTCTTCATACCTTCGCACCGGCTGTCCCCGAATCCTATAATATAGCCTCTCGCTACCTCTGCCTCTTAGATTCCTAGTTCCCTTCAAAACTCACTTTAAATATCAACTTCTTCTGTCTGAGATTTCTGGTAACTTCCTCCTTCTACCCCAAACTACCTTGCATTTATTTTGTATCTATGTAGGCACATACTATCTCCCCAAATAGAATGAATACATGCTTCTAAAGGGCAGAGACTACTTTAGTTTTGGGAAACAGGGGAAAGGAGGTCTTTATATCACCACCACCAAGCACAGTGCCTAGAAAATAGTAGATGCTTTTAAAAATACTTATTAACTGATGCTGTAACCAACTGGACCATCTACTGTCCCCTCAACATATTTTATATCTTTTCCTATACCTCTGATTGCTTGTTAGATTCTTTTTTATGTAATGTTTCTTGAAAAAGGTGCTAAGTGGGCATGTATTATATTTAGAATTATGTGAATGCATGTTCATCACCAGAATCCTTGACACATCAGTGACAGGATGGTTACCCTTGTTTTCCACAGGCTATGTCAGTGGCTCCCCAGCCTTAGCATGCCCTGCAAAGCTAGAAAGGCTTTGAATATGAGCACAGCTGACAGATTACATCAAGTCCTAGAACACAAGGTTCTGTAATCATTCAGAGATGCCTAACAATCCACACAGGAAAGTGATGCTCTGTTGCTCCAAGTCATGGAATAGCACAGCATCTAAAAAATTAAAGTTGTGGGTCACCCCAGAGGGCAATGGAAAGGCACACATCAGGTAGGAACAGACTGCAACATATTACCAGTGAATGATTTCACCAAAGTGGCCAAAGGTTGTTGTCATCGGTGGCATGAGCAGGAAAGATCAGTGCACATGCTCCATAGGCATGCACACAATGTCAGGAGGTCTAGAGGAAGACACCCAGCATTTGGGGCATCTTTATAGGAGGGTTCTGTGCAGAAGCTGCACAGGATGAGAAGGCATGAATGGGTAGCAATCTCTAAAACAGTGATGAGACCACAGCACTGCAGTAACCAAGAAAGATAGAGCTTCCACAAACTAAGATTAAATAGATTTATACAGGTGAATGAACCTCAGACATAACCCCTATCGGGACTATGAATTTCTTTTACAATATCCCTAATGAGTGAGCATCCAGACTTAGTCTGAACATCACCAGTGACAGGGAACTAATGACCTTACAAGGCAGCTCATTCTATCATTGAAAAGCTTTGACTGTTGAGAATTTCTTTCTTATTCTAAATCTAGTTTCCTGTAACTTCAGCCCTTTGGACCTCTCTTGAGCCTATGAGCCAAACAGAGCAAGTCTAATTCCACACAATGGACCGTTGGACATTCAAAAGCTGTGGTCAGCTTCCTATTCAGTCTTGTGTGCTCTAACCTAGAAATTGGTCAGTCCCTTGAAACAACCTTCGTTCAAGTAAAATATTCCCTCACTATCCTGGACACCCTCCTCTAGACTTGCTCCAGCCTGGGTCAAAGGGTCACAGGATTTAGAATTGGAAATGGCCTCCAAAATCATCTAATCAAATCAACAAGTATTTATTTCATCAACAAGCATTTATTAATTAAGCACATACAAGGTGCCAGGCACTATGCTAAGCACCAGAGATACAAAGAAAGGCAAAAACAACCTCTCCCCTCGAGAAGCTCAGAGTCTAATGGCAAATCCTCTCTTTCTTAGAGGCACAAACTTGACAAAATGAAGAGGTTGAATTTGTCAGTGTTCCTCCTAAAAATAGCAGCCAGAGCTAAACAGGATATTCGTGGTGTGGCCTGATTAATAACCTGCATGGGCTAGATTTACAGATGATTTATCTTCCGTCTAACTCATAAATTTGGTTCAGACATGAACTGTCTTCTCTTCAAAAGATTTTATCTTTTTCTATAGATTACAGGTAGTATTTTAAATAGAACGTTGAACAAAATACACATTTAAAGTAGTTTCATCAAGGGCCAGATGGAATACTTCAAACTGTAAGAGCACTGGGGAATTCCAGGGAGATCTTGTTTAACTGGATGTATTGGGAGTTGAAAGTGGGGGAGGGAGAGGTTCGGTTCAGGGAGGTTCCTGGAGGAGGTGAGACTTATGCTGTATCTTGACAGAGGTCAATCAACAAGCATTGACGAAGGATCCTGTGGCCTGGAAAATGTGGATATTAATACAATGAATGAAATAATAGCTGTTCTCAAGAACAGCATTTTCATGGAAGAGACAAGTACCTTATTAGCACATATGAGGTAGTTTAGGAAGGAGGGCACTAGCCACTGGAGGAGAAGGGATGAAGAAAGGCTTCATAAAGAAGATAATACATGAGCTATGTCTTGAGGGAAAAGAGGGATTCCAAGAGGCAGAGGTGAGAGGGGAGAGAATTCCTGGTATGAGGCTTGCGAGCACAGCAAGGAAACTGGAGATGGAGGACTAGGTGGGAGTAATAGAAAAGAGAACGTCACTTTGACTGGGAGAATCTACTGTCACTTACTGTTCTACCATTTGTTGTTAAGTAATTTTTCAGTTGTGTCTGACTCTCCATGACCCCATTTGTGGTTATCTTGGCAGAGATACCGGAGTGATTTGTCATTTCCTTCTCCAACTCATTTTACAGATGAGGAAACTGAGGCAAACAGGGTTCAGTGTCTTGCCCAGGGTCACACAGCTAGTATGTGTCTGAGGCCAGATTTGAACTCAGGAAGATAATTCTTCCTGACTCCAGGCTGGGTGTTCTGTCCATTGTACCACTTAGCTGCTCTGTTCCACCATTACCTGAGCATTATAAACACCCCATAGGAACAATGCCATGGTTCCCTCTCCATACTCAGGATACCTAAATGATGAATGCATAAGAGATTCATTGGGAC
Organism: Phalanger gymnotis; assembly: GCA_028646595.1. NCBI lineage: Eukaryota > Metazoa > Chordata > Mammalia > Diprotodontia > Phalangeridae > Phalanger > Phalanger gymnotis. Next base: position 406,320,500 of record CM053623.1, read on the forward strand.
ATCAAGGCAGTCTGATCTCCATGACTTCAATCTGTGCCATATACTGAGGATGTACAAAGTTTAAATGAGGCACAAGTCTCCTATGTATGAAGCGTATGGTCTAATAACATTGGCATAGTCCTCTATCTGAACCTCTCATGCGCATTAAACAGAAATAGGGGTTATAAAGGGATGGAAAAGATATTCTCCTTCCTCACTCTGGAGAAAATTGGAATCAACTACCACCTCAAACACAAATCTGACCATTTATTCCCCTGCTCAAGAAACTTTAATGGCCCCAATTGCCTCTAGGATAAAATACAAATTCCTTACTTTGGCATTTAAAGCCCTTCATGGTCTGGTTCCAGCCTACCCTACTCCAATAAGTGCCCTTATTCCAATACTTCACCCTTTATCACTCTATACTCTAGTCAAAGTGACTTACTAACTGGCAACAGAAATGGGCATTTCATCTCCTGACTCCATAACTTTGACCACTCTGTCTTGAATGCCTAGAATCCATTTCCTCCCTCATCTCTCAGCATCCCTCACTTCCTTTAAGATTCAGCTTACACACCAGCTCTTACAGGAAGCAACCTCTCCTGTTTCCCTTGATCGGTACTATTTGCTTTCTCCTCCTCCAATGATCATTCTAGAGCTAGAAAGGATTTTAGAAGTCATCTGGGCCAATACTCCTCATTGGTCACATGAAGAAACTGAGGCCCAAGGAGGTTAAATTATTCATCTTAAACAAAGTCACACAGAGAGTAATCATGTTCAACTAACGGGTTCTTCTTCCTCCCCCTCCAGTAGAACGTAAGCACCTTGAGGGCAGATACTGTTGCTGGGTTTTTTTCCTTGTCTTTGTTACCCCAGCAGTGCTTCATATATAATGTGTCTAATAAACACTTGTTTTACTGGCTCAGATTTTGCTTATAACAACCCAGCAGAGAGCCTCTGACTCCTAGGGACTGATCCCAGCACATTGTTAGCATTCTCCTCTTAAAGGTGCCAGGAAATGCATGATTCACAAATCCACATGGCCATCACTCTTACTGCTTTAGAGGCAAACAGCCCTATCATTCTTCTACCAGCAAAGGTTGCCAGTAACATTATTATGCTGAGCATGTGGAAGGCTGTGCTCCATGGCTCCTAAAAGGAAAATTACATGAGTATTTACTCTGATCATTGCACTTAACCTCCCTCTTGCAGAAGAGTATAGAAGAATCAGCGCCACTCCCTCCCCTCAGCCATCCATTTTCTGTCCATTTTCTAACATTTCTCACATGGAAGGAAATTCTCCCTCTCTACTCTGACCCTTAGAAAAAGCTCCAATTTCACTTCCCCTTGGAGGTTTGCAAAACATTTTTCTCATAGTACTTCATGAGGTAGCTAGTTCACATTTACTGGTACCATTTTTTCAGATAAGTAAACTGAGGCTCAGAGAGGGAAAAAGGACTGTCCTTGAAGCTAGAAAGGATCTGAGCTAGAATCCAAATTCTGAGTCATACAATCATTCTTTTTCTCCCCAGTGCCTAGTGGAGGGAAGAAGCAAGCATTTATGAAGTGCCTACTATGTGCTAAGAGCTTTACAAATATGATCTCATTCGATCTCAGTATAGTGTCAGGTACATAGTAGGTATTTAATCCATATTCATTGATTGATTCCACCATAACACAATTGCTGCCCTTAACTCGGCATGAGTCAATATGATAGCAAAAGGGCTATTTCAAACGTTGAACAAATTAATAGAAGGCTAGAGTCTAAAAGGACAGAAGAAATGAAAACATGGCATGTAAGAATCAGTTAAAGAAATTAGGGGTATGTGATCTGAAGAAGTCCTAGAAAGTGGATGATAGCTATCGTTTTAGTATTTTGTTAACCTGTCATATGAAAAAGAAGATATTAGACTACTTTCCTAGTTCAGACTGGCAGGGCATAGATCAAAGAGGCAATCCACTAACCACCATTTATCAAGCATCTATTATGTGTCGGGTACTATGCTAGCATGCGCAGCTGGCACACTCCAGTAAAAAGGACTCGGCAAATGGGCTAAACCAGGAGGATAATGGACAGGCCTCAAACCTACTGATGAGTTAGAGCACAGCAGACTTCCCCCCAGTGGAATGCTTGGATGAGAACAATTTGTTCGAATGGTCATGACCTGGGGCCAGTCAGTCTCTTTCCCTGAGCCTCAGTTTCCCTACCTATAAAGTGAGAAGTTTGGACTAGCACGATCTTTCAGATTCTTTCCCCCTCTGATATTCTGATCTATAATTCTAAGTCCCTGAGAGCACTTCTGTTTTGCCGACAATTTTCTAAGGGTCTTCCCAGCTCCGATATTCTATATCCCAAAGACTCCTCATCTTTAAGTATCTAAGAATTTCTCTGATCTCTATCCTACTTATAAGCCAGGGGGAAAGGGACTTACAAAGAGCACTGAGACCAAGGCCCAGCAATGCCCCCAAATTAGTTACAGTAAAGAAGCAGATATTGGGGTTTAGTCTTATGAGGTGAGGGAGGTTTTTAAATTGTCAAGGACAAAACAGTGCCGGCTTGCTTTAAATGTACCTTGTATTTTGCAGGTATTTATATTTGACTGAACTGGACCTACTTTGGGTATGCCTTTCAACCCCTCTAAGAAAAGTCACTATAAAATTGTGAAGTCAATTCCATCCCCATCCCCATCCCAAGAGCTTCCTGTAAGTACCCAGTCTGGTTCAAGCTAACCTCTGGCTTTCCAAGTCCCCTCTCACTCTCCTTGGGTAGTGTCCAGCCAAGGTCTCTCACCTTGACTCGTCTCTCCAACCCTACCCGCTCCACCACGGTGAATCCTTCACCAAACTTCTCTCTGTCACCAGAAAAAGAGCTTTTAACTCAATCTGACTGACCTGCAAATGACAACTTAATGTGCTACCCTGTTAGGAAGCTGCTAAGCCATAGCAGAAAGAGAAATCGGCGTCAGACCTGAAGCCTGGGGTTGGTTCCTCATTCTCCCATTTCAACTTTGAAGACAAGTGACTTTGGATAAGACATTTCATCTCTATGAGCCTCGGCTTCTCCATCTGTAAAAGAGGATTCATAATCATGAATTTAAAGCTAGAAGGAAATCATCTAGTCCAACCTTTTCATTTTACAGGTGAGGAAACTGAGGCCCTAGAAAGTTAAGTGACTTGCCAAGGTCACACAGATATTAAATGTCAAAGGCAGGATTTGAACTCAGGTCCTTTGACTCTTGAGCCAGTACTCTTTACATTAGATCATTCTGCCTCTATGTAATCTTCCTCATAGGGTTGCTCTGAGTAAATCCCTTTGGAAACTATGTCACTACATGTGTATGGGCTATTTTTGTCATTAGTATAGGACATGGCATTCATGCTTTCCAATAAGGTTTGGAAATTATACTCTTGGTGTGTTATTGACCACCTCCTCAACCCCCAGAAGTTTTTGAGATTGAGATGCACAAAGGTGAAATGACTTTGCCAAAAAGACGTGGCAAGTCCAAGGTCCAAGCCTGTTCAACTCTACCTTCATACTATCACTCACATTCACCAGCCTAGCTCAGGCCCTCCTAACTTCTTAAATGGACTACTGAGATTGCATTCTAATTAATCATCCTGCCACAAAGTCCTCCTTCCCCTGCGCGCACACACACACACACACGCACGCACGCACGCACGCATGCACGCACACACACACACCATCATCTAACTCAGGCCATATAAGTTTCCTTCTCAAATAGCCCACCAACTACATGTTGCAATGCGAATTCCTTAGCAAAGCATCCAAAGCCCTCATACTCTGATTCCAGTGTATTCTTCCAGCCTCATCTAGATCCTGACTGAATCACTAACCACCCTCTGATCCCATGCCCTACACACAAGCAGTTATCCAAACCTAGAATGATTCCTGACTCCCTCCCCCCCACACACATACACAGTTATTACAAAGCATTTTCTTTCAAGCAGTGGCTAAGCGTTGACAGTTTTGACAAAGATGCACCTCTACATTCTTTCATCACTCAGCCAGAGGCCAATCTGTTTGGGGAAAAGATAGATTGCCACAGAGAAAGAGAAGCTTACTGTGCTACCTGAAGCCCTATCCTCAAAGAGTTTACGGTCTAACAGAGGGCAAGGAGGATAGGAGGACATCTTATTTCATTTGTGTATCCCCATAACTAAAACAGATTCTGGCACACAGCTGGTCACTAATAAATGCTCACTGAACTGAATTTCCTTCATACTAGCACTCTGATCTCCACCTTCTGTTATAAAGATCATAACCTAACCATATGCCTGCCCATCCTGTTTGATTCTTCTATCTTCCTCTTCCTCTTCCTCCTTTCCTCCCTCCCTCTATTTCTCCTTCCCTCCTCCTCGCTTTCTCCCTGCTTCTCCCTCTCCCTCTCCCTCCCAGCCTCCCTCCTTCTCTCTCTTCTGTCCCCTCACCTCTCTCCCCTCTCTCTTCTCTTCCCCTTTTCTCTCTCTCTTGACTATTCTGATAAATACAATAATACAAGAAAATTCCAAAGGACTCATGTTGAAAAATGCTAGCTATGAGGAAGCTAGGTGGCACAGTGAGTACAGTACTGGCCCTGGAGTTAGGAGGACCTGAGTTCAAATCCGGACTCAGACACTTGACACATGTACTAGCTGTGTCACCTTGGGCAAGTCATTTAAACTCAATTGCCCTGCCTTCCCCCTTGCAAAAATTAAAAAAAAATTAAAGAAAAATGTTAGCTACTTCCAGAGAGAGAACTGATGAACTGAGAATGCAAATTAAAGTATAATTTTCTTTTCTTTTTTTTTTTTTGCTTTTTTTGAGAAAGGGCTAATCTGGAAATAAGTTTTAGATGATTTCACGTGTATAATTGATATAATTTTGCTTTCGTTCCTAGTGGGTGAGGGAAGAATGGGAGGGAGAGAATGTGGAATTCAAAGTTTAATAAGAAAAGAATGTTAAAAATAAATAATTTTTAAATGTGCCTTGTATTTGACAGGTATTGATGTTTGGTTGAACTGGATCTACCTTATTCATGCACATCCATTGGGTACTATGATCCTGCCTTCCTCCTTCTGTTTTCAGCCCCAATTCTTTGGATGGATAAGAGAGTGGGGTCACATTCACCTTGGGCATCATGTTAGCCCTGCCAAGGACTAAGTGATTTAATCAATGCTTTTTGATGATCTGGTGGCTCAAAATCCAGGAAAGATAGTTGGATTTAGAGTACAGAGACCCTGTGTTCGAACCCTGGCTCTGGTACTTACTTCCCCACGGGCCTCAGTTTGTAGAAGAGGAGCTGAATTTGAATAAATTTCTCTAAATCTCTAGACCAGGGTTTTTAGCCTTTTATTTTTCTTGTTAAGGGCTCCTTTGGCAATCTGGTAAAGCTTAGGGTTCTCTTCTTCAAATTAGTTTTTAAACACTTAAGAATAAAATACAGGAGGTTATCAAGAAAAGTAATTACATTGAAATATAACTATCAAAAAAAATTTTAAAATAAGTTTACAGATTCCTGATCTTGGGGTAGCTTTTCTAGGTGTTACAATAGAGGGAATTTGTGGCCTGTTAATTGCCCTTTATCAGCATTTGCCAGGAATTCCCCTGAAGATGAGGGGGTAAAGGTAAAAATTTGATGACATCCCCCACACCTCTGCCCTCGCTTATAGCAAACTAGTATGGTGAATCTCTTCCTTCCTTCCCCACAGTTTTAAAATGGAATCCAAACACTTCCAATTAAATCAGTCTTTCTGCTACAGACATTAGTAGGGCATTGGGTCCCCGAACAGAAACGTGCTGGGAGGCAGCCTTCAGATCCCCCCGCTTAGAATTTCGCTGCAGGTCTCAGGCTGGGGGCCCCACTGAGAGGAGAAACAGCATCATATCCTATATGGGGGGCAGATGGGTTTCATTTCAGAGCCTGACACATCTGGCTCACCAGAAGAGGAGATAAATGACCTGCCTCTGATGCTTTTATCAACTTGATATCCTTGGATCATAATTAAAAATATACTCTCCAATATCTCCTGACCATGAGTTAACTTCTGCGACACAGAGCCATAGCGTTTGCTGACATCGAAGTTGTTTATGGGAAATTCCCCAGGGTAATTTATCTTTTCCCCAAACAGATTGGCTTCTGGCTGAGTGATGAAGAGAGGTCAGACAACATCATTGTCAAACCGTGTCCTCTCAAGGGCTGCTGAAAAGAAAGTGCTGTAAAAACTTAAAAGTGCTTTGGAAACAGCAGTCAAATAGAGATGGTTTGGCTTTTGTCTTTGTAGCCCTACTAAATACTTGTTGAATGAATGAACAAATATATGAATGAATTAATGAATTGACTCACCCATTATCATTTGATAGGACAGGACTAAGACCAAAGGACCTTCATAAGAAGTTTTTCAGGGGTACTTAGAGTAAACAAAGGTATCTCCATAGTCTCTGAAAAGTAGGCATTTGTCTTTGATTTAGGGAGCAGGAATTTGACCCATACGTCTTAATAAGACTCACAGACAACAATCATAGTGTACATACATGAACCAACGAAGGTCTAGAAATAATAAGGAACTAACTATTCTAAGCACAGTCATCCATACAAGTACTAGTTACAATTAAAGCATTGACTGTCTAATCAAAAGGCAGAATTCTGGACATTTCAGCTATTTGGAACATCAAAGCCCAAAGTGAGAAAGTTATCATAAAACCAATGCATTTTGTCGCATAGAAAATCCCTTCAGTCTCTCTCTTTGTTCAGTCAATTTACTGTTATGTTTGATAGATTTAAAAGAGGTTTTACTTCTAAGCCCACAGCAGATTGGGAGTAGAAAATTAGAAGGCAGGAAAGGAGCTCCCTTTGAATTTTTCCTCAGGAGAGGCTTTGAGATAAGTTCCTTTTGGGGGTATGTATGTATGTGCGTGTTTTCATGAGGAGAGTTTTTTTTCCCCCAGGGAAAGGGATTCAAGGGGCAGGAAGCATTCCACAGAGGAGGTAGAGATTACGGAGATGAAGTTCTTTCCAGATGCCTAGAAGTAACTGCTTACCAGTCAGATAGAAGATAAAATTTAAAATAAATAAAAACTTTAAAAAATACCAACAGTCTCAAGAACTACAAAAGCCCTGCAGTCTAGAGATCTGAGTTTGGCATTCATTTTCTAGCCTTCGGAATGTCACTCCACCTTCCCAAGACTTGGTTTCCTCATCTCTAGAAAGATGATTATAATACCTGCCCTGCCTTCTTCACAAGATTGCTATGATGTCTGTGTGCCTTTTGTAAACTGCAAAATGCTAAAGAATAGAAGCTCCTTGAGATCAAAGACTAATTTTCTTCTTTGTATCTCCAGCATCTAGCTCAGTGAGTAGCACCATGATTGCTTTATAAATGCTTGTTGATTGATTGAAATGTGAGATCTAACTCTATGGTTCTATTTTCCCAGGTTCCTATGACCATATATATACATGTATGTATATGTAGATATGCATGTATGTGTATGTATATGTATATATCTTTTTTGGTTCTCTAGCTTTGATTGTGATTTTCTGCTCTCTGTAAGAGCCTAAGGCCCACCCACTAGAGCAATTATGATTACTCACCATGTGGACCTATGTCAATAAAACACAGCCATGAAACCTGTTCAGATTGGTCAGGATCTCATTTGCTCTAAATCTAAGGGGAAAATACCAGCTTAGTTTGCATACTCAGCTGCTCCTGCATTGTCCACCCCACAAGTCACAGGGACACTCATGAAATATAAAGTTCTTTTGTGAAAATTGAGTGCTGCTTTATTCCTTTTCAATGGACCCTTCCCCTTTTTTTTTCTTACACACGTGTTGGGGGAAGGGGACTTATAGATTCCAAAGGATTTTCAAATTCATTATCTTCCTTATAGATCCATAGAATGTTGGATCTAGGAGGAACTTGAGAACATGGATCTCAGAATTTTAGAAATAGAAAGGGCTTTAGAATATAAAATGTGGAATTTCAGAACAGGGAGAGATCTTCCAATGTAGAACATGGAATGTGAGAGAAAGGAGGAATAACAGAACCTAAAACATGGCATGTGAGAAAAGGGCCTTAGAAAGTAGAACACAGAATGTGAGAGCCGAGAGGGACCTTAGAGATATCCAGTCTAACGTCCTCATTACATGGAGAAAGAAGCTGAAGGCCAGAGAGGAGAAGGGAATTGCCCAAGGTTACCCAGGGATTTCACAGTAGTTTTAGTGCAACCAGGGAAAGGATTGTTGATCTATAAGGCAGGAAGGTCGCAGCTATTGCCAATGGCCCTAGCTAGGGCAGCAATCTCTCTTCTACTTTGGGTCTGGTTGTACACAGCACAAAAAGTTAGGGAGAGCCTGAACTGGCTCTGCCCTGACACTCAGTCTTCGGCTAAGGGGCTGACGGCCAATAGGAGAGAAAACAAGACATTTAGGAGAGAGGCAGGTCTATATCGTAGAACAGGGATGGCCTGGGAAATCTGGTTACCTGAGCAGCTTTCTCTGTGTCTCCTCACAGTCTGTGTATTTCCCTGGGGGAAATGAGAGCTGCCTGAGGGATTGGGAACCAAACCAGACCAAACCATTAGGTGGGGATGATGCTTCGCTACAAAGTCAGCAGGAGCGGTTTCCTTGGCAGCACCTTTGAACTCTCACTCACTACTTGTACTCTCAAGTGCACTTGCCCCAGAGGCCAGGTGGTGCTCAGCAGTTCCACAGGGGATGGGGTGTGTTCTCATCCCAGAACTCCAGAAGCGTCCTCCATTCTGTCCACTCCAGCACAGTTATGTTCTACTGCCATGGTCCCTTACCTAACAGTTAATAGCTAACATTAATATAGCACTTACAATGTGCCAAGCACCTTACAATTATTGTATTTAATCCTCACAACAACCCTGGGAGGCAGATGCTATTCTTATCCTCGTTTTGCAGATGAGGCAGCTAAAGCAGAGACTCACCCTGGATCACATACTAGCAAGTGTCCGAGGCCAGATTTGAACTCAGCTCCTCCTAACTCCAGGCCTAATGCTCTATACTCTGTGCCACCTAGCTACCTTGAATAGAGGTCCTAAGCGAGAGGTCACTACTCAGTGCAGGCAGACATGAGCACCCGTGATAAACTTGAAAGAGCATCCAGGTGAAGAGGACTCACAGCTACCCATAGTGTGTAAATCACATTCCACCACCATCACCATCCCAGCTGGGATAGTTTCTCGACCCTGGTAATCGGTGGTCTGAGCAAGGCCGAGGCATTTGCTAGGTTCAGCCTCTGGGCATATTTGAGTGGTTATTGAGTAAGTAAAAACAAATAGGGTACAAGAAAGAATGAGAGTAAAGTTCATTCTGGATGCTTATGGGATGGGATTATAAGATAGGGGAGTGAATGTATAACGAGATAAGTAAATATAAGGTAATTGAAAGGAGAGCAGAGGTGCATGAGATAATTCCCAAGGTCCTTTTCAGCTTTGCCATTCCAGATTTTATGCTTAGATCCTGCACTGAGCATGGAAAGAAGGAAGGAAGGAAGGAGGAAACAAGCATTTATTAAGTACCTACTATGTTCTAAGCACTTCACAAATATTATAGCATTTGATCTTCCCAACAGCCTTGGGAGGTACAGGTTATTATCCACACTTTATACTTGAGGAAACTGAAGCAAGCCAAAGTTAACTGATTTGCCCATTAAGGAAGTATCTGAAACTGGACTTCAACTCAAGTCTTCCTGACTTCAATCCCAGCCTTCTCCCAAATTTGAGCCCTTTGAGGAACTTTCAGATGGATGGAAGCATCAGCGAGCCTTTTTGAGTCTCAATCTGTCTTTGGGAATCAATGCCTTTTGTTTTCTTTCCTTAAAAATTCCTTTGGCTCCTCAATTTTGAGAGTGGCTTTGGTCCCAATTCTAATATTCCATGTCCTAACATCCCAGTTCTGTCATTGTGGGTTGTTAAGTCCCATCTAGATCTGATATTCCATGTTCGAAGGTCACTTTAGGTTTCAGCAGCCTAATCTTATGCACTTATGACATCAGCTAGGGAGAGATCTGGAGTCAAGAAGACTCCTTAAGTTTCACTGAGCCTTTTGCACAGCAGGCCAGCTCTGACGTGTTCATCTTCCCTGTGAGATGACAGTGAACTCTTCCCTTGGTTTGGCACAGCAGGGCCCTAGCAAGAGTCTCTGAACTTCCTGAGTATTCCTGGAATTTTCAGGCCCTGTTAAAAAAAAGTCACAGAAATTTAAGATAAAATAATGAAGGTAGATACAATTCTTCCACCCTTTCTGGACTCACTGAAGTCCATTAAAACCTCTCCTCTACCAAGGATTTCTGCATCAGGAGGATTTCCACTGAACACCTTTTTTGCCATGCAAGTGAATTGATGTTTCAGAACATGGCCCAAACTGTATTGGTTCAGGCTTTTAGAAACAGCAGAAAAAAGCACCCCCATGAAGCCAACCATTCCTCAAAAGCTGGAGCCAAGGTTCCATGGAAGCTTCTTTGTTGTCTTCTGAACACAGCAGCTTGATGGTGTCAGCAGTAATAATTGGCCTATGTATTATGGAGCATATCATTCAGACACCTCAAAGAACAGCAGCCACAATATGGTATTACAACTCAGAGCATCCTGGGTCAACAGGAACACAGCAGGCCTTAGAGTCAGCCTAGTCCAATGCTAAACCCTTCCACAGGTACTCGGTGAATAGAATTCATAGATGTTACAGCTGGAAAAAACCTTAGAACATGTAACAAGAACAACCACCAAACTCAGAACTGGAAAGAAGTTGACTTGTTCGACTTGTTCTCTGGGAGCAAAACTAGAAACTGTTGGTGGAAGTCGCACAGAGACAAATTTTAGCTCCAATATATGAAAAATTTACTAGCGCTAGGGCTACGCGGAAACGCGATCATTGGTTTGAAGAGGTAGTTGGTTCCAGCTCACTGGAATTCTTGATGTAGAGGCTCAATGACCTCAGAGGAATTACAGAAAATACTCTTACCACGATATGAATTAAGATAGATGGCCTTCAGGGTCCTTTTTAATTCTGAGACTGAAGGGGTGAATGTCAGCTATGGGGACAGAAGACTATAGAAAATCAAATGTTGGAGTCGTAAGGGATTTTAGAACAGAATCAAATTCCCCGAGTGTAGAAATTATTGTCTTTCATCTTTGGATCCCCAACAATGACTCTGGATGTAGTAATTCCTTAATCAATCCTTGTCGAATTGAATCTGGAGAATGTTGCAAGTCAGAGCTGGAAGAGCTCTTGGTTATAATCTAGTGCAGAGATGTAACATGAGTGAAAAAACAGGACTGGATGAGGAATGGAAAGGTCTGGGATCAAATCCTGACTCTCCATTTATTACCTCCTTGAACTTGGACAAGTTAGACAAGTTGTATGGCCTTTACTCCAAAAAATGAAGGAGTAGGACTAGATGACACCTAGGATTCTTCTGAGCTCTTTCTGTGATCCAATGAACCATCACTTTATTGTTGGGAATTTGAGGCTCAGAAAGGAAAAATTGCTTGCCTACCTTAATACAGCAAGGAAGTCATAGAGTTTGGAATCAAATCCTAAGCCAAGTGATTGCAAGTTCTACTAAGACATACTAAAACAGTGAGATTTTTGGAAGAAATTTGAGCATGCAGACTCACAATGAAAGGCAAGTATGTCTTTGACAGAGCATAAATAGTCCAGGAATAGAAACCCAAGGACCAGGCCTGTGGTTCTGGCTCTGATACTAACTTGTAGGACATTGAACAATTTCTTTTACTTCTCAATGCCTCAGTTCCCCCCACCCTCAGCAAAATGGGAAGGGTTGATCAAATAATCTCTAAGGTCCCTCTCAGCTCTGTCATTCTATCTTCTTCCTTCCAGCTTTTTATTCTATGATTGTGATTAGCAGGTTACCATAAAATTAGGAGTATAGGAACATAAGATCATAGATCTAGCTTAATTTACAAATTAAGATATTGATGCTAAGACAGGTTAAGTGGTTTACTCAAAATCACACAGCTAATATGACCTGAACTCATGTTTTCCTGATTCCAAGTCCAACATTCTAATTAAGAACTGCCAGAGGGGCGGAGCCAAGATGGCAGCTGGAAAGCAGAGACTTGCTTAAGCTCTCCCCCAAATCCCTCCAAACACCTGAGAAAAATGTCTTTGAACAAATTCTAGAGCTGCAGAACCCACGAAATAACAGAGGGAAGCAGGTCTCCAGCCCAGGATGGCCTGCATATTCACTGGGAAGGGTCTATTGCATGGTGTGGGGAGGGGAGCATAACCCAGCATGGACCATGCCAGGACAGACCAGACTGGGAGTAGACCAGAGCAGGCCTTAGGGCCATGAATCATTGAGCTGAGGCAGTTACCAGGCTTCTCAACACACAAGCAGCAAAGGCCACAGAGCAGGTTAGTGGGTAAACTGCTAGATCAGGTTTGAGAGCAGTCCAGCCACCAGCCCTGGGGGTGGCAGAGGTGGTGTGGTGGTGGAGCTCTAGCGTCAGCTGCTTCCTGAGTTGCTGGCTCACACACTGGGAGGAATCAAGCAGCAGACAAGAGCAGGAGTGCAGGGAGCACTTTGCCCTGCTTGGTTCTGGGTTGCAATCCTGATTGGTGGTTCTTAGGGGAGGAAGAACACCATTGTGGCAGAGCTTGCAGTGACAGTGGAGTAGAAGTATCTCTGAAAATAGCAGTGCAGCCCCTAAAGCTTGGGACAAAGCACTCTCTACTCTACAAGCAGTCGTACCCTGACAAAAAACTCAAGGGTCAAGTAGTTGGCTGGGAACATGGCCAGGCAGTGAAAATGGACTGAGATTCAGACTCACACTTTGGAATCTTTCTTTGGTGACAAAGAAGACCAAAACATACAGCCAGAAGAAGTCAACAAAGTCAAAGAGCCTACATCAAAAGCCTCCAAGAAAAACATGAACTGGTCTCAGGCCATGGAAGAGCTCAAAAAGGATTTGGAAAAGCAAGTTAGAGAAATAGAGGAAAAATTGGGAAGAGAAAAGAGAGTGATGTGAGAAAACCATGAAAAACAAGTCAATGACTTGCTAAAGGAGA
>CM053623.1:406334030-406366104 GCA_028646595.1 Phalanger gymnotis
GACTAATTATAATGCAGTCTAAGAAGAGTACAAAGTGCTAACTGAGATATGAGGGAGGGCATAATAATTCCCATTAGGGAAGGCTTCTTGGAGGAGATGACATTTGTTGAGCTGAGTCCAGAAGGATGGTTAGAATTTCAAAAGATGCACCAGTGAGGGGCATTCTAGGTATAGGAATGGCACAAACAAAAGCATGAAATCAGGAAAGTGAAAGTTAATAGGATTAAGAGCTAGAAGGGACGTTAGAGATGGGAAACTAAAGCCCAGAGATAGGAAGTCCTCTGTCTGGCCAAGGTATGACATGATTTACACCCCAGGGGAGGTCATCTGCATACTTACCATCACTTAGTATCACAAAATCCCGTCCAGCTTGGGAGATGAACAGAGGCTCAGAGGCCTCTAACCTGATGTTGCAAACACGGTGACCTCGGCGTTCAATACGTGGCCTGAGGTCCAAATGATCCTATGGTCTGACAATATATTTTTAGTAAATATCTTCTCTTAATTATTTGCCATTTATCAACTATGAGACAGTAGGGCATTGTTGGCATTTGAGACTGCTACCTAGCTACCTCAAAGGAATCTTGTTCAGCAATGCAAGTAGTGTTGCCTACGGTGTGGCGGTGCTTGAGACATAAGCCACTTGGATTTTTGTGGAAGATCTGAAAGTGAAAGAGTTAATGTTTTTGCAAGGGAAAAAAGGGACCTGCCCACAAATAGAGAAAAAGAAGTATCGTTCAATGCCCCTCAGAAGTCCCAATGCAATATGAGTCAACATGCCCATGTGGCCCAACACACCTTTCTAACCAGAAATATGGAGACAGATGGAGACAAGGATGGTTACTGACCCAAATGCTCTGTCTTTGCTACATATCCTTTCCATGCTGCTAAATAAATTTCTTGTTAAGTGATAAAAAAAAAACAGCTATGTAATGCTAGCCAGAATGGGCAGGTGTATGTAAAAGCAAGCCCGAAGCAGTTGATGCCTGAATAACTCATGCCTCAATATCATTAGTACAGCTGTTACCCAGGCCTACTCCCCTGTTGCCACCCACCTTGCTTTTGGATTTAATTGTCTCCACTGTTCTTTCTAATATCATGCTAAAGAAATAGTGAGGCTACTTCAATTCTACCTTTTCACAAAACCACTAGCATCTATCAAGTCTGATTTTTATCAGGACTGGCTCATGGGCTATGAAATTGTAAAACCATTCAAGAGTAATTGGCTTTCCTATATTCTTCATTTTATGGTCCTTTTCACCTAGTTGCACCCCATCTCTATCCCTTGCAGGCCCTCCTGTTCCTCTTTTCTTATCCTAAAAATCTGTTCTCAAGAAGGGCTCTAAGTCTCATTTACTCTGAGATATGAAATGTTTAGCTTAAATGGGTAACAGAAAGATAAGTGATGTAGAGTCAGGAAATCTGAGTTTACATCTCAGCTCTGATACTAGAGTGTGATCACTTGCCCAAGTCACTCAACCCACCTCATCTATAAAACAGAGACAATGATCATTATACTATTTACCTCACAAAATTGTTATTATGAAAACACCTTATAAACCTTAAAGTGCTGTAGAAATGTATATGTGTGTTTTGTGTATATGTATACACATATATGTGTATGCATACAAATATCTATGTGTATTATGAATCATATACACATGTGTGTATACAATACATTGGTATGCCTATAAATTGTGTGTATGTATATATACATGCACATATACATATTGTATATATATACATATACATATGTACATGTATATATATATATACACATGAGTGGGAGGGTGGCAATTTTGTCTTTTGTCCCTTCCTTTTCACTTTAATCAGGCTTGCGAGGCAGCAGAAAAATGCATTTTTATTAGACATTGTAAGTTGAACTCCATCCTTTGCCTGTCTGCTATTCCTGTATTTTAAGCTATAGTTGAGAAATAAAAATCCTATTCTCAGATACCATCTTCTTAACCAATTGTTCATTCCCAATTCCTTTTTCCCCTCTGAATCATATTGGACATGATGAAGAAAACACTTGTTCCCAAAGCTAAGTTCCATTTTTTGGCCTAGATTTTATGCCTTTAATAATATTTCCTGTGTTCCCTGTGGCATTATCAATGATGCCCATATGAATCACAAGAATTGGGTAATAGCCATCTTAAAGAGAATACTTATTTTTCAATATCGTATGACACCATTACAAAAATTGATCAAATGCTGAGGCAAAAAGAACTCATGAATAAATGAAGAAAGGCAGAAATATTAGACATTTGAGAGCTTTTGTTCACCATGACACAACAAAAATTTTAATTAATATAGTGTTTATGACAAAGGATGCAAACTTAAATAGAAACTAAAGAAATCAAAAAATAGATCGTAGAAATAATAAAGATATTAAAGAAAATTGTATAATTAGAAAACATGCCAACATTTTCTTAAAAGAAATTTTTCTCTGGGCACTTATATGAACAAAAGATATTTTATCTGTCAGATTTATGGATAAGGGAAAAATTTATGACCAAACAAGAGATAGAGAGTGTTAAGGGATGTAAAATGGATAATTTTTATTACATCAAATTAAAAAGGGTTTGCACAAACAAAACAAAGCCAAGATTAGAAGGAAAGCCAGAAACTAAGGGGGAGATTTTTATAGCAAGTTTTATAGCTTCATTTCTCAAATATACAGAAAATAAAGTCATTCCCAGCTGATAAATGGTCAAAGGATATGAACAGACAGTTTTCTAAAGAAGAAATCAAAATTATTTATAGTTACATTATAAAATTCCCTAAATCACTATTAATTAGAGAAATTCAAACTAAAACAACTCTGAGGTAGTACTTCACACCTATTAGATTGGCTAATACGACAGAAAAGAAAAATGACAAATGTTGGAAGGGATAGGGAAAAATGGGACACTGATGTACTGATGTACTGTTGGTGGAGTTGTGAACTGATCCAACCATTCTAGAAAGCAATTTGGAACTAAGGCCAAAAGACTTAAATAGTACATACCCTTCGACCAATCGATACCTCTCTTAGGTCTGTATCCTAAAGAATTTTTTTTAAAAAGGGAAAAAGACCTATATTACAAAAAATATAGCAGCTCTTTTTATGGTAACAAAGAATTAGAAATTGAAAGGATGGCCATCAACGAAGGAATGGCTGAACAAATTGTGGTATACGATTGTGATGGAATACTACTGTGCTATAAAAAATGACCAAGATCCTGTCAGAAAAACCTGAAAAGACTTGCATGAACTGATGCAAGTAAAATGAGCAGAACTAGGATGGGGAGAACTAGGAGAACATTGAACATATTAACATCAATAATGCATGATAATCAACTGTGAATGACTTAGCAATACAATGATCCAATACAATTCTGAAAGACTTATGAAAAATGCTACCCACCTCCAGAAAAAAAGAACTAATGCAGTCTGAATGCAAATCAATGCATACTTTTTAAAACTTTCTTTATTTTTCTTGTTTTGTTGGTTGGTTGGTTTGGGGTTGGGTTTTTTTTTTTGGTCTATGTTTCCTTTCACAACACGACTAATATGGAAATATGTTTTGCAGGACTGTACAGGGTGAGGCAAAGAAGGGGGAGAGAGAATTTGGAATGGGAAATTAAAAAAAACAAATGTTAAAATTTTTTGTTACATGTAATTGAGAAAAAATAAAAACAAAAAGCCAAACAAAGAAAATCAACAATTTAACTATCTCAAAACAAACAGCAGATAAGGAATTTTCAAAATCAAATAACAGATAAAGTGAAAATGAAAAGACTATTAAGGTGAAAAACTAAACAAAGAGCTGTTTTAAGGACTAAAAATATACATAAAACATTAGCTAATTTTTTAAAGAGGAAAACCAAATTTTCAAAATCAAAAATAAGAATAGAGGGTTCACAACAAATGGACAGAAAATAAAGGAAATTACCAGAAACAGCTATTCCCAATTAGACAATTTCCTCAGCAAGATTAGCTACAGCCTTCTCTGGCAGCCATTTATTGCCTATGTAATCTTGGGCAAGTTACTTAAACTGTGCACCTCAGTTTCCTCAGCTGTAAAAAGAAAGTTGGATTAAATGATCTATGCTTCTATAGACCAAGACAAATTAAAATTTGCATGAAATGAATAAACATTTTCAAAAATATAAATAGGCCAGATTAACAAAACATCAACAAGAAAGAATATAAACAATACAACCTCAGAAAGAGAAATTAAGCAAGCCAAAAATGTCCTCCCAAAGAAAAAGTCATGGTCAAGATAACTCTACAAATCAATCTTATGAAACTCTCAAAGAATAAATCATTGCTATATTATGTTGTTGTCAGTGTTATTCAGTTACATCCAATTCTGCATCACCCTGTATAGGGTTTTCTTGCAAAGATGCTGGAGTGGTTTGCTGTTTCCTTCTCCAGTGGACTAAAGCAAACAGAGGTTAAATTACTTGCCTAGGATAACACAGCTAATGAATATCTGAGGCCAGATTTGAACTGAGGTCTTCCTGACTCCAGGCCTAGTGCTCTATCCACCAAGCCACCTAGCTGCCTTATAGTGTATCATGCTACATTACTCACTTCCAAAAACAGAATAAAAGAAATTCTACCAAATGTCTGCGATGACACAAATATAATGAAAACAGAGAAAGAAAACTGCAGCTTAATATCATTAATAAATGTTGCTGCAACATATGAAATAAAATATTAACAAAGAAGCTATATCAATATATTGAAAAAATGCACTATTGCCAAGCTGGAGCTATACCAGGCCTTCAAGGACAGTCCAACATTAGGAAGAGTATAAGCAAAATAAAGCATGTGTCACTTTAGAAAGGACACCACCACTGGACTCACTTTCAGACTCTGCCTTCTTCATCTTCTCCTCACCTATCATTTCTCCCCCATCCCAACCTTTTCCACCTCCCCTATATGTGTTGTCTTCTTCCGTTAGAATGTAATCTCCTTGAGGGTAGGAACTGTGTTGTTTGCTTATATTTCTGTTTCCAGTACTTAGCGCATGTTTGGCAAGGTAAGCACTTAATAAATGCTTGATAACTACTAACATTTATATAGTGCCTAATTTGTGCCATGCACTGTACTAAACACTTCACAATCATTATCTCACTTGAACCCAACAACAACCTTGGGAGGTAGGGTCTATTATTATCCTCATTTTAAAGATGTGGAAACTAAAGCAAACAGTGGTTAAGTAATTCATCTCGGATGATACAGCTAGTAAATGTTTGAGGTCAGATTTGAATTCATGTCTTCTTGATCTACCTAGCTGCTCTATCCTTATCTATTTAGTTGCCTTGTTTAATCTGTCTGTCTATCTATCTATCCATCCATCCATTCACCCACCCATCCATCCAACCAACCAACCACCCATCCATCTATCCATCTATATCTATCAAAAACCTATGATTTTGTCAGTATGAGAACTCCTTACATGACAGCCCCTCTCCTTTACTACAATAAATTATTTTAAGGTCAAAATTATTTAAATTTGCTAAGAAGTTTTCATGTAGATCTTTTGAGGAGTCCTAGCCACTGCTTACTTCACTTTCTGCTGACTCTCTAGTCTGCTCTCTCTCCACACCAACTGACTTAATCCCATCCACTTTCAACTTCTTTTTATGTTTTGTCTTCTATTAAAATGTAAGTTCTTTAGGAGTAGAGACTGCCTTGTTTTCTTGTTTTTGTATTCCTGGCACTTTACCACAGTGCCTGGCATATAGTAAGTACTTAAATGCTGTATCTACCAAATCTGTGGTTTTTACAATCAACAAATACAAAACACCATGGGGTTTTGTATTCTCTATACCTATAAGTCGACTAACTGACTATAAAAATGTGATTTACTGTAAAATGTAATTTACAGAAACAACAAATATAAAAAATTTGGAAAAGCATAGAAGATGCATAGGAATTAATCCAGGATGAAGCAGAAATAGGAAAACAATGTATATAATGACTGCAATGAAAGAAATAGAAAGAATAACAACAAAAAAGAAAGAACCTGAATGCTGCACAATTACAATAGAGCATTTCTTATGAAGAAAGTGTGAGGAAAACGTACCTACTTCTCTGCTTTGCAAAGATATGGAGGATGAGGTTATGGAATATTAACATATATAGTCAAGTAGTCAATGTCTTGGTTAGTTTTATTAAACTTTTTTAATCTTTAAAAACTATCCAATATGAGGAATAGTTCACTGGGTAAAAGAGAGAGGAGGAATATGTTCAGAAATGAAGGTGATGTAAATACGAAAGATATCAACTTTTCAATTAAAAATCATTTTAGAAAGCTTACCTATTCCATTCTTATTCTATTAACAAGCATGTCCAATATTTGCGTGTAGATTATTCTCATTTAAAATGTTGTAGCAATGGAAATCTAAGCATATGAGTTAGTAATAATTTATATTTTCTCCAGTTGTGGTTTTTTTGTTGTTATTGTTAAAAATGAGCTTTGGGAATTTTTCCCCACACCTTAAGTATCTTCTCTTATTTTGGATATTTTGAGAAGCAATCTTGCAATGATTTCATAATTGTGTTGCTCTAGCACGTACCCCTGCAATTAGCTTCCATAAAGTATAATCTAATCCAATTGTTTTTCTTTTCTTTCTTGCTGCTTCTAATTCTTCATGTACCCCATTAGAGTCTGATGATATTAGATTCTGACTGTGGTGGCTCCTATCACTAATTGAGAAAAGAGCTTATTATATGAAACTTATAGATATTTTCCATTTTTCACCCATTCGTTGTCCTTCCATGTTTGTCCTTAAAGTTATGGTAAAAATAGAATAAAATTAAGTTGATGGAATAAGCCTAGGTAAAAGGCAAAACCATCTCTATTTGCAGATGATATTAGCTACTGAGAGACCCCTAGAGAATCAACAAAATAATGAATCAAGACAATTAATAGTTCCAGAAAAGCAGAAGGATACAAAATAGACCTACAAAATCATTAGTTATTCTTTATATTAGTAACAAAAATCAGGAGGGATAGGCAAAGGAAATCTATTATAGACAGTAAAATTAGATGTTCTAAACATCTACAAGTTAACCAAAGCACTCACAAAAATTATTGAAACAAAGCCACAAAACTTCTTTTTTTTCATAAATAAATGAATACCTAAATAATTGCAGAGTCAATGTTACCAACTGGGCCACAGAAACATAGAGGAAGTGATGTTTCTGCTCAAGTTGCTCTGCAAATTTAGTTCTATGCTAATCAGATTACCAAAGGAATACTTTGTAGAATTAGTTATAATAATAAAATTCATCTGCAGGAATAAATGGTCCACAAAATCAAGACATATAATGAAAAAAATTAGAAAGGAAGGAACGTTGGTGTTACCAGAATTCAAATTATACTTACAAAGCAGCAATTATCAAAATTGTCTGGTACTAGATTAAAAAAACCAGAAAAGTACATCAATTGAACAATAAGATAAGTATGAGAAACAAATGTTTATAACTGTCCAATGTCTAAAAAAACCACAAGAATATAGACTCAAGAAGATACTCTTCAACAAGAACTATGAAAATTGGAAAGTCTACTAGTGAAAAATAGATTGAGATCAATATCTTATTCCTTATGACACAATAAATTCTAAATGGATAAATGATCTAAATATAAAAAGTCATCTCTCTAATTAAAAATTAGAGGACAATAGAAGATTTTATCTCTCACAATTCTCAGAAAAACCATCCTTAACAATAAGAAAATGAAAGAGATCGTAAAAGATAAAAAAGACAATTTCAATTATGTAAAATTAATAAGTTTTTGCAAGAGTGAAAACAGTGCATCTAGAATTAGGTAAGAAGTATAAACTGAGAGAGGCAGCTAGGTAATGCAATGGATAGAGTATCAACCCTAGAGTCAAGAAGACCTGAGTTCAAATTCAGCCTCAGACACTTACTAGCTGTGTGACCCTTGGGCAAGTCACTTAAGCCTGTTTGCCTCAGTTACCTCGTCTGTAAAGTGAGCTGGAGAAGAAAATGGCAAACTACTCTGTATCTTTGCCACAAAAACCCCAAATAGAGACATAAAGAGTTGAACACAACTGAAAAAAATTACTGAGCAAATAAATTGAGAAAAATATCTGTATTAAATATATCTGATAAAATTTGACATCTGAAATCTATAGAGGATCAGTAAAAATTTTTAAGCTGAAGAACCATTCTCCCATAGAATCAGAATCACATAATTTAAGAGATGGAAGATACTTTAGTGGCCATCTAGTCTAATCCACTTATATATGTATGTTGGGGACAAATAGGACAAGTCTAATCCTTCCTCTGAACATAGCCCCTCAAACTTTTGAAGAGAGCAGTCACGTCCCCCGAGTCTTCTTTTTTCCAAGCTAACCATCCTCAATTCCTTCAATCAATCCTCATGTGACTTGAGCCAAGCCCCTTATTTATTCCAGTTGCCCTCCTCTGGACACTAGCCAGCTTATCAACATCTTTCTTAAATTGCCGTGCAAAGTGACAACTTTGGACATGATGTCAAGAAAAACTTCTTAATCATTAGAGCTGTCCAAAAGTAGAATGACCTATCTCAAGGGTTTCTTCTCAGAGGAATACTTTAAGCAGAATTGCATACAATACCCATATGAAGTCTGACAAGAACAGAGTACAGTGGAACTATCTCCTCCCTTTCCTGGAACCTATGCCCCTTATAAAGCGGACCAAGATGTCGTTAGCTTTTTTTGGCCACTGTTTCAATCATATTACATTTGTAATCCACTAAAACTCCCAGATCTTTTTTCAGAATACCTACTGTCTTACCATGTTTACTCTATCTTCTACTTATGAAGTTGATTTTTTTGGTGACCATATACAAATGTATCATGTTACATGTATCCCTATTGAATTTCATTTTATCATATTCAAATCAATGCTCTAGACTGTCAAGATCTTTTTGGATTTTGACTCTCTCATGTTAGATCTCTCTTCCAACTTCATGTTATCAGTAAATCTGATGAATCACCCCATCTACTCTACTTTGTTTCTGTGTCAGACTTCTGTTCAGTTTCCCAAATACATCATATATATCCTCTTTCTGTCCTGGTGGTCTGTAGTATATTCCCATAAGAAAATAACTTCTCTTTCTTTAATCTTAACCCAAACATTATCATACTTCTCCTCTTTCATTCCTATATTACTTTAGAGGAGTATATCTTCTTAGTTGACAAGACTATCCCAGCCCTATCTTTACTTATCCTGTTCCTTTTGAGGAGGGAATGTGAATGTGCTGCAATATATAACAAATAAGAAATTTGGCAGAAGAACTGAAACAAAGGGTATCATCAAAAGAATGTGGGATCAAAAAGAAGATAAGCTAGTGATTTGCTGAGAATGAGGGAACACCATTGGATGGATCATATGCTTCACTGGTATACTCACAATGTCAAGAGAAAATTAGAAAACCCCTTAACACATTGGGTAGACCTTCTGTGGATGCCTTATGGTAGATAAGAGTCATTAGAATGGGGAAGCATATATGGGTAGCAATGTGCATCCCTGGAGGGATTGTTAATATTGATGAGATCACAGATCTATTTGAGTACTGTGTTCCAGAAAACACCTTTGAATTTCACAATAAAAGTTGATGAAGTATTCATAAAATCACATAGTAGTAAGTACTGGATCCTCCTAAAGGTACTATAATCCAAGGGGGCTATTGACACCATGACAGCAAGAAAAGATGAGTGTATTATGCATATCTGTATATAGGTATATGAATAGGTATACAAATAAGGCATTAAGTACTTACCATGTGCCAGACACTGTGCTATTTGCTGGAGATACAAATACAAGCTATCAAGATGGTACCTACCTTCAAAGAGCTTACTTTCTATATATAGGGGATTCTGGAAATCATGGAGTACGAAAGATACTGGAAGGGAACCAGTGCTATGAGTCAGAAGGAGGTGGAGTCTGGAGAAAGCTGAGACAAAAGTGAGGAGGCTAGCATCCTTCCTAAAAGATGTTCCCAGGGAGGAAGTCACCAAAGAGAAAGGAGGGCCCCATAGCAGCATTATTTGTGATAACCAAAAGCTAGAGATAAGAAATGTGGAGAGGGAGGGGGGAATAGCTGAACAAACCATTGCACAGGAAAGTAATGGAATATTACAGTGGTATAAGAAAAGATTAATGTGAAAAGTTCGGAAAAACCTAGGCAGATTTGTATAAAGTGTGAAGAAAGCTGGACCAAAAGACTGTGTAAGAAGAATAGAATAACCTTAATAAAGATAATACTAAAGAGGCAACAAAACTCAATTAAACACAAAAAACTACATCCTTCCTTTTCCTTACTGAACCCCTCCCCCAAAGGGAAATTGAAATAGGCTATCAGTTTCATTTGGGTGGTTTTGCTTATTTGATTTTGAAGGATATACTTTGTGGGGAGAGGGGTTGTTCAAGTATTTGTTATGAGGTGTCGCGTCAAAACAAAAAATGTTCTTTTTCCAAAGACACAGACTAGAACCACCTAGGAAGAAAAGGCAAGGACAAGTTGCTAGCTGAACTGTTAGAAAGAAGATCCCGACTAATGAAATCACTGAAGTATTGACCCAAGTATTTACTTACCAAGATCAAGTATTTTATCTTGAGGCTGAAATTTAATATTCAACATGTTTGCTAAGTATGTGCTGTGTGCAAGGTCCTGAGCTAGATGGGAAAATACAAAGCTTCAATATGAAAGAGTCCCTGCCCTCATGCAGGTCACATTTAGATAGAGAGGCAAGATATCACACAAGCAGTTGTCATTACACAGCACTGTGTCACAGGTGTTTTAGGGAGTGCAAAGTAAGTGCTATATGAGGTCTCAGAGAGAAGGCTGTCACCAACAGAGTATCAAAGATCAGGGAAGACTTCTTGGAGGAGGTAGTATTTCAGTTGGACTTTAAAAGACGAGAAGAAATGCAAACAGTAGAAGAAGAAGGAGGGCCTGCTAAGCATTAGGAATGACGTGAACAAAGGTTCAGAATAAAGGACTTTAGAGCATGTTTGGGGGGAAGAGGAACAGAAACTACTCCAGTCATTGTTGGGGTTTTGTTGTCTTGAGCAGAGAGTATGTGGAATCAATGAAGGAAATGAAGGAGGTTTGATCTACAGGGTAGATAGAAAAGCCAGGTAGATAGATGGTAATGTGTCTTCTTTTGTGCATTTCTGATGTGGAACTGGTTGATAGTGCCAAGGACCTTGATGGTGAGACGTTTCTTTTCTGAGTCTTCATCTGCCGTGGCTAGAGTTGGGAACGGAGACTTGGGGGGAAGCTATAATACCTGAAGTGGCCAGACGGAATCCCCACCATAGTGGTTTCCCTGGAGGATAGCTGCTGGAAGAGAAGTAATTTGATCTAAGGCTGGAAAAGTCAAGTGAAAGTAAAGTTTAGAAAGCTTTGAATGCCATAAGAAAAAAAATTTGAATAATGTGGAGCCATTGAAAAATCTCAAGCAGAAGAATGTGGCTGAAGGCATGCATGGGGAATATTGTTCCAGCAGAAGCATGAAGGACAAATTGGAGGTGGGAAGGCTGCTGTAATAGTTCATTTGGTGGAAGCCATGGCTTGAGCTCAAGGAAATGAGCTATGGGAAAGTGTGTTGAAAGGTTTAAAATGCAGCACTTAGAGCAGGAGCCTAGAAATATATTTTCCATTAAGAAAAAAAATAGCACTATCAGCTAATACCCAGGCTTGAAGGGAAACTCTACTAATCAGGAGAGATTAGGATCAGGAAATTCTTGTCAAAATAACAATAGAAGGTGCTCACTAGCTCCAGTTCCAAGATTCTCCAAAACCTCCTTGGAATCCCTTTCATGTCTTTTGGGGGGGATTGTCCTTTTTTAGTGTATATCTAAGCCAGTGGAGGTAGGTCAAGGATCCAAAGACTCTTCTACAGCCCTTCTTCAGCTTTTGCATCAGCTTCATCACCTCTTTCATCTCAGAACTACCCTTCCCTTACAATCTACAACGGAGAACATCAATTTGATTCTGGGCTATCTTGCAGAATGATGCCAGATAGAGAAGCCTGCTGGTTTTAACAGTTAAGAATGTGCAAAAATGAACTTTGTCACACTTCCCTCCCTTAACCAGATAGAGGGGGGTGGGGATAATGGCTTGCACGCATGAGGCATATACAGTGAGGTGTGGTTGCACTGTTATTGGTTTTGCATAAATTTTTTTCTCTGTTACTGTGGAGACTTCTGGGGAGGGTGGGAATTAGAAAATAGACCTGCTGTAAAAAAAAAAAAAGGCTTCAATAAAACTTTTTTAACAAGTTTTCTCATTTTGGAACACAGAATTCCACCATCCAAAATATATGTAAAACACTTTGCAAATGTTCAAATACCCTATAAATGAAAGTTACTATTATAATTATCTAGTTCTTACTTATATTGCTGTTTAGTCCATTAGTCATGTCCAACAGTGACACTGTTTGCAGTTTTCTTAGCAAAGATACTAGAGTGGTTTGCCATTTCCTCCTACAGCTCATTTTTCAGATGAGGAAACTAAGGCAAATAGAGTTAAGTGACTTGCCTAGAGCCACAGAGCTAATCGGATTTGAACCCAGGTCCTCCTGACTACAGGACCGGCATTCTATCTTCTGTACCACCTAGTTGTCCCAGTTCCTGCTAGCCAGCCTATTAATATATGTTTTCTCTGATTCTTGGATTAACAAGCATTTATTAAGTGCCTACTGGGTTCTTCCATAGTACACTATATATACTATACTTCTATAGTACACTATAAAAGCTGTGATAATGTTTTCTAATTCCTCTATACTCACTTGTACCCAATGGAGGCTATGGATTCTGAGACAGACTTGATTGATTTACAAAGAAAATGAATGAGATATTTGTTGCTGTCAAGTATCTAATTTTCTTCAATGGGAAGCAAATCAGGTCTTCAGGACACTGGAAATGTCATAGGAACTAGAAGTCTAGGTGAGATGATCTTAAGGAATGGGCAGTGGCCACCTACTTCCTGAAAAAGGAACTCTATAGGGAAGAGAAAAGCCATCAACTTCTAGATTTGGTTTATTTAACCAGGGTCATAAAAATAGTGATGATGATGGTGATATTATGATGATGAAGAAGCTAACATTCACATAGCACTTTAAGGTTTACGAAGCAATACTTTATACATTATGTCATTTGATCCCCATAGCAATCCATGAGGAAAGCATTATTATCACCATTTTGGAACTGAGAAATGGTTAAGTGACTTTCCCAGGTCACACTTTAAACATCTGAGGCAGACGTCAAACTCGGGACATCCTGATTCCAAGTCCAGTGCTACAGCACTACACTATGCTGTCTCTATATTGGCATGTAGTCAAAAGGCTACAGTGATAGGAATGGTTATGATCCTAATTACAAAAACTCCAGCTCAAAAAGGAGAGAGATCATTCTACATGTCCACTGAGGGGAAGATCATGTGGTCTAATCCCATCATGAGAGAAGACGAAACTGAGGGGGGAAAAATGACTCATCCAAGGTAACAATCTATTGGTCACTTTCTCTGGGAGTTAAAGACAGCTACCTTTGCTAGTGATTTGACAGGAGATGGGCAAGCCACTCTGTCCCAAGGTATCCATCCTACTGAACAAAAGGTTAGAGCTTCGTTCCTCTGGGCCTTGAAATGCTTCTATTTTTCCAGCACCTGCTGTTAAGATGTAAGTTTGCCTCTTGCCTATTAGATGTTAAACCTAATTATTGAAAACTTTGGTTATCAGATGATTATGAGATGAAGGTAGGGTGGTTTAAGGGGGAAAAGCCTTGGGCTCTAATGAGAATTAGGAAGCCTTTATTCTAGGCCAACTTTGCTATTGTGATAGGGCAAAGAGCATTTTGGTTTTCTGGGTCTGGTTTTTCTTTCAACAGACCATGCCCGCCTCTTCTACCTAGCATCCCTTCCCTTTCTTCATCCTTTCGTTTAATGTATGGATACACACTGGTGCTCTCATTCAGGCTGAATGCCAATTGGGTACATGTCACATACTATATAGGAGGTAGGTATCCTGAGGGAAATGTGAGGGTTCCAAAATGTGGAGGGATTGACGTGGTGTCCTCACTCATATGTTTGCAATGTATCTCTGCCTATCTGTGCTTGTTTAAGTGGAGTTACAGATTATATCATCTAGCTTCAATTAAGCTAATTCTCACGAAATGGGCAGTTAGTTTAAAAAGGAATCCTGCAAAGAAATCAGTGATAGAGGATGATACCAACAATAAGAACCCAAGTAAACAACACAATAATGGCACAACTACCACTTCTCCTCCTGGAGTAAGCTCTTTGGCAAAAATTTATGAGGCAAAAACAATGATGACCTAATCCAGGAGTTCTTAATTTTTTGTGCATGTCTTGAACCTCTTTGAAAATCTGGTGAAGGTTATGGACCCTTGCTCAGAATAATGTTTTTAAATGCATAAAATAAAATGCATAGGATTACAAGGGAAAACAAAGGTCAGTGAAAATGAAAATATGGATACATATATATGTATGTATATATACACATACATATATACATATTTTTTCCTATTCAAGTTCATGGACCCCCTAAAATCTATCCATAGACCCCTGTGTGAGAACTTCTGATCTAATCAAGTTTCACAAGAAATCAGCCCAAAAAATTTTCAATTATAGAAAAAATATTTGAAATGTGGATTTACATTCACCATCATTAACAATGAATAATGATATCATTTATATATAGCTTTGCAGTTTGCAAAGCATTTTATAAATATTGTCTTATTTTATCTTAACAAAAACTTTCAGAGGGAGGGAAGATTGAGGGAGGCAGTGGTCAAAAGCAAAACTATTTTGAAGAGGGAAAGGGAGAAGGGATAAATAAAAGTACACACTGAGGAGTAGGAATAGGATGGAGTGAAAGACACAGAGAGTAATCATAACTGTGAATGTTAATAGGATGAACTCTCCCATGAAGTGGATAGCAGAATGGATTAAAAACCCTAATACTACAATATGCTGCTTACAAGAAACACATTTGAAACAGGAAGATACACACAGGGTAAAGGTAAAAGGCTGCAGTAGAATGTATTATGCTTCAACCGAACTAAAAAAAAAAGCAGAGATAACAATCCTAATCTCAGACAAAGCAAAATCAAAGATAGATCTAATTAAAAGAGATAAGGAAGGAAACTATATCCTCCTAAAAGGCACCATAGACAATGAAGTAATATCATTACTAAATATATATGCACCAAGTGGTACAGCATCCAAATTCTTGGAGGAGAAGTTAAGGGAGTTATAGGAAGAAATGGACAGCAAAACTATATTAGCGGGGGAGCTCAACCTCTCCCTCTCTGAACTGGACAAATCAAACCTCAAAATAAACAAGAAAGAAGTTAAAGAGGTGAATAGAATTTTACAAAAGGTAGTTACAATAGACATCTGGAGAAAATTGAATGGCAAAAGAAAGGCATGTATCTTTTTCTCGGTGGTACATGGCACATATGCAAAAATTGACCATGTACTAGGGCATAAAAACCTCACAATCCAGTGCAGAAAGGCAGAAATATTAAGCACATCCTTTTCATATCATGATATAATGAAAATTATATGTAATTAAGGGCCAAGGAAAAATAGACTAAAAATTAATTTGAAACTAAAGAATCTAATCCTAAAGAATGAGTGGGTCAAAGAACAAATCACATAAACAATTGATAACTTCATTAAAGAGAATGACAATAATGAGACAACATGCCAAAATTTATGAAATGAAGTGAAAGAGATTCTTACTGGAAGTTTTATATCTCTGAATGCTTACATGAATAAAATAGAGAAAGAGATCAGTGAATTGGGCATGCAACTGAAAAAAAACTAGAAAAAGAACAAGTGAAAAATCCTCAGTTAAATACCAAATTAGAAATACTTAAAACCAAAGGAGAGATTAATAAAATTGAAAGTAAGAAAACTATTGAACTAATAAATAAAACTAAAAGCTGGTTTTATGAAAAAAATAAAATAGATAAACTTTTGGTTAATTTGATTTAAAAAAAAAAAAGAAAGAAGAAAACCAAATGACCAGTATCAAAAATGAAAGAGTGAATTCACCATGAATAAAGAAGAAATTAAAACAATAATTATTAACTATTTTTCCCAACTGTATGTCAATAAATTTGACAACCTTAGTGAACTGGATGAATATTTACAAAAATATAAATTTCCCAGATTAACAGAAAAGGAAGTAAAATACTTAAATAACCCATTCTCAAAAAAAGAAATTAAACAAGCCATCAATGAGCTCCTTAGGAAAAAATCTCCAGGACCAGTTGGATTTACAAGCGAATTCTATCAAACATTTAAAGAACAATTAATTTCAATACTATATAAACTATTTGGGGAAATAGGTGAAGAAGGAATTCTACCAAATTGTTTTTATGATACAAATACAGTACTGATACCTAAGCCTGGAAGAGTCAAAACAGGGAAAGAATATTATAAACCAATTTCCCTAATGAATATAGATGCAAAAATTTTAAATAAAATATCAGCAAAAAGATTATAGACATCATAAAATATTTGGGAGTATACCTGCCAAAACAAACCTAGGAACTATATGAACACAATTATAAACACTTTTCACAGAAATAAAGTCAAATCTAAATAATTGGAAAAATATCAGCTGCTCATGGGTAGGCCAAGCTAATATAATAAAAATGACAATTCTACCTAAATTAATTTACTTATTCAGTGCCATACCAATCAAACTACACAAAATTATTTTATAGAGTTATAAAAAATAATAACAAAATTCATATGGAAGAACAAAATGTCAAGAATATCAAGGAAATTAATGAAAAGAAATGCTAGAGAAGGTGGCCTAGCCATAACAGATCTTAAATTGTGTTATAAAGCAGTAATCATCAAAATTACTTGGTACTGGCTAAGAAATAGTGGTGGATCAGTGGAATAGGTTAGGTACTATTTGATAAACCTTGCTGCAGCTTCTGGGATAAGATCTCACTATTTGACAAAAACTGCTGGGAAAACTAGAAAACAGTATGGCAGAAATTGGACATAGACCAACATCTTACACGGTGTACCAAAATAAAGTCCAAATGGGTACACAATTTAGATATAAAAGAAGATACTATAAGCAAATTAGGAAAGCAAAGAATAGTTTACCTGCCAGACTTATGGAGAATGGAAGAATTTATGACCAAACAAGAGATGTAGAACATTATGAAATGGAAAATGGATAATTTTGCTTACATTAAATTGAAAAGTTTGTGCACAAGCAAAGCCAATACTACCAAGATTAGAAGTGAAGCAGAAAACTGGGAAAGAATTTTTATAACTAGTGTCTCTGATAGAGGCCTCATTTCTAAAATATAGAGAACTGAGTCAAATTTATAAGAATACAAGTCATTCCCCAATTGATAAATGGTAAAAGGATATGAACAGGCAATTTTCAGAGGAAGAAATTAAAGCTACTTATAGTCATGTGTAAAAATGCTCTAAATCACTATTGATTAGAGAAATATAAATCAAAATAACTCTGATGTACCACATACCACCTAACAGATTGGCTAACAGGACAACACAGGAAAATGCTAAATGTTGAAGCAGATGTAGGAAAATTGGAACACCAATTCATTGTTGGTGGAGTTGCGAACTGATCCAACCATTCTGGAGGGTAATTTGGAGCTATGCCCAAAGGGCTATAAAAATGTGCATACCCTTTGACCCAGCAATACCACTTCTAGGGCTATATTCCAAAGAAATTATAAAAATGGGAAAAGGACTCACATGTACAAAAATATTTATAGCAGCTCTTTTTGTGGTGGCCAAGAACTGGAAATTGAGTGGATGCCCATCAATTGGGGAATGGCTGAACAAGTTGTAGTACATGAAGGTAATGGAATACTATTGTGCCATAAGAAATGATGAACAGACAGACTTCAGAAAAACCTGGAAAGACTTACATGAACTGATGTTGAGTGAAGTGAGCAGAACCAGAACATTGCACACAGTAACAGCCACAGTGTGGTAACAACAATTTGGCTAGCAGCAGCTGTTGAGGTATAAGACCCAACAAGACAAGCAACAAGAGCAGCCAGAACAGGTTCTTTTGATCTGCTTTCCTAAGGAAAGTAACTTTAAGGGGTTAATAATCTCACTTTAATTACATATATCAATCACTTAGTTCAGGGGAAAAGATCAACCCTCTGAACTACATGGCAAATACACACAGAAATTACAAACATCAACAGACAGATCTTGTCTGATTCAAATCTCCATTCATAGTAACCAGGGTTTAACAAAGTCCCTACATCTGCGTTTACAAGCTGGGGGACAGTTACAGCTTGCCCAGAGTCTCAACACTCCTTCCATGAGTGTGCCCCAAAAGTCAAACACCAACCTCAGATCTTATATACCAGTCTCAGGGCCCTGGGCCACTTGATTGCCTCAGGGCTGAGAAACACTCAAAGAACAGTGAAAAATCCCATTTAGGGCGTGGGAAAGCTATTCCCTAGTACCACCATATACAAATCAATGACTCCTGATTGTCTTAGTGCTGAGAAAACACTCCAAGACCACAGATCCCACTTTATCTTTCCCATTCAAATAAAGGCCAGAATCATTAAAGACACTTAAGAGAAGAACAGAAAAAAGTGCCACCTTAATTACTGATACAAGTGTGCAGTGACTAATTTTGATAGACTTTCTTCTCAGCAATGCAAGGACCTAAAATAACTCCGAAAGACTCATGATAGAAAATGCCATCCACATCCAGAGAAAGAACTCTGGAGTCTGAATGCAGATTGAAGCATACTTTTTGCTCTCTTTTTTTTTTGTTTTGCTTTGTTTGTTTTGTTTTTTCTTTCTCATGGTTCCTCCCATTTATTCTAATTTTTCTGTACGACATGACTAATGTGAAAATGTTTAATAGGAATGTATATATAGAACCTATATTGGATTGTATGCCATCATGGGAAGGGGATGGAGGTAGAGAAAATTTAAAACTCATGGAAGTAAATATTTAAAACTACAAATAAATAAATTAATTTTTAAAAATAATCTTCAAAAATAGGTGCTGTTATTATCCGCATTTTATATATCAGCAAAATGAGTCTAAGAGAGGTTGTGACTTGCACAGGTTCACACAGCTAGTAAGTGTTTGAGGGAGGATTTGAACCTTGATTCAAGGTCCAGTGTTCTCTTTGCTGGACCACCTAGCTGCCTTATCATAGGCTCATCATAAATGTATATTGTGCCCTGAGACATTAAGTGACTGTATGAAGCCTTAATAACTAGCAAGTTATTTAAAAACTAAGCTTTTGCTACTAAAAACAATTTGTGAGTTATTTTAAAATAATCTGTCGTAGCTGCATATCTTAAACTCTTCTTCAAGATTTTTAAACAGGTTGGAAAAATTAATTTTCTAATTAGTTTAAAAATCTAAAGCATGAATATCAATGAGTCCTGAACTCATTTTGCTAAGGAAATAAAAATTCAAGGCTTTCAGATTAGTTCGAAGAATGACTGATTGACCCTTGGAAAATTAATATTTTCTAACCAGTTTTCAACAAGAACCTTTGCATGAACAGTGAATGGGGTTGAAAATGAGTTTCATGATTTATTAAGTGCAACCAATGATGCATTTCTTCCATTTGGATCAACAAATATTTTTGTGGTATCCTTTGTCATACTTAAAACCATTAAAACCAAATAATGAAGAAAAACTGAACTTGGAGCCAAAGGAGCTAGCATATATAAAGTAGAGATGTTTCTGTCTACAGTAGCACCTGCTTTCTATTGACACAAAGAAGAAGAGTCAGGTGTATGATGGCCAGAGGCAACCAATTATTACATGTACAAATAAGTTGAAAAAAATCAGAGATAATGAGGTAGAACCTCTTCAGCTGCCTTTCACACATCTTGAACTAGATGTCCAGTAAACATCTTAAATTCAACATGTGTGCAAAACAAAATTCATCTTTCCCTATAATCCTTCCCTCTTCCTAACTCTATTACAGTCAAGGGCACCGTTATCCTCCCAGTCCCTCAGGATAGCAATCCTCACCCCCACATTCAGTCTATTGTCAAAGCCTGTCGATTTCACTGTTGCAACATCTCTCCTATACACCCTCTTCTGCCCTCTTACACTGACACCACCCTGGTCCATTCCCTCATCACCTCATACCTGGACTATTATAATAGCCTTCAGGTAGATCTGCCTTCTTCAAGTTTCTCCCCACTCCAAGTCATTCCCCATCCTCCACTCAGCAACCATAGTGATTTTCTTAAGGTGAAGGTCCAACCATGTTGCTCCCCACACCCAGTAAATAAACTCCAGTGGCTCTCTATTGCCTCTAAGTTCAAATACAAAATCCTCTATTTGGTGTTCATAGCCCTTCGTAACCTAGACCTGTCCTGTGTTTCCAGTTTTCTTACACCTTATTCCCTACTGTGTACTTTTTGATCCAGTGACATTGGCCTCCTGGCTATTCCATGAACAAGACACTGGCCACCTCTTGGCTACAGGCATTTTCTCTGGCTGTCCCTCATACTGGAATGTTCTCACTTCTCATCTTTGCTTCCCAGCTTCCTTGGCATCCTTTGAGTCTGAATGAAAAATTCCATTTTCTACAGGAAATCTTTTCCAATCCCACTTAACTCTAGGGTTTTCTGTCTTTTAACTATTTCCTATTTATCCCATATATAGTTTGTATATATTTGTTCAGTTGTTGTCTCTGCCATTAGATTGCAAGTTCCTTGAGGGCAGGGACTTTCTTTTGTCTCTTTTTGTATCCCCAGGACTTAGGACAGTGCCTAACAACATATAGTAGGCATTTAATATTTATTCACTGACTGCCTGATTGACTATTCCAAAGAATGGTTTCCAGGTGTAGGAGGGATGTATTCTGAAAATGTCAGAGTGGCTCTGGCAAGTCCAGAGATATGCTATCAGATATGATAAAAAAAAGTGGGATAAGGATGAAGGTTAGTAGGATGAGGAGAAAGCTGGAGAACCTGCTGCTCAGTTAACCATGGTCCAATAGTAAGAGCCCTGGACTTGAAGGCAGGAGATCTCAGTACTTAGTGCCAATTCTGCAACTTACTAACCATGTGACCTTGGGCAAATCCTTTAAACTTTGCAAGCCTGACCTTCCTCATTGGTAGAATAGGAGGAAGTTAGAGAGGAGAGGAACGATAGTAATGTCTGTGCTATTTACTTTCCAGGGACTTTATGGATCAGACGAGAGAACAGATGCAAAACACTATACAAATGGAAGCTAACATTAGTCATGGGTGGAGCAGATGAGCCTTGATTATACATCTACCTCCTAGGACCCCAGGATTGACCTCTGTCTGGTCAATCCAATCCCTTCCCCACTAATTCCATAGAAGTCCTTCCCTGAGAGAAAGAGCCTCTACTTCCCAGAGCATGCTCAGAAGGAGAATATAGACCTTAGCCCAGGGCTGGAGGGAAGTAAACTCCTCCTAGGTCACTATTCTACCTCAGATTGGTCCTTCTTGTTGCTATGGGTCAAGAGTTAGGATCCTACAGAGCTATGATGGAAAGAAGGATTTGGAGGCTATTCTTTGCACAGGAAGATTCCTTCCTCAGTTTTCTCCTTGGCAAGACTAGGGAGGGAATTGGATAGGAATGTTTAAGGAAACGAGAAGGTAGTCAGTTCTGATGTTCCCATACAGTGGCCTGTATGTTAAGAATGATAGAGCTTGCAAAGAGTTTCCAAGGAGAAACTTCCTTTATCTGGGTGTATTTTATGTCTCTTTGCTAAGGTGCTGACACGGAAAGCATCCAGGGGAAAGACTATTTACCTGTGTGGCTCTCTCCTAGGTATCTAGTGTCTTCTGGCTGTACTTGGTACCTATCCCCAGACAGAAAGGGTTGGTGTTCTAGTAAGAGCAGAATCTGTGGTGAAAAGCCTTCACAGAGACAAGCTCCAGCTGCATTCTTGTGATGCTTTAGGCTCTAAGACTCTGTCCCACCACAAAAGGATGTATTTAGAGAGCCTCGAAGAAAAAGATGAGAGCTATAAAATCAAGAGTTTTGTCTAGAACCACTTATCTGAAACCTATACATAGCTGAATTTTCCTATATATTTCCACTCTCAAAGGAGAACACTCAGGGTCAGGAATGGGATCCAGCAACTTGACAACATGAGTTTTCTGGGTGATCCAGGGGAATATCAGGTCAGGTTGATTTTCTAGAGCCCAGCTTCATGTAGCTGAAATTGTGAAACAAAAGCAATATACTGAGGCTCTCCATGGAGCCTACATGGGGTGGTAATGTTCTGTGAGCTGGCAAATCCAATCTGACAGATTTCCTTGCCTTCAGTAAAGCATTGTCTCTTCCATCAATTCTGAAGGGCCCCAGGAGTCCAAACTGTGAACTGTTTAATATGTAAGTCTGGCTTTTAACAGAATAGAAAATGTGCCTTAACAAGATGTCGGGAGGCCCTGCAAATCCTGGCTCTGTGGTGATTTCCAATCACCTCTAAGCATGGAAGAAATGTGCAATCTACTCTTGGACTTATCCTGAAAGAGAGAAGCATCATATCTGTGAATGAACTGACTTCAAAACTTCCAAAAAGTCATTAGTATTGGTGCTCCCCTCCACAGGTGGAGATTGCAACCCCCTCTGTGTCTTAGTAGACTGTTTCACCAGTTGTTATGCCAAAAATATTAATTGCCTAATAGGCAACCTATGAGGGTGGAACCTCTTCACACTTAACTGGCCCAGACCCTAGATGAAAAGATCAACAAACCAATAAACTTTTATTAAGTACCTACTAGATGCAGACCACTGTGCTCTATCTGAGATACAAAATTTAGACAAAAATAAGGTCTTTGCTCTTATGGTTCTTATATTTTACTAAGGTGATATGATCAACACTAGTATACTTGAGAAGCCCAAGGGTAAAGGTCAGTACTGAAGAGATGGGCATAGCCTTTCTGAAGGGCCATTGGAGATCCCACCTCCATGTCTCTTCTTGCTGTGGCCTGAACATCACTGCATTTAGGATCCAGTCACCTGGATCTTGTTTTACCCATCCCCCTCTTTGCCCTGAACCTATTCCCCTGTCCCTGTACCCATATATCATGGACTCTAGAGGTGTCAAGTTCAGCCTACACTTTCCTTGTGGGAATTTTTTATAATGAAGGACTTTTGCTTTGTACATTATTGGCCTAATTCTTGGTATAAGACTCTTAGTCTATAACAGAGCTGGAGTAATGGGTAACATTCAGTAAAGTTTTGTGGAACATAGGATATTACATCTGAACTTTCCATCACTTCTCCCAGTTGCTATGTGGCACGCCTGGGTTCCATCATCCATTTAAACAGGAAAGTTCACCTCCTGAGAGTGTCCTTTTTTAATACAGTCCTGGATAATTAATCTCAATTTCCTGCTTGTTTTAAAGTATAACAAGAAGGCAGGGGGACTAATTGAGAGCCAATGTGGGATGCAGATTATTAATCTGTTTATAGGAATTTGATGGGTTTCTATCTTCTGCATGTTTTAAAGACTCAACTAAGTAATGTAGCGGTAGGTAGTAGTAGTAGTAGTAACAGTAGTAGTAACAGCAGTAGTAGTAGTAGTAGTTGTTGTTGTTGTTGTAATGGAAGCAGCAAGGTGGCTCAGTGGATAGAGTGCTAGGCTTGGAGTCAGGAAGACCTGAGCTTCAGTCTCTTTGGTATGGTCTATGAAGAAGAAAAGAGGGATTTAAAATTAAAATAAGTGACACAGGGGATAGAGTGCTGGCCTGGAGTTGGAATGATCCAAGTTCAAGTACGACTCAGACAATTACTTAGTGTATGACCCTGGGGAAATAACCTCTATCTGCCTCAGTTTTCTTATCTGTAAAATAGGAATGATATCTCCCAAGATAAAATGAGATAGTATTTGAAAAGCACTATAAAAATTCTACCTATTATAAATCCGAGGATTTGGGTTTGAATCCTAGTTTAGTTGCCTTAGATTTTAGGAAAATCATTTAATCTCTCTAGGTTTCTGTTCCTTCAGTATTAAAAAATTTGAGAATGGCACTAGATTT
This sequence comes from Phalanger gymnotis, assembly GCA_028646595.1. NCBI lineage: Eukaryota > Metazoa > Chordata > Mammalia > Diprotodontia > Phalangeridae > Phalanger > Phalanger gymnotis. Next base: position 406,358,104 of record CM053623.1, read on the forward strand.
TCTTTACTGTCCCACCTAGCTCTAAACCTTGTGATATTATGATCTATAATACAATGATAAAAATTACTTCCCCATCTCTTTCTTAGGACTGTTTAGGATGGTTCTGAGTTTAGAGGAACTAATTTCAAAGACTCCAGATGTGATCAGTCTCTCCTGCTAATTTTTCAGTATTTATCAGTAAGTGCTCTCTAAATATATGCTTATGTGGCAATTTTTACTGCCCCACCATTGAAATGTAAAAGAGCTCAAAACATAACATGTATACAGGAGGAGTTTATTGGAGGATATACTATAGCCCCCATGTCTCAATATTATGAAAAACAATGCTAGAATACCCCCCTGGTATTTGTCTTTGACTTGGGTTAATCTCCATCCCTTAAGGAAGTTAAAGTGAGATAGATTCATACAATATGAGGAAGAACTTTCTAAATTGCAGTCCACTCTTTCCAGTTAAAGTGATATAATCACTGTGTATATTGTTCTTTGTTTTGCTTACTTCATTCTACATCAGTTCACCTAAATCTTTCCATGCCTCTCGGGATACTTCATATTAGTAGTTTTTTACTATTTCATTATATTCATTATCACAATTTCCTTTGCAATTCTCACAATCAATGGCCACATACTTTGTTTCTAGTTCTAACAACTGAGTTCTAAAGAAATAGAATGTGTTCCTTTGGAAGGCAGTAAACTCCCTGTCACTGAAAATGTTCAAAGAGAGGTGAGGTGACCACTGTCAAAGAATTTGTAGACATGTATTACTGCATTGATATGGATATCTGTGGTCCCTTACAATTATTGGTCTTTTAATTCTATGATGAATATGAGCCCAATGATAGCTTGTAATCTGTTGACCAAGGACCTAACTTTTCCAGCCTAACTTTGAAGAAGATTATCACCAGGGAATTGGCCATCAAGGTGTGAATTACTTTAACCATGTTAAGCCATAACAATTTATGAAGATGGTCTATTGAAATCTAGATGTGATGTGATCTTCAGTGAAACACCTACACCCACAAAATCACAGTTATAGTCATGACTAGGATAGATAGACCAAAGTTTTGCCCCAGAGCAACAAACTTAAAGGGCACCGATAGCACTTGCTGTCATTCCACAGCATAGAAGGAACAAAATTTATTTGCCCAGTTACCAAAAATATTTAGCTAAAATAAGATGCTAGTTATGATAAGCTTCTCCTCATCCTCCCAACTGAGGATATATATTTCATGTTGTCTAGCCTGGGTACAATTTACGGTATTTGTTGCAGCAGCAAAATAATCATGGTTACAGTTTTGTACAAATCCTTGAAGTACATATTACAGTAAGTCTGATTCTAGTAGTCAGAGAAAAGGTATCTTGAAAAGAATTTTCCATATCATGATGTGCAATTAATAATAGCAACTGACAGAATTAATTTCTGACTTTTCAACAACTCTGAACTATTTATATTCAACAGGAAACCAAATCTCAGGCTGTCCAACTTCCTTTGTGGAAGATCATAGACCTCTGGATTTCTCTAGCAAATAAGTTGAGAATTTGGCAGGAACTCAATAGCAAAAGGCAATTTCTGGTAAAGCTCTATCCCCAGTGACTTCCCAGCACCAAAGGGTCCCCTATAGCTTCCAGAGGAATGGGAAAATAAAAAAAAACACAGCCAGGCTGGCTGAGTCCCTCCTCGACTGCATTGCTGGTGACAACTACCAATAATCACCCAGCCTTCTACCCTCCCACTCCTACTTGATTTGATTTGCCTTTCAAATGCTTATTTTCCCTGAGCCATCTTAGGGAAGCTGGATAGAATCTTTCAGTATAGAAACAGCAAAATGAAAATTAGGTTCATATCATAAAATGAGAATCCTCCCTTGCCCTCACTCCCTCTAGCTGATTAATTTTATTTAGCAAGAGAGAACAGTCTCACAAGGTGCATGAGCACAGAAGAGGGGACTCAGGAATCAGAATCACAGCATTATGGAGTATTGAGCTGTAAGGGACCTTACTATGCAAAATGTTAGAGGCAAAGGAGGGCATTAATACATAGAATGTTAGATTGACTTCAGAGGTCATCTCATTCAATTCCCTTTTCTTACAGGTAATCATTATAGTCTGGCAAATATCTCAGACACTGGGAGATTTCAATCAATTTGAAACAAGAATAAGTAGGATCTCACGGCCTGAGATGAACAGGAGAAGTTGACTCAAGAAGGTCAAGGAGCTTTCAAATACGAAATTCTGCAGACATAACCATGAATGATTCTTATGATGATATGGACTCTCTAAAGGGACTGACAGGAATACACAGGGAACCCATTGGCCAAAGAGATTTTTAAAAGACATTACAGGAGACAGATGGAAGGTAAGGAAGCCAAAGATGAATTGAAAGATGTCATTGTCCTGTAAGTGGTATGTTTAGAGACATACAGATCAAATTAAGCCAAGGCTGACAATGATTGCTAAAGACAAAAAAGTGAATTTTAGTAGCTCTTCCATTTAAAAAAAATTACCTTTTTTGTTGAAACTTTTTGTTTTTATATTACATCTATTTCTAAATCAATCCCTCCCCACTTCCTTACCCAGAGTCATCCCTTGGGAAAAAATATCTTTTTAAGATTAACCAGAAAAAGAAAAAGGGGGGAAAAGCAGTTTGGCAAAACTATCATAACTAGGTCTGAAAGTATATATAATATTCCCCACCTATAGTCCCTCATTTCTCCAATTTAGGGAAAGATAATTTTTCTCAATTCTTTTCCAATGCCAAGCTTAACCAATGCATTTACATGGTCAATTTTTTTATTGTTCTTTCCATCTATTGTTAAGGGCATTGTGTATATTGTTTTCCTAGTTCTGTTTATTTCTTCCTATATCAGTTTATAAAAGCCTTCTCATGTCCTATTTATAGTCTCATGCCATGTAGTAATGTTTCATAACATTCATGTGTTTAGCCATTTAATCAGTTAATAAGCATATATTTATTTGTCATTAAAAGTTCTCTTCCATGTCCTCAAGGTAATCCAGTCCACTGTCCTTCTACTAATCAATTTAAGGCTCAGTATATTGTCTAACTACAGTACCTATTATCTTTGAAAAGGATGTAGGCTGATGGACCAGCCCCCTGTAGGTTGTCTGTTGAACTATATATCATAGTATGAGATTGTATAGTGTATCTTATAGTATGGCATTCTTCATCCATTGTTTTTTCTTGAGTAGCTAGTCAACCCAAACTTAGTTTAATAATCATGGGTCTCATTTAGGGGGCTCTGCAAAATTCTGGAACTTGAAAGAATCAATGCAATGTTAGCCTCAAATGGGAGCTTTTGAAGGACCTCCACATTATAAGGAATGCCTCTTTGATTTGAACTTTGTGCTGAATATGCTCCATGACAAGGATAAAAATACCTTCGTTGAGCTTACCTCTCCTTGCTTCATGCTTCGCTTTATTTTCTTAATAAAAGGGTCACCAAAACAAGTTACTTCTTTTGTTTCATCTTGCATGTAATTCTATATGATTTTTATATAAGTATGGAGATAATTTATTAAAGGACAGCTTTGAAGGTGGGCTTTTGTTCTACTGAATCAAATGGAACTTTGTATTCTCTTCACCTTTCAGTCAATTAAATAAATATAAAGATATGATCTGATGTAAAATGTTATTTGTAAAAGCATGACTGTTCTCTTCCTATACTTTCATCAACAATGTCTTTAATGCATGTGTAAATTATTCTTGCAAATATATATGAATGTGTATATTATGTCTGTATATGTGTGTGCATGTATAAAATGAGAGGTGGAAATAAAATTTAATTGTGAAATAAAATTTATTGTGTTTTAGGAGATTCCAAAATATCAGAGGTTGCTATGATGATATCAGGTAAGGTATTAATAAACATAGATACTGTAAAGAAAGGAACAACAAGGAACTTACATTATAGACACCAAGAACAATGAAACAATACAAATGTTAAATATGCTCATACAAAATAGTGTAGTGTTTATAGGAAAACCTAAAGAACTTGGAGGAAACTCTAAATCGAATTAAAAGTATAACAAGTCCAATCAATTAATCAATCAAGAAACATTTATTAAACATCTACTATGTGCCAGGTACTGCGCTAAGTGCTAGAGATACAAAAAGAGACAATAATGTCTACTATATAAAGGAAGAAGAGAAGATGACAGAACCCTAACACACACCCGTGGTTAGAAGGTGTGATCTTAAGGAGGATCTAGCAAAAAAAAAAAACCAATGGCGGAATAGTCAGGTGGGAAGAAAACCAGGAGAGAGTAGTGGGATGGAAGGTTAAAGTGAGGGGGTTTTTTCAGGATAGGAAAGACACTGGTATGTTTGTAAGCTATAGGAAACAAGCTAGGAAAGAGGGAGAAGTCGAAAATAAGTAGAAGAGTAGAGATGACAGAGGGGGCAGTTCAATTAAGGATATGGGATGGAATGGGATTATTTGACCAAGTAGAGGAGTTAGCCTTGGTAAAGCATAAGGCCACATCATTATGTGAAATGTGTGAAGGAGGAGAGAGTGGCAGAAGGCACCTGAGTGATAGGAGATGAGGAAGAGGGGAAAAGAGGGAGCTCATGGCAAATGGCCTCCATTTTCTATAAAATATGAGGCAAGGTTCCTAGCTAAGTGAGTAGGGGAGGGGGATCCATGGGTGGCTGACAAGGAAGGTATGGTAAGATTACTTAGCAACAGTTAGGGCCCAGTTGAAATAACATAACAGAAATTTGTAGTGACTCAGTCAGAATGGTTATGTGATTTTCTCTACCTTCATTCAGCATCAGGTATATAAATGTGAAAGCAATGAATAGTGGGAAGTATGCAAGACTGAGGCTTGGCTGGGCATGTGATGTGATAAGGGGTCTAGGGATTAAAGAGAAGAGAGCAGTATAGAGTAAAATTGGTTCACTAAGAAATCAAGATAGGGAGAAGAGAAGAGAATGGTTAGCGCAGGGCAGATGGCCTGAGAAAGAATTGAGGGGTCAAGTGATTGGAAGTCATGGTGCAGATGAAGAGAATGGTTATGTAAGGGAAGGCAGAGGTACAGGTGAAAAGCCAATAGATTATGGTTGCATAAGGGAATTTCCAAATTCTTGAACATTGAAGTGGTACATTTGTGTGTGGTGGCAAGATCGAGAGTATGACCATCTTTGTGAGTGGCCAAGGTGGGATGAAGGAAAAGCTCATGGGAGGTGAGTAGGTTTAAGAACTGAGTTGTTAGGATATTTGAGGGAGAATGAATATGAATGCTGAAGTTTTCTAGTATGAAGGCAGGAGTTAGGGAGGAAAGAAAAAATTGTAAGCCAGGTATCTAACTCACTGAGGAAAGAAGGAGAATCACCTGGGGTCTATAGACAATAGCTACCAGGATTTTGATTTGGTGGTAGATATGAATAGTTTTAATCTCAAAGTAACAGAGCTTTTAAGGAGTGATGAAAGAAGGGGGGAACTTCAAAGTGACAATAGGGAGCAAGGATTATGCCAAGTTTTCTGCCTCAACTAGTGATCCAAGGAGAATGAGTTAATGTTTAAGCCAGTACTGGAAAGGATGGGCAGGAAGACTGTGTTACCAAGGGAAATTCAGGTTTCAGTAAGAGCTAGTAGATAGAAGAAGTGGAAGAAGAATAAATTTCAGAAGGGAAGTCTGTTGCTTGTGGAACAATTATTTCCAGAGGCACAGTAATAGGGTTGAATTTAGCTGAAACTCTGGGAAGAAAGTATTGAGGGAGACGGGAATGAGGTGATGGGGGTATGGCATAGAGCTTGAATGATGAGCTATAAGAGTTCAGAGTCACTGGGATGTGAAAGGTGTGAGAATGTTCATCACTGAGTGAAGGGCACTACTCCTCCATCCTCAAAGGACAGGAGCAGCTGGAGATGGGAAGCGGAAGACAGAATTGATCTTCCTGCACTGAAGTTTCTCCACATCCCATTTTGAGAGACTAGGCAGTCAGAAGGTTGGAAGATGCCTTGTGAAGTATAGATGGAAGTCCTTGTTTGGGGGCAGATGGAAGATGCCCAGCCTAGCCCTTATTAGCCTTTCCTTAGGGAACACACAGAGCCCAGCATCTTGGGGTGCTAGCACCCTGCAATCTGAGGTCTTCTCACCTGAAAAGACTGATCCTCAGATGACCACAGGAAATGATAGTCTCCCTGGACAGATGGAAAGATGCCTGGTCCCAAGCAGCCTTTCCTCAGGGCACATGCTGCTGAGCCCTATTGCACCCATACCACATCTATAGTCTAAGTCTTCTCACCTGAAATCCAAGAAGATAAGAGAAGATCTTTAAGACCTTCACAAATCTAACTTAAAGATCAATTAGGAGAACATTGTAAACCTAGATAAAATACTAGAAAAATAGATTTGATAAACCTATAATGATTATTGAATGGGGATATTAAATAGTATGCCTGTTTTTAAGCATCATTTGGTATTTTTGCAATAATTGATCAACTGTTGTGACATAAAAAATTCATAAATGGAGAAAAGCAAAAAATATTAAAGGTATCCTTTATAGATTTTAGTATAAAGTGTAGTCTATAAAGTAAACATGAGCAAAAAATGGAGATAGAGAAAATAAGCATCCTGAAAATGAATGTCAAAAAAATCATAGAAAAAAATAATCACGTATGTATATACACACACACATATGGAGCTGTATGTGTGTAAGCTAGGCAACATGTCAAAAACAAATACATTACATCAAAACAAAACAGATAATTTTAAATAAATAATTAGACTTTTGCAGAAACAAAATCAATGCAACAAGAGTAAAAACAATAGCAAAGTACTGGGGGAAATCCATCAAACACTGACAAAATCTGATATCCAAAATCTAGAGAGAGTTGATAGAAATTTATAAAATTGAGCAATTATCTAATAGCCAAAGTAGCCAAAGTATCTGAACAAACTTTTCAAGGAAGAAATACAATCATCATGTGAAAAATTCAAATCACTCATAATAAGCAAAATGTAAATTTAAATAATCTACATTTCAGTTCACACCTATGAAGTTAGAAAAAAATGGTAAGAGAAGGGAAAAGCTAATTTAGAATCGCTTTGAGAAGACTGCTGTTAAATTATGAATTGGTACAAAGATTGGGGGAAGCAATTTGTATTTTGGAAAGACTCAACTAAAATGCAATGATTCCACCATTCAGTTTATATCCCTAAGGAGGTTAATCAGATAAAGAAACATCCCACATACAAAAATAGCAAAATAGTCATAGTAAAATTATTTGTAGGAGCAAAAATCTGGACACAAATTTTTATCTGCAATTGGTGACTGGATCAACAAATTGTGCTATAGAAGTGTAATTTTATGTTATTGTGCCAGAAGGAATAACAGATATGAAGAATTCAGAGGAACATGGGAAGAATAAACTGGTGCAACACAAAGAAAGCAGAACTAAGAGAATAACATACATAGTGAGTATGATATAAAAAATGAAAATAATATTAAAAGGAGACAAAACTCAAGTCATATGCAATGGAAAATGATGGTTCCAAATGACTACAATTAAAACACTCATCTGGTCCTATGTGTACAAAAATATTTATAGCACCTTTTTGTGATGGCAAAGAATTGGAAATTGAAAGGCTGCCCATCAGTTGGGGAATAGTTGTGGTATATGATTGTGATGGAATACTATCATATTGATGAGAAATAATGAGCAGGCAGATTTCAGAAAATCCTGGGAAGGGTTACATGAACTGATGCAAAGTGAACTGAGCAGAGCTAGATTGTACACAGTAACAAAATATTGTACGTCTATCAACTGTGAATGATTTAGCTATTCTCAGGAAAGCAATGATAAAAAAAATTCCAAAGGAATTAAAATGAAAAATTTTATCCACTACCAAAGAAAGAATTGATGGAGTCTGACTGCAGATTGAAACATAATTTTCTTACCTTATTTTTCTTGGGAGTTTTTGCCTGTGTTCTCTTTTGCAACATGACTAATACGGAAATGTATTTTTGCATGACTGCACTTG
>CM053623.1:406366604-406386152 GCA_028646595.1 Phalanger gymnotis
AAGGGCCATACAGAGACCACAAATTTGCCAATTAGTGCATTATTTCTACAGAGATTTAACAGGATCCAAGTGGCCTAAATTAAGGAGTTCTTCTAGACATTCATTCTATTTTACTGTGGGTTGGTTGGCAAGGGTCAAACTAGATGGTGTCTGATGGTCTCTTCTAACTTTGAGACCATGCAAAGTGAGTCCTTAGGCACTAGGAGGTTCTGATTCAACAAATTTTATTGTTCTTTACAATATTTAGTTTATGCAATTGTCCAATGTTCATTTTTATTAGCACTTAAAGCCTACCACTACTTTGCTCCTGCCACATTATCTGTAGCCTGAAGAGAAGAAGTGACTTATGCAAAGCCATAGAGTCAGTTAGCAGTGGTTTGGAACTGAGATTGGAATTCAGGGTTCTTTACCCCAAATCTAGTTTCCTTATTTTTATTTCCATTTGACTTGGCATGGCTTTTGCCACAAGATGAACTCAATGTCACTTTTTTTCATGTAAAGCATGTTGCTTTTTTTTTAAAAAACCATAGTATATTGCCCACAAGAGAACCAGGAAAAAAGCAAGGTCAAAGAGAATATTGAGAAGGAGGTAGTCAGTAGTGTGAAATGATGTGGAAAGTTCTAGGAAGTGAAGGGGGAAGAAAAAAGGTCCTGAAGTTTCTCTTAACATAGAGTGACTCCACCATTATACTCACTTCCATTTCAGTGTAAATTGAGTAGGTATGTGTTCTCTCTTGTGTTTCAATGTTTTCTTCTACCCCAGTTTTGGCTATGCCATGCCAGCCCTAGAGATGCTTGTCCCATAGACCTGAGGCCAATGGCTGCTGACAGACCAGCAAGTTTTTGTTTCCTCCCCTTAAACACAACAAACTTGCCCCATCCCAAGAGCAAATGGAGACAACTTGTGATCTAGATTGATCATTCTTCATTTTTCTCCTGGCACTCCATATATTATGATTAAAAATTTTTTGTATTCAGAGTTCATTTGGCTGACAGGAAAATACTGCCAATCAATCTCTCTCTGTCACGGCTTTACCCCAAAATTGGTGAACTGTGATCCTTTTACCATGATAAGAATATGGAATCTGGAAGTTTGGAGGTCATATTTCAGAGGACTGAAAAATAAGTAGGTTGTCCAGAAGACCAAAGGTACTGAGTATACATTACTTTTTCTAGAAATTTGGCTGTGAAGAGGTAGAAAAAGGTAAAATGATAGCCTGAGAAAAGGATGGGATCAAAAGGACATTTGGGAGGTTTTAGAACTGGGGAGAATTGAGCATGCTTACAGAAGGAAGGGAATGGTCAGTAGAAAGAGAGAGAAAATGATACAGAGAGAGGAGGATGGAATAAATTGGTAGATCAAGGTATCCTGGGGGTGGGATTAAAGACCCAGGTGAAGGAGTTAAGTTGCCAAGGAGCATTGATTCATTTTCCCTCTGGGACATCATGTTCCTAAATACCATACATGTTTTTCTACTTTGGGATGCCTGGGGAAGTGAAATTTACCACAGTAGATTGACTGAAGAACATAAGATCTTTGATGTTCAGCTTCCTGCTCATTTCAGAATGTTTGTCAGCCTCTGGACAGGATAATGCAGAATGAGTGACTCATTTGACTTAGAGAAGAAAAATGTTTGAATCATAAGAGCACAGAACACAAGCATTGGAAAAACCTTAGACTATAGATCCTCAGCCTTGGCATGGATCTTAGAATTACTCTGGATTTAGAGCTGGAAGGAACCTTAGAACATAGAATGAACATAAAATGTCAGAGAGGAAAGAGACATTAGAAATTATCTCATTCAATTCCCTTATTTTTCCAAATGAGGAAACTGAGGCTCAAAGCAATAAGGTGAGACATGGCCAAGGTTGTCCATACATCCATAGTAAGAGAGCCAAGGCTAGAACTCAGATCATCTGACTCTGTCTGATTCATGGCTGCAGAACCACAACTTCAAGGCCATCTCCAGTTGTTATGATCTATATCTGGCCACTCAGCCCAGATGACACTGGAGGAGAAAGTGAGGCTGGTAACTTTTCAGAGCCATGCCTTACTAAAATCCAATTCCCTTGCATGTTGTGGCACCACCTCCCTGATGTCATGGTCCTCTTCAAGAATGAAGGACAAACAGCAACAACAACTTCCAGGGATCACAGGATAATAGGATTCAAGATTTAGCACTAGAAAGACTTTAGAGGTCATCTAATACAATCCCCTCATTTGACAGATTTGAGGCAGAGAGGGGTTTAAGATTTGCCTAAAGTCACACAGATAGTATGAGAGGGCTAGGATTTATACCCAAGTGTTGACTCCATCCCCTCTCTTTCCACTCCATACACTGTCCCCCTTATATGAGTGTTCCCATAAACTTGAGGCTATTCAGCAAAAACAGGGTCTGATTGCCTTGGAATTGAGGGCAGACCAGATCCTCCCCCTTCATTCTCTACAAGTCTCAGGATGGAGTCTGAAAGAGATGAACTGCTTAAATGTGGCAACTCAATTAATCATTATGCCATTACATTCCTCCTACACAGTTACATATTCACCATGAAGGGCCAGGACCCAAATGAGTACACAGATGGAGATATCACAGATTTCATGGGCTGAGACTGTCTAAAGTTCAGCAATGTTAATGGAAATTCCATACACAAAGCAGTCTGCAAAATATCTGTGCAGAGATTTGTGGTAGCTTCTGGGAGTCAGTAATTGGACAACCCATTTGAGAGAGGATAGGGGCAGTCAGAAGCTATGGAGAAGAGTAGAGCACAATTCATTGGTATTATTTCTCAGACAAAGGAGGCCTTGGGGATATACTCTTCTTTCCCCATTGTACCTGTTCTGAACCCGATCTAACAGCTTACTGCACTTGGACAAGTCATTCAAACTTCTCTGTGCGTTTGTTGCTTCATGTGTGTAAAATGAGGACTAAACAATCTGAAGAAATTTGTAACCCTTAGAAGAGTCTCCCTTTTTCCTTCCTTTCTTCCTTCCTTCCTTCCTTTTTCCTTGCTTCCTTCTCTCTTTTTTTCTCTTCCTTCTTCCCTCTCTTACTCCCTAGCTTTCTTACTTTAAAGAAACCTTAGTGATTATTCAATGACAATATGAAATATATTTATGTAAGATTATGTAATAGATTATATTATATGTAATAGATTGCATGTTATGTAATATTTATGTGATATATTGCATAGATGTATGTAAAATATATGTGGGTAAAGTGTATATATAATACTCAACTCTATTGCAGATCCAAAAATCTATAATAGTTTTCTATTAATTATGATTAATTAGAATTATAAATTTAGATGAAGTCCAAAGTCTTCTGTGTAGCATTCAAGGCTTTCCACAATCTGCATATAGTTTCTATTTGGCTATATCTCTCTTTACTTACCAGTATGAACCATCTGCTCCAGTCAAGCTATTCTTGTCACTCTCCCCTGCATGTTTCAATCATTCCCTCCTCCTAATCTCAGCTCATGTTACTTCTCCTGCAGTGTTCCTTCTCTAATTCTCCCCATTTCTGATCTAAACTCTGCCCATCTGTAAAAGCCTAGCTTAAACCTCAGGACCTCCATGAAGCCTTAATTAATTATAGAATCTCAGAACTAAGAAGGACCTCCAAGATCATCTAGACCAATTAATACCTAAACAAAAATTCCTTCTACATCTCCAACAAGTGGTCATCCAGTCTTTACTTGAATGTCTTGGAGATGTTGTAGACAGGATACTTGTTTAGGACTGAGTTGAACTAGATGCTGTCCGAAGTCCTTCCCATCTTTAAGATTCTGTGATCTAAATGTTCTCTTCTCTGGGCTAAACGTTCTCAGTTTCTTCAACTGATCCTCATAGGACAAGACCTTGAGTCCCCTCCTCAACATCCTGTTTTCCTTTCTGTGAATGTCCTTTAGCTTGTCAATGCCATTCCTGAAACATGGCATCTCAAACTGAATATGACACTTCAGATGTGCTCTCAGCAGGGCAGAGTATATATAGTAAGACTATCACCTCCCTTGTTGTGGATATTATGTGTCTCCTGATTTGACCTGAGAGCACATTAATTTTAGGGACAGTGTTAAATTTTGAGCATGTAGCCCACTTGATACCCTCAGATTCTTCTAAGGCAAACTTCTATTTAGTCATACTGCTACTTTCTAAAAATTGTAATTGATATTTTTTTGTTTTATATCACCTTCATTTCCAATATGTCCCTGCTTAGCAAGCTGTCCCTTGTAACAAAAAAGAAAGAAAGAGGGAGGAGGGAGGAAAGAAGGAAGGAAGGAAGGGAAGAAAGAAGGAAGGAAGGAAGGGAGGGAGGGAAGAAGGAAGGAAGGAAGGAAGGAAGGAAGGAAGGAAGGAAGGAAGGAAGGAAGGAAGGAAGGAAGGAAGGAAGGAAGGAAGGAAGGAAGGAAGGAAGGAAGACAAAAATAAAAGCAGTGTAGCAAAACTAAGAAATATCAACCAAGTCAAACATTCATTGTCTTTCATCCTGAGTCTGTTGCTTAACATGTTGGCTATCTTTCTTGCAGCTTTTTTCATGTACAAATTTGATAAACATTCTTATCTGTGCCTTTAGCCAAGTGACTGGTAAAATCCTTGAGCATCCATTAATGACTACTATTTAAGTCCAATCTTACAACTACTTCCAAATCACCTAATTATAATATCAACTAGGCTAAATCTTTTTGCTTTAATCACAAGAACGAATTGGTGACTGTCAAATGCTTTTCTAAAATTTAGGTAACCTAAGTCAAAACACTCCCCTAATCTACCAGTCTAGTATTGCTAACAAAAAAAAAGGAAATGAAGTTAGTCTGTAATAACCTTTCCTGATGAAACCATGTTGTTTCCCTGTGATTACTGCTTTCTTTTCTAGATATTCAGTAACCATCCTTAAAGTATCTTCTATAATTTTGTCAGGGATTGAGCCAACCTCAGTGACCTACAGTTTGTTCATTCCACTATACCTTTTTTTGAAAAACTGGAAAATTTGCCTTCTCTAGACCTGTGGCACTTCTCCCATTCCCCATGATGTTTAAGTGATCATTAGAGTGACAATTACATTTATCAATTCTTCCAATACCCTAGGATGTAGTTTGGTTTAAGCCTGATAAAATGAATACATCAAGGGAAGTTAGTTGACTTCTTACTATTTTTTCATTTACTTTGGGTCTCAACTCCTTGTTAACCATTTTATTCTATCCTCAGTTTGGAACTCAAAATTTAAGAATGTTAAAAATAAATAATTTTTTAAATTGAAAAAATTAATGCCCACATCTTTTCATAAGAACTACCTTCTAGCAATGTCTCAACCCATACTGTGTATCACATACAATTGATGTCCAGACCCTGACTTACATTTATTTACCCTTATTAAATTTCATCTTGTTGGCTTGGACTCACCTTCTAACCTGTCCAGAAAGCTCTATTTGGATCCTGTCTTTCAACATGTTAGCTATACCTCTCGGTTCTATTCTTCTCTAAATATGATAAACATACTACCTGTGCCTTCCTACAAATTACTAGTATGACAAAAAAAGAAAATGGACGTGAATTAGAACCATGAAGAATCAAAGTTGGAGGAAACATTAAAACACACAAGAAAAACATTCAAACTAGGAGGTGATTAACTTTTTAATTTTTTATCTTGAATTTCACAAACAAAATAAAACGGACATTTGCATATATACCTATAAATATATATGTCATATAACAGAAGAGGATTGTACATGAAATTGATTTCTATTATGTGTAACTTGCTTTTCTCTTAAATATGTAATAAATAAAACATGTAATTTCAAAGCTGACTACTCCTCTGATTTTTTCTAGATTTCTTTCTGTTTTCCTCTGTGAATTTCTTAAAAAGATGCTTCAATGACCTCTTCTTTTCTTTTCTTTTTTCCTATACTATCTCTATTCCTCTTCTCCCTCCCATCTCCTTCTTACTAGAAAAAAAAAAAGCTCTTGTAACAAATCAATTAATCAGCAAACATTAAATACCTGCTATGTGCCAGGCACTGCTATACATAATTAAGCAAAACAAATCCCTACATTAGACATTATCTGAAAATGTATGTCTTATTCCACATCTTGGATCTATCTCTTCTCTTAGTAGGCATATAATATATACTTCCATCTTTAGTCCTCTAGAATCATGGATCGATCATTGTATTGATCAAAGTTTTCAAGTCTTTCAAAATTGTTTTTCTTTATGATGTTGTTATCATGGTAAAAATTGTTGTCCTGCTCTTGCTCACTTTACTCTGCATCAGTTCATAAAGTCTTCCCAGGTTTCTCTAAAGCAATTTAGTCATTTCTTATGGTGCAGAAATAAGTCGTTGTGCATACATACCACTATTTGATTATCCTTTCTTCATTTAATGTGTACCTTCTTAGTTTTCAATTTTTTGCCATAAGAAAACAAGTTGTTATAAATATTTTTGTACATTTGCGTCATTTTCCTCTTTCTTTAATCTCTCTGAGGTCTACACATAGTAGTGGTATAGCTTCATCAAAAGATAAACACAGTATAGTAACTTTGGGGACATAGTGGACAGTACTTTAGAATAATAATAGGTAGCACTTACATAGCGCTTTAAAGTTCTCAAAGTGTTTTACATATTATTTTATTATTTCCTCCTCACAACCACCCTATGAAGTAGGTACTATTATTAGCCCATTTTACAGAGACAGAACTTGAATTCATGTCTTCCTAAGTCCAAATTTTTCCATCTATTCACTGCACCACTTAGACTTCAGTAAATCAGAGCTAGAAAGAAAACTAGAACAAAGAACACGCAATGTCAGAGCTGAAAGGAACCTGAGAACACTGGGAACGAAAAGGAAGACTGGCAAGGGACGTTACAACATAAAATATTAAAGCTGAAAGGCTTTCAAAAGCCAATCAGTGAAACCCTCTCATTTCACAGAGAAAGAAACTGAGGTCCAGAGAGGTAAAAGCATGTTCCTACTCCACTGTGCTTTCTAATATTTGATCCACTCAACACCTGTAGAAGGCTGGATTTGTGTAAACATAAATGCTTCAGCAGGGGAGGGCCTTCGAAACAATGATTCACTAGCACTACCTAATACAGTTGGCCGTCTTATTTTATTCCCAATTAACCTAAGAATAACACTTTTGCCAAACTGAAATTGATTTATTTAACTTAAATCATAACAGTCTTGACTCAAGAGAAATAAATTGTCCATGCATGGAATCCAGAGGTCATTTGTGCTGCAGTCTAGTATTCAAGTCCCCCTGAGTTGATTTAAGCAGACAAATAACCCTAATAGTCCAGATTTTAGTCAGCTGACCTGGGTTCTAGTCTTAGTGGTGATAACAATTACCATGTGATCTTGATCAACTCACTTCCCCCTTCTCTGAATCTCAGTTTTTCTCAAATGAAAAATGAAAGGGTTGGACAAGATCAGAGGTGTCAGAGTCTGTGGCTCACAATATTCCCAAGTGTACAACTGGGAATTAGGAAATATTTAACAAAATAAATAAAAATACAATGAAACAATATCAACATGTAGTTTTCTCATTTAATATGCAGCCTGCAGGTAACCTTATATATGTTTAGTGGCCCCACTTCTATTTGAATTTGATGCCACTGGATTAGATCATCTTTCTCTGAGGTATTAAAGCTATTTGTTTGGTATATTGGCTGTCTGTTACACTATAAGATCCATGAAGGCAGGGATGGTATCAAAGCTAAACCTATAGCTCTCCAAGCACGCTGTTCCACACAGAATTCTGTTTCTGGATTCTGTTTCTTGGATTCTGTCCTGGTGTTGAGGTTTATAAATGCTTTGGGAGTTCAAAAGATAAAATTCAACTTAAAACAGCAGAAAAACACAGTAAAATAATCACAAAATCCAAAGGGACCTGAGAGCCGTCTAGACCTACCCATACCTGAACAAGAATCCTCTCTACAATAACCCCAAGATTTCCCTTAAATACTTCCTTTGAGACATCCCACTTCAAGATAACTCTATGAGCAAATTTGTTTTTCTGTATTTCAAACCTAAATCTGCCTCTCTGTAATCTCTACCCATTGCTCTTAGTTCCTGGCCAAGCCGAATGAGTCTGACTCCCCTTGCACAAATCATCCCTTCAAATACTTGAAGACAGATAATGTCCTCCCTAAATCTTCTCCCTTCTAAACATTCCCAGTTCCTTCATCTGATTCTCATAAGAATCGATCTCAAGACTCTTCACAATCCTTGTTTCCGTTTAGATGTTCTTCAGTTTAACACTGTCCTTTCTAAAATGTGACAACCAGCAGAAGAGATGCACAGTGAAAGAAAAGATGAAGGAGATTATGAAGTATTGGCCTAGAAACTGAAGACTTTAGAGGCACATAGGGCATTTTTCTTAGTACAATTTACTGGAAGTGGGGGTTTCAGGAGAGGGACCAGGGAGAGAGAAATGAAAGAGACACAATCGTAAGAGAGGGCCAGCCCCAGGCGTCTGGGAGACGAATGGAAACAGAAGGAGCTCTTTCTCCCTTCTGGTCTGCCTAGGGGGTCCCCTCAGGCCTGCCCAGGACTCCTGGGGAGTCTAATCTACCTAGGGAGATCCACTAGGCTTACACAAGGTTCCCCTCCTTGTAATCTACCCAGGGACAAGAGGGCCAGGCCTAGGGGGAAGGGTGCCCCTCTTCTGCCTAGGAAAATCCTTTAGGCTTACACAGGAGTTTCCTCTTTTTAGTGCCTAAGGGACCCCCTGTCCAGGAGCCGCCCTCAAGGCCTATCCAGGGGTCTCCTCTTTGTAGTGCCCAGAGGACAACCCCTTTTCCCAGAAGCCCCCAAAAGAGGCCCAAGGCCCGCCCGGGGCCCCTCCTTGCAGCCCGCCGGCCGCCCCTCCCCCCACGCCCGTCCCTGCCCTGAGGCGCCCCCTGCAGGCCGGGGGCCGCACTTCCTCCTGCCGCCTCACTTCCCTCAGCCTTGTCTTGGCTCAGGCTGGGCTGGGCTCGAGGTGTGGCGCTCGCTCTTGCCCCGGTTCCCCTCGTTCCTCGGGGCCCCTGGCGGCAGGCCCCAGGCCCAAAAGAGAGGGCGAGGGGGCCAACACACTCACAAAGAGAAGCCCCCTGCCCGGCCTCGGGCTCCTGCGGGGCTCTGAGGCCTCCCCCAGGCCCGGGCCCAGCCCTGCTCCGTCCCCTCCCCACCCCCACTCGAGCCAGGCCCGCGGCCAAATGGGGACCCTGCTGAGGAGGACCCAGGAGGCTTCCTCCCTAGTCGAGAGCGGGGAAAGCTCAGGGGCCAGGGGCAACCCCGAGACTGAGGGGAGCAGGCGCAGGGAGGCCGAGAGAGCCCCAGGAGCGGAGAGCTCTGCGGAGGCCGAGAGGCCCGAGAGAAGGGAAGCCAGAAGCGCCAAGGCCGAGGAAGGAGCTTCCCCGGAGGAAGGAGCTTCCCCGGAGGAAGGGACCACTACAGAAGAGGAAAAGGGGGCCACGGGGGTCCTGAAGAGCTCCACGGCGGAGGAGGGCTTGGAGGGAGGGAAGAGCTCCGCGGCAACCAAGAGCTCCGTGGGGTGGGCTGTCTCTGTCACCGGGGAGCATTCCCGCAGGAGGAAGAGCTCCCTCATCAGAAAGCACCCGCTAAAGGAGAGCCCTAAGAAAAAAAGGAGCTTCATCCTGGGGAAGAGAATTCTCAAGATGATAAAAAAGAGTTCCTGGAGCAGCAGCAAGAGCGTCTTGGGAGAGGACGGCTCCGTGACCCGGGGGAGATCCATAACCAGGGACACTTCCGTGGCCAGGGACAGTTCCAAGGGAAGCAGAAAATATCTACGGAGGAGGAGATCTCTAAAGAGGAAGATAGGAAGGAAGCACTCTATAGGGATAAGGAGCTCCAGGAGATTAAAAAGCACCGGGGATGTAGAGAGTGAGATGGAAGCAAAGAATTTTGTGAAAGAAGACAGTTCTGTGGGAGGGGAGAGGCTCGTGGGAGGAAAGGGTTCTGATGAAGGGGAACGTCCTGAGAGAATCGAGGGTTCTGCGGAAGGGGAGGCTGCTGCGGGAGTGGAGAGACCCGAGGATGAAGAGAGTCCTGTGACGGGGAAGCGCTCCATCGAAGAGGAGAGTTTTGAGAGTGCAGGAAGTTCTTTGGAAGAAGAGGTTGTTCTGAAAGTGGAGGGTCTTCCTTTGGGAGGGGAAAGTTCCGAAGAAGCCGGGCTCGTGGCAGGGGAGAGTTCTGAAGGAGGAGAGGGGTCTGTGGAAGAAGAGAAGCCTGAGGGAGACGATGGCCCTGAGAGAGAACAGGACCTTGTGGGAACTGAAAATACCGAGGTAGAAGAGAGATTTGTGGAAATTCAGAGTTCTACAGGAGGAGAGAGCTCAAAGGGGAATGAGAGTTCTGTCAAAAAGCATCATTCTAAAAGGAAGAGCTTTATTATTAGAAGGAAGAGTTCTTTGGGAAGGAAGAGTTCTGGAGCAGGGGAGCATACCAAGGGAAAGAAGAACTCAGGCCAGCGGGAAAGTTCTAAGAGAAGGAAGAGTTATCTATTTAGGAAGAGTTCTCTAGGAAGGAAGAGTTTTACAAGTGGGAAGAGTGCTAAGGGAAGGAAAAAATCTATGGAACAGAAGAGTTCTAGGGAAAAGGAGAATTCTGTGAGGAAAAAAAGTGTTGTAGAAGCAAAGAGCCCTCTAGAAGTGGAAATTTCGGGAGAGAGCAAACCTACAGGAGAGATAACTACTGGGGAAGGGAAGTCTGAAGAAGAGAATGATTCTGGAGGAGAAGAACGTGTTGTCAGAGTAGAGAATTCTGTGGAAGAGGAGCATCATGTGTCAGAACTTTCATAACATTTAGTTGGAAGGAAGAATGGACTCCTGAGCAAGATAACACTGACAATGGGCAGATTTCTGAGAACTAAATAATCACTAGCCTGTTTCTTTCTCCCTACATTCATATTTTTGGCACAGTAGAAATAAAAAACCAATTCCAAACCTAGTTCGAAGGCACCATCAGGGTCCTCTGACAGTACCACATTCTTTTCTGGGGAAACTTAAAGGCAAAACAAGCTTAATAACCAAGTACCTCAGGCCAGGAACCAATAACAGAATCAAAAGGCCAAATTCCAGAGCCCAACCTCAGAGCATGGCAGTAGGCAGGACTAGATAAGACTATGGCTTGTCTTTCTCCCCTTCTGGTTGGCCCTGGTCTGTCCCCAGAACTCAGAGCTATGTTCCCACATAAAAGGAGTAAACAAAAAACAAAACCAAAAAAGGGTCATTTTTCTGTGCTGCCTATTAATCATCCCCAGATTGAATCATAATATTCCTAAATTCAAAGGGATCTCAGAAGTCATCTAGTTTTACCCCATACCAAAATCCCTTCTACATCAGCCCAGATCGGTGGTCATGCAGCACCTACTTGAAGACCTCCAATGGGAGAGTGCTCATTACCTCATCAAGACAGTCCATTCCATTTCTGGATAGTTCTAATGATTAAGAAATGCTTTTGACTCCTTTCATCAAGTTGAGGAGATTTGCTTCCCTATAACTTAATAATCAGTTTATTCTTAGCCCACCTCCCTACTCCCACCAGAAGCCAACCAGAACAATTGTCTCTTTATTCCTGTTAGCAATCATACATGTTACTGGACTCCATCTTTGTCTCCTTCAGGGAGTCCCAGTCCCCAAGAAACATGGCTTCTCTCCAACATAAGATTGTTCAAGCAGACCAAATGCAATCTTTTTAATTAAGAAGAGTTACGAGGAGTTTTGGAAAACGTCAGAGAATATAAGTCATTGCTGGCCAGAGACAGCATTAACTAATATTCTGGTCATTTTTACTTAAGCAGGTTGGGTGGGGGGAGTGACAATTAACATTGTGCTTTACCATAATAACACACCAGTGCTTCTTTAAATATATGCATTTGCCCCAGCAGGAGCTCCCATGAGTGAATTATCTAGCCAAAACAATCTTTTGGCAACAAACTAGTACCTAAGTCTCTACGATCAATCCATTGTTCTTTCTACTGCAGCACTCACAGTCTCTCTAGTCCTTACATCTCCCCAAACCTCAGGTCCTTTCTCCCACAATAATCCCATTTCTCCTAACCTTCCCTAGTCTAGTCCAGAAGCTACCCCCAAACCCACAAGAAGCTTCCTGGTTTATAATTTGTGGAGTCCACATTTTTCCTTTTTTTGAATGCCTGAGTCCAGCCCAATGGAAAGCCCTTAATTTCTCTCTTCCACTCATGCTATATTCTACTTTTATGCATTCATTCAGGTTATTCCTCCATGGCTGAAATGAATTTCTTCTTCATCTCTGCCTTTCAGAATCCTATTTTTTCAAGACTCAGACCAGGTGCTACCTTCTCCATGAATGCATTTCCTTGTCCCCACCACCCAGAAGTATTATCTGTCACCTTAATTTCCCTAGTTTTTTACTATCTCTCTCCTTTGCCCCTGTGACATCCTATCTTGTATTTTACTTAATTCTGTAAATGACATATCCCATTAGAATATAAGCTCTTTGAGGTCAGGACCTATGTCATACCACTGAGAAAAGTCAAAGTTTCCTGGGCATCCAAAGACCTCCACAGCCTGGCTCCAATATAACTTTGAAGCCTTACCACACTTTTTAGGGGTTTGGGATTCTACAGAAGTACACATGTGATTGTTCACACATGGCAAAATTCCTTCCACAGCTCTCCACAACACCGTAACTGTGAGGAGCTCGTCATTATTTTGAGGGATTAGGTTGAATGAGTGCCAAGGAGGAGTAGAAAAACTAAGAGAAGCAACAATGGGGTGGCAAGTGTGAAAAGTTCATGGGTGTTACTCTTGGCCAGGACTCAATACCCTCACAAAACACTTAACAGTACAGAACAGAAGCAAGTAATGATGAGAATTGTAAAATGAGATTTGATCTCCTACTTCTTATGCGAATTGCATTAGCCGAGCGTGTTTCTAGGTCTTGTCCCAGTAATAAAGTGGCAAAGTCCAGGGAGCCAACAATGTTACCGTTACACCAACCATGCTATGGAAGTGGTTAAACCCTCTTCAGTCACCTTCTGTTGGGGAGGGAATAGAGTGCAGAACCTGGGGGAGAAGTTATAGCCATAAACATCTTGGCTCAGCAACTACAGGCCATGTTAACTACTCTGCCCATATAGGCTTCTCTACAGACACTAATGGTCATATCTCCATAGGTTTGGTGGGGAAAATATAAGGAAATTTTAGCTTCATGAAGCAGTGCCAGCCTGTATTTATGACAAAGCCTGGAACATTTTCAGCAGATAGGATCCAAGTTTGTTTGGGGGATTTGCAAATCAGACCAGTCAATGATGCCAAAAACAATAGACAAAGCACGTTTTACCTGGCCCAGAAGAGGCTTGAGACTTTAGGATTATCAAGGAGTGGAAACCCAAAGGGAAAGGTAGGGTCAACAAGGGAAAGATAGAGCCAGAATGATTGCCACACCTATTCAGGAAGAAGGAGGAAGAAGAAGCAGGGGCAGACCAATAGTGGTCCTTTGGAGAAGCAGCACCTGAGTTTTGGTAATCCCAGCTTCAGCTTTTAGAGTACTCCTCCTAATCAGTATGAGAGATGGCTAGGGTCTCATCCCTTATCCCCACCCAGGGCCTGACAGCTTCTTACACTGAAGCTAGAGCCTCCAAAATTAGGGCCTTAAGTTGGCCCACCCTCACCATTCCACACACATACCAGGGCCATTCCATATACTAGGGAACCAGGTAGGACAGCCATCAGTAGCCCGACTCCCAGAACAATAGCTAAATATGACAGGATAGGTGTTTTATAGGGAGAAGTCGACTCTCAATCTTCAGATAATTTTCCTACTTCTGTCAGAGGTTAGAAGGTGACATTTACCAAGGATGCATGCATGAGACCGAGAAGTTTCAAACCTGGAAGACCAGTAAAGGGCAGGGGTGGGAGGAAAGGGCATGTAGTTCTAGAACAGAGATATCCTATCACATGATAGCCTTACCCCTCTCTCCCCACCACTTCCCACAAAAGAGGTTTTATTTTCAGACTAACACCATCTACTCATTGCCAGGCTGACTGTGCTGCAAGATAATTAGAGGCCAATTATACACAACTGAATATTCAATCCCCCTTTGACAACAAGGCAAGGTTAAACAACCGGTCAACAATAATACGGGGGAGGAGATAAATTGTACAACTAAAGGAAGCACCTACTATTCAAGCTTGGGGTAGTGGGTCCAAGGCTACAATATTCTATTCTTCAAATAATCATTGGGAAGAGATAGAAAATTCTGAAGGGTTAACAAATCAACTACCCTTTAGAGGAACTGATTGTTCTGTATCTTTCTCACCTGCCACTTCATCATTCCACCATAGATTTCACTAGTGGAGAGACGTTCACAAAAGGACTTCTGATTTAACTTCAAATTGCCTCCCCTAAGTGTCTCCATCCTTAACATACTGTGCGAATTCAACCCTGATCAGCCACACCCCTTGCTGATGGGCCTTTTGTATCTTCTTCACTGAGAGCCACTTGTTATATTCATCAGGCTAGAAGTTGGTTGAGTCTATTTTCCCTCAGTCATGTGATCCCACATAAAGTTTGGGTCCAGAATCGCCAATCTGTATATTCCATGCACAGACAGTAGACAGACCTGTAGTTCAACAGGTTGTGACAAAAGAAAACAACAGAAAGGGTTATCAGATAGGTCCTTTTTTGGATCCATTTTTCAAGTCACAGTTCCTACATGTTTCATCTGGTGTAATTCAGTATTCAGATGTGCTACTTAGAGGCACTGATTTGTAAGAGCTCTAGTATATCAGTCATGGGCATTCATTAAAGAACCTGCTGACGGTTTCTGTGTGTGTAGCAGGGAGAAGGTGCTACTGATTCATCAGCACACCTACATGCTGATAGATAATAAATATTAAGTGCCCATTATGTGCCAGGTACTGTTTCAATTATAATAATATCAATAACAGTCCCTAACAGAAATTTGGCCTTCTCAAACAAATATTCAACCCAATATATGGAACCAAGATCAAAAAAAAGTATAGGTGTCATGTAGTCAGATTAGCATTAACATCCCCACTACTTGACAGCAATATTTGTTCTGTTCCCTGCAAACATGTCTTCAAACAAGAGAAGAAAAAACATATGACAATAATAATATCTAACAATGGCACAACAGGGGCATACATATTTTCCATACATATTACAGACAATTTAGCAGCTCTAATGTCAATTGTAAAAACTAATAAAGTACCAAGAACTTTGCCTTTTATTTCCAAATCACTTTTCTAAGGGGGGGGGGATGTTTCCTCCTGCACAAGAAAGTGCCTGATTTCTTCTGCTCTGGACACCTTAAAGTCAATTGGTCCTACCTTCTGCCTTGTTTTAAAGCATATTTTTAAAACATTTGAAAACCAAACAGTTTTTCCTCCTGTTTATGTACAAATCCCGCAGGAAATCACAGTATCTTCTTTAACTAGTATGAATGAAACCCTTCAGGTGAGACTTACACTGCAGTTGATTCTAAATATTCTGCTCCAAAGAAGAAGTTTTAAAAGAGACTGGTTTGGGATCTTTCTCATGCACCTACAGTTAGCTCTGTTTCAAAGACAAACTGTTTAGAACCAGACTGTTCCAAAGACGAACACACTTTAGTAGAATTTGTTTGGTACCCTTCTCAAGTAGGTCATCCTACTTCTAGGCCCTACTATCAGATCATCCCCTCCCCTCTGCTCCCCCTTTTCCCCATCATGCAGCCATTTAAGTGGAGAGACCTATCCACAAACAGGCTTCTGATTTACTGGGAGTAAAGGCCATTTTCAGTATAAAGCACTTGTTATATTAGCTCCCAGAAAGCAGCTAAGTTTCCATTGCTTTTCATTTCCTTTTTGTTTTGTTTTGATGGGTTTTTTTTTCACCAGAAAACAAACTAAAAACCCATTTCTTCCAACTCCTAATATCCGGTTCCTCCTGGCTAAAGGGGAATAAGGAGGAAATTACCTAAATACCGCAAAGAGACTTAAGTTAATAGACATTGCTCCCTTACCATAACATTAGTAGAGTCAGGTCAACCCAATTTCTTCTGGTTTAATTGCTCCGAGTAGTTTTGGGAAGGGGTCCCTCTCTTGGTTGGTATTATCAGCAATTGGCCTCCCAGCCAAACTCTCACCTCAGTGGCGGGGAGGGAGAGGAGAAAAGAGGTGGGTTTACCATAAGGAAAGATGGGGAGGTGTGCAGCAGTAGTCTGAAGTCCAGGAGCAAGGACTGGATTTTTCTACTAGAAGGAGATGTGATAAGGTACTTTGAGGGATATTGAGGCACAAACTGAGGGAGCCAGCATTCCAGCTAACCACATTCCTGATACACAGATCCCAGGTCTATCTGAGATAATAAATCTGATCAGCCTTCCATTCCACTTGATGTAACATATATGCAATGTGCACAGCCAATTCTGGAAATGCCTTTTTCATATAATTTTAAGAAGGCTGAACATAAGAAACCAAAGGTTTGACTCTGCCCTCCAGGGTCATGATGAATAGACCTATTCAGTCTTCTTTCTAAAGACTGTGAGAAACAGGAGAGAAAGAGTCTGAGGGCCAGGGGGGTGGAGGGCCACAGGGTGTGGGATGGGAGAAAGTAGGTATGGGGGGGGCAGAGAGAGAGAAATATCTTTGCCAGCAAGAGACCTGGACGAAGACTGCCACTATATAGCCGAAAAGAAAACCTATATAAAACCTTTGGAAGTGCCCCATCTCTGGTATCCTGCTAGCACAGACCATTTGGGAGACTTTCAAGCTTCACAAAGTCAGATAATAGACCTTTATGGGGAGGGAGTGGGGCATTGATTCATCCAAGGGACCTCACCTAGCATTTCGTTGTTTTGCAATTCTCTATTGCATTGTATCATGTATAATTATAGGTTTTTTTGTAATTATAGTTTTGAAGCTTTTAGTCTTCTGCCCCAACAGACTATGCACTCCACAAGGGCAGAGTCTGGTTTTGTATTTCCCTTAGTTTATACTAGTGCTTCAGTGCTTAACAAATGTTTGTTGAATAAATGAATGAATGAATGAGCAAATAATTTTGCCATAAGAGGTTATTTAGAAAGGGATATCACTGAGAGGTGGCTAATTTCAAGCCAAATTGACTTGGAATGAGCAGAGGGGTTATGTATGGAGAGTGGAGTTTAAAGTTTAAATTTGTCATTTGCAGTGCAGCATTGGGGAGTCTTAGTCTTAGGGCTTCATTAGTAAAATAGAGTTAATAAAACCTGATCTTGTATCCTTCATAAGACTGTTATAAGAATCAGTTTCATGCTGAATATGAAAATATTGATTCAGAAAGTATGGATGAGGCAACTGAGATGTTTGCCTTGGGTATACAAAACTAAGGGGAAAAGAAAAGTGTATATGCTTGTGTCATATAAAAGTTAAAACAGAATTCCTTCCTTTCTGTTAACAATAGATAAACTACAAAAATGAATTGACATGTTAACAGCAACTGTTTGAGGGTATTATACTTTCAGCGGTATTGTCTGGGTGTTTGAGACAAAGTGCCTGTTGTATCAAAATAACATATCCATATTTTAAAGAACACTAGACAAATTCCTTACACCTAATTCCTAATCCAAGATCTGCTTTCATATACTTCGGAAATCACTTAAGCAATATGAACCTATTTCCTTTTACAGAGTTTGGGTTAGATGATCTTAAAAGTTCATTTTGGATCTGAAACTCTATGCCACACAATGACGAGCTAAATTTATTTTCTGTGCAAGACTCCCAGCCCTAGTGGGTGCTTAGCAAAATGGATATATAGTTATAACTATAGCTCCTGAGCCCCCACTGGTATGTTATACATTTACACAAAGTCAGTCAAATGACACAACTACCTCTTAAACATTTGCTAAATGAGAAACCAAAAGCAAGAATAATCATAACATTTTCATGATATTTAGAAGGGAAAAAGTAGAATTCATCAAATATCATAATCCAACCATTAGCTTGGGTCACACTCTCCCACCAGTGCACACAGAGTGTGTTTGTGTGGGTGTTTATGTAAGTTCACACAGACACCTAGCAGTGAGGTACATGAGTAGAGGAAACCCATGTCCCTAGGGCAACTCACAACTCTGGACTGCAGACTCTCGAAGCTCTTGTTCTCTTTAGGGAAAATCTGTACCACGTGCTACATAGTAGGTTACCATTTCTCTCTGGTATTTGGTAGAGCACTGAGAAAGTATAAACTCTTTTTTAACAAAACCAAACATATGCATGCATACATTAATATAGCCCCCAGCAAAAGAGTTGCAAAGACAGCCTTTCCCTTCTTGCACATAACAAAGAGGCATTATTATACATGGGTCCAAAATTTTAAACAAGAATAATGCAGCAATAACTCATCTTAAATGACATGACTATATGATTCATTGTATTCTTGCAAACCATTTGTTTAACGTTCTAATTCATGCAGGAAGATTGCAAAAACACACGTGTGTTCTGCCTCACTGACACCACCTTTTTTGATAATGGGAAATCAAACTACATACTATAGCTGCTCCAACGAAGTTGGATCTGTCTAGACGTGGACCAACCACTGGATATTCCATGACTCTGAGGGGTGACATGGTTTTATACTGAGGTAGAAAAGAGGAGCCAAAGCTTATTACAAGTGCACTAGTCTAGAATAAACAAGCCTATGGCCCCTCTGTAAATACCAATAAAAAGTAGGCCATATGAAAATAAACACAAAGAATGGTAGAATTTGTTTGAAGTTGGGGGTGGTGCTTGTGGTTACTCATCAATCATTTACCAGTCACAGTGTGCATCCCACCACCAATCTAATCTACATCATTCTATCCTTTTATCGATAAATAGGTGCAGTCAACTGAGAATACTTCCAGGTATATTGCGTAGTTTCCTACATGATCCTCCTATCCTACCCCAAAATAAGCATAATAATGTACTAACATATTAATTGCCAGCAAAATCCAAAACAAAGGCATAAAAAATACACTGAAAGTTCAAGTAGAGTATGGCATCGTCAGTCAGGTACCATAGTGAATAAATTGTCAGACTTGGAATCAGGAAGACCTGAGTTTGAATCCTGCCTCAGGCATTGACTAGCTGTGTGACCACGGGCAAACCATTTGGCCTTTCTTAGCTTCAGTTTTCACATATGTAAAATAGAGATAGTATCATTAACTTCAGAGATTTGTTGTAAGGATCAAATAAGATAATACAGGGAAAACAATTTGCAAACCTTAAAGTACTATATAAATGCTAGCTGTTAGTGTTATTATCCTAGAATGGGGAAAGGGCAAGTAAATTCCCATATGGACAAAGAACTCAAAGTTTTATTTATTTTTATTTTTATTATTAAATATATTTATTTTTCAGGATGGATTTTCACAAGAGTTTGAATTACAAATTTTCTCCCCATTTCTACCCTCCCCCCCACTCCACGATGGCATATATTCTGGTTGCCCTGTTCTCCAGTCTGCCTCCCTTCTGTCACCCCATTCCCCTGCCATCCCCTTTTCCCTTCCTTTCTTGTAGGGCAAGATAAATTTCTACGCCCCATTG
>CM053623.1:406386652-406420183 GCA_028646595.1 Phalanger gymnotis
AAACACTTTTGAAAAGGGACAGGGTCAAGGGAGAAAACTGGATAAAGGGGGATAAGTTACGAAGGAGAAAAATATAGTTAGTCTTTCACAACATGAGTATTGTGGAAGGGTTATACATAATGATATGCATGTGGCCTATGTTGGATTCCTTGACCTCTCAGGGAGGGTGGGTGGGAAGGGAAGAGGGGAGAGAATTTGGAACTCAAAGTTTTAAAAACAGCTGTTCAAAAACAAAAGAAAAGTTTTTGCATGCAACTAGAAAATATGATACACAGGCAATGGGGCATAGAAATTTATCTTGCCCTACAAGAAAGGAAGGATAAAGGGGATTGGAGGGGAGTGGGGTGACAGAAGGGAGGGCTGACTGGGGAACAGGGCAACCAGAATATATGCCATCTTGGAGTGGGGGGGAGGGTGGAAATGGGAAGAAAATTTGTAATTCAAACTCTTGTGAAAATCAATGCTGAAAACTAAATATATTAAATAAATTAAATTTTAAAAATTTTTAAAAAGATTATTGTGTAAGAAAAGTGCAATCCAACACAAACACATGGGTGCAACTCAAGACTAGGAAACTGTCTACAATGATCTGACCAGTGTTTACCAGACCATTTCCCCATCCCCAGAACCTCTTAGTTCTATGAGGTTTGATTCCATAGGAATTCAAAGCAAGTTAGGTGTCCCAAATAAGTCAGCATATGGTTGTATTGCTAAGCAAAAACCCATCATCTGGTCTAAACCCTCTCTCCTGCAGCAAGTATTCTTGGAGTCCCCTCACTGAGACTCAGCTGCTCAGCTTTTGAAAGTATCTCTTATGTGAAGAGCATTCCCTTGGTGCTCAGCTTTGCAGAAAAAACAAAATTTATATAAGATACAGTTCCTACAAGAGTTCCTATAATGCATGCTGAGTGCTCCGAGAAGGAGAAAAGCAAGGTGAGTGTAACATCTGAGGAGAGAAGGTCACGATTGGGGAGGTGTGGGATCAAAGAAGACTTCATAGAAGGAGTGGTCTTTGAGTTGGGCTTTAAAGGGTGGGTGAGAGCCATCTCCAGTCGTCTTGACCTGTGTCTTGCCACTGGACTCTGGTGACTTTGGAGGAGAGGGTGAGGCTGATGACTTTGTACAGTTCTGACTCACTTCAATCCAATTTTCTCACAAATCAAGACATCACCATCCTGATGTCATCAGTCATCTTCAAGAATGAAGGACAAACAATAATCTGCGGATAGCAGTAGCTGCCCCCGGGGACCCAACCAGTCAGTTCCAGTTGGGCAATGTTGCTATTTCCTCCTCCTCTTCCTCTTCTCCTTCTATGTAGGGAATCATACCTTACATGTAAGTGTTCTGTCCAAAGGAATATAAATTTTGATTGCTTATGCTTTACAAAGTACTTCCAGGCTTGGGGGCTAGATTTTTTTCTTCCCTATTTATTCTATCATTGCCTGTTTTCTGAAAAACTGGCATAATTAACTCTTTTGTTTCATGTAGTTTTCATTTATGATTTCTTGAACTATAGCTCGGAAAAACCAGGCTTTGTTAAAAACCCATTGTGATTCCAATGGAGCTATTTGACTGTGCCTTTAAATCCAAATCACTCTGGCTTTCACTGATTGGCCAATAATAGGTCCCAGATCAAGCCTCGCTTGCTTGTTCACTGTTTGGGTTCTGATGGCACAGATTGAGTGTAAATAGCAATTGTTTCCCCTCCCAGGTGGCTTCTTTTATAAAGGCAAACTAGGCCATCTTTTGCTTCAATTCTTAACCTAGCCTTTAGTTACTGAAAGGGCATTGCCTCAGACAAACTGAAACCTGGGAAAGCCTTTAGCTTAAAAAGACCAAGGTCTCCCACTGCATCCTGGGCCATCACTAGTCATCTTGACCCATGTCTAACTCGTGAACTCCAATGACTCTGGAGGAGAGAATGAGACTGATGACTTTACACAGCCTTGCCTCACTTAAATCCAATTCACTTGCAAGACAAAACATCACCCTCCTGCCGTCATTGATCCACATCCAGAACAAAGGATGAACAACAACAAAAGACTGTAAAGAGAATGAGACTCAGGATATGGGAGGAGGTAGGGCTGCCAGGATTGGGCAAAAGGGGCCTTGAAAAGACAGGGCATCAAAGAAATTTTTGCTGAAATCCAGCCCAACTACCAGATTTCAAACCAGAATATCATTTCCTTTGTTCCTTTAGCTGATCATGCTCAACAGAGAGTAATCTGAGGTTCTTTTGAATGCCTAAACATGATACAATTGATGGCTAGTTTAAGCCTTAACCTTTTGGAATGGAAATTGAAAATACAATGGAAATATGGCAAATAGCCAACAACATGAAATCCTTCATCCCCTCCTACTTTGCCCACAATTGTTAATTTGGGGACAGGCAACTTTTCTTTTTCACAAAAGAGCAGATTACCAAACCATCATTTATCTTCGTGATGTCCTTCAGGGTTCAGCAATTAAATGATTTCTTTTATTAGTGCCCCACTCAACAGCAACAAATCAGCGAATACAGAAACTGAG
Source organism: Phalanger gymnotis (assembly GCA_028646595.1). Taxonomy (NCBI): domain Eukaryota; kingdom Metazoa; phylum Chordata; class Mammalia; order Diprotodontia; family Phalangeridae; genus Phalanger; species Phalanger gymnotis. Next base: position 406,389,182 of record CM053623.1, read on the forward strand.
TCCAGTGGTGTTAGATGGACACTTGTTCCCTCTAACATCAGGCCTGGTTTTCAAAATTGAATTTGGAATTTGGGGCCAAGGCTAAAAATTCATTTTCTCATGGTGACTAGCATGCAACAATTGCTGTTGCTCAGCGATATCAATAGTTCAGTCCCATTAAACTCAGCTCATCTTGACTTAATTCAATCAGGCTTATTTTCTCAATGAGTCTCATCTGCTCTTTTCTCGTTTGTTCTTGGCTAGTATCCTCTCCTGGGGCATAGCCTCTTCTTATCTGGATCTAAGCCTGTATAGCACTTGCCCAGTAAATAGTGTTTCTCTCTTGGGTGGCAGGCTTCCAAGCCAGACATAGTCTGACAGTCCTAATTCTCCAAAGTTAGTTGCTCCTACCCTGCCTGCTGGCAATCATCTAGACCCCCTCTTTTCAATCATTTACAGCCAAAGGAAGGAAAGGGAGGATGGAAATGGACATTTACTAAGCAATTACTATGTGCCAGGCCCTGTGCTTACAAATATCAACCCTGCAAGGTAGGTGCTATTATTATCCCCATTTGCAGTTGAAAAAACTGAGGCGGACAGAGGTTAAACAACTTAGCCAGGATCACCCAGCTAGCAAGTTTCTGAGGCCAGATTTTAATTCAGGTCTTTCTGACTCCAGGCTCAACTCTCTGTCCGTTGTGCCACGTAGCTGCCAAGCACCTCAATTTTCACCCACACACCCCTGAGAAGAAAGTCCAATAGAAATCTCAACAGAGCCAAAGCATCCAGTCATGTTCACTTACATCATTAGGTCTCTGACCTTTCCAACAACTTGCTGCTCCAGAGCAAGCCTACCTCCCCCAGAATTCCCTGAGAACCTGGAAAATGGCAGCAGAGACCACGGTCTCGATGGCAAGGGATAGGATCATTCCTCGGCACCCGTGGAACCACTTACTCTCTTTAAACCATCTCAGGGAAAAATAGAAACATTTCATAAGCCCTTCAAGTACTTGGAGGGCAATGAACAACCAGTTACCCTACCAAGAATGATGATCATAACAAACTCCCGTGCTCTGATCTGCACTGTGCTCAGTGAGAGGGGACAGAAGAAGTATTGTTCTTGCCCTCAAAGAGCATACAGTCTAGTTAGAATGTGGAAAGAATACTGGGCCTGGACTCAGAGGACCTACATTCAAATCCTTCCTCTACCACATACTAAGTAACCTTGGGTGAGTAACTTTAAAAAAAATAACCCCCCTGGGCCTCAGTTTTCCCATTTATAAAATGAGGGTGTTGGACCAGATGACCTTTGAAGTCCTTTCCAGCTCTTAATCCATAATAGAATGACTAATCTAGCACAAACAATTACAAAACAAGACAAAATAGAATGTAAACTTCTAGAGTAAAGACTTTAAAATGCTATGCCAGAGTACTAAATGGCCCAGGAAATCCTTTTAAACTCTCAAACTCTCTAATACTCCTTCCTCACATTCCACATAGCACTTGTCCAGGATCTTTGTGCGCTCTCATCAGCTCACATCACAGCTATTCATCCATTTGTCCTTCCCTACCACCGCACTCCTCAATTAAATTGTAATCTCGTTGAGAGCAGGGGCTGTGTCAGATCCTTGCATCCCCAGGACCTAAGACTCACAGTAGATACTTAACAGACGTTTGTCAAATTGAATTTAATTGAATTATCCATGAGCATCTTATCCCTGTATTTCAACAAGGATCCTGTCTTATTTAAATTTTGTAGGTCTTCCAGCACTAAATACAGTGTTCTCTATATAATATGTGTCTTTAATGTTGATTTGAATTGAATTGTGCTTTTTCTAAGGTGTTTATTTATGAAAGAAAAAAGTATTTATAGAAATGTCAATAACACAGTTCTGGAATTTGAAAGCAACTCTAAAAGGACTCTACCAAACAGAGAGAGAATGACTTGCAAGCTTCTTAGCCTGTCCCATCCAACCATAATTTATGTGGCCTTTATTACCTGCCATGATTTCCCCTGACACCACAAGCAACCTACCTCTGCCAGACCAAATGAAGAATGGCCTCTCTCTTATCTTCTACCAATTTGGGATCCTTCAAGCCTGGTACTCATGTGTTCGGGGAACACGGGATTACTTCCCTGCCAAGATGACATTGATAAGGTTTCTAGATAGCAATCCCATGTTCCCTCTCAAATTTCAAGAAGTATCCTGTCTAAAGCCATGAAGTTCCAACCATATCTTCCCATTGTAACTCTTCTGTAGGTACTATCCTTTTTCTCCCCCAAGAGAAAAAAAAAAGGCAAAATACAACATCACAGGGATAGACAAGGCACACTTCCAAAGGTCCAGAGACGTCCCCTGAATATTCATGAAGACAGACCCCCCCCCAACCCCACCTACCCCACCTCTTTTATCACATAATCATCAATAAGAAATATTTACTAAGCATCTGCCACATGTAAGTCATTCTTTTAGATGCTGGAGATATATGGGGAATAAAATAAAGTCCCTGTCTTCAATAATTTATAATCTATTAAAATATCTCCCATTTATATGATTCTTTATAATGAACAGAGCACATTTCTCAACAGCTCAGTGAGTAAGTAGCACATCTGTATTCATCCCCTTTTCAGGGATGAGGATGAAGAAATGACTTGCCCAAAGTCCCCAAGCTCATGAGTCCCAGAGTCAAGACATGAATCCAGCTCCTGACTCTAGGTCTAGTGGCCCACATACAATGACCACAATGGAAAATTGCAAGTTACAGATGCAAAGGTAGAAACAAAGTGGAATAAGAAATCAGAAAGGCATAGAGATGGGGTGTTTACCTCCAGCTGGCAGGACCAGGGAAGACTTCATGGAGGAAGTGACAAAAAAGCGAGGGTTTGAAATATGGATAGGATTTCAGTAGCCTGACTAGGAAGATAGGACATGAAAAAATTTTCTTATAGTATCAGTCATTGTATTCTAAGCGTCCAATGGAAAAAAAAATATCTTATAGTAGAAAGAACAAAGATTTGGAAGCAGGAGACTTGCTTTGAATTTGAGTTCTGGCTCAGATGCTGAGCCCATGTGACCTTGTGAGTGGGTAATTTGTGGCCTCCCTGAACATCTGTTTCCAACTTGTATAAAATGGGGATGCTAATACTTGCATTCCTTACCTCTCAGGAATATCATGAGGAAACTCCTCTGTAAATCTTAAAGTGCTACAGAAATGGGAACTATTCTTAAGTCTTATTAATATAAAGGGTTTCTGGAGGGCTAAGCATAAGAAAAGAGACTGCCTAAGGTAACACTTTTCTCCTGGGATGGAAGGAATGTCAGTAATTCTCCTCCTAGGAGCTAAGTATCAGCATTCTTGGGACAGTCTTCTAAGCCCTTTTCTGCCCATAGCGATCTATCTTCAGAAGAAGGCTAGATCACTGGCTTTAAGGATCAGAAGGACCCATGTAGAAACAGGAGCAGACTCCGTAGCAGAACCTGCCACACGGGCAGAAACAGAAGCAATAGGCAGAAGTCTCTGGGAGATGTTTGGCTTAAAATAATAAAAATATTTAATTATAACAATAATACTTCATATATTGCTTACTATGTGCCAGACATTGTGCTGAGCATTTATTATTTTACATTCATTATCTCAGTTGATCATTTATTTCTAACAGTTACATCTGCCCAATGATGGAATGGGCTGCTGATAGGAGGGGCATCCTATATTGAACTGCTTAAGCAGAGACTTAACCGCACAGACAGGACTCATGCTTTCTATATGGATTAGTTTGGAACACAGATGGGAAGTTTGGATTCAGTCAAAGGGCTGAACTTGAGGACCTAGAGGACCACATGTGGCCTCGAGGCTGCATGTTCCCCATCCCTGACCTAGATGATCTCTGAGGTCGTTTCCAGCTCTGGGATCTTTAGGATTCTATCGATCTCTATACTTGTAATGCACACTCTAGCATTTGATTGTACACAGTCATATATTGTTCATTATTCCAAGCAAGTGAGTTATCTCTCCAACCAGACCGAGAGTTTCTTGAGGGCAGAAGAAATACATCATCCTTTTCTTGTTTCCTCAATAGTGTAGTCAAGTACAAGTCTGGGCACATGCTAATCGAGGAAATTCTTTCTGATAGATTAATAAGATTAACAAAGAAGCCCTCTTCTGAAGACCCTGAGTCGTCAAAGTTTGTGCTAGTGCTAAGATCTGGCAGTTCCCACCAAGACTTTGAGAAGCATGAGTCTTAGATGAGTACGTCAGCCAGAGAGGCTAGCAGATGCTGAATTATTTTGACCCCATCAATTCATGCAAACTGTCTACTAAGATTTCAGGCATGAGACATCATTTGCACACCAGTCAACTCTTCCAAAGAACTGCAATACAGACTCTGCAAGGATGTATACTCCAAAAAAGCCATGTCAGTGTCAGGAAGGACCTGATGGAGATATTGTGAAAACAAGAGGACAAACAGTAAGCAACCACCAGCTGGTGGGAGTAATTGCATCAAACTAATTTGAGGGTTTACTAAATTAACATCCAGACTAAGCTGAGCCAAACACCATAGCCAGATGCTGTGATAGAGGAAATATATCCAAACTTCAATTTCCATTTGGCTCCACGCTTGGCTGCAGCTTGGAGGAAGCCATTCCAGACAGTCTTCCAGAAACTATTGTAGCTTTTGCAAAGAATGAATGAAGATGTGAGAAGTATGGATTTTGTAATGAGGAGGTACAAATCAAGCCCAGAGAAAACACGAAGGAAATGACTAACGCCAAGGATGACTCTTGAATAGTTATGTGATTTGACAATATTGAGACTATAAAGTAAAAAAAAAATAATAATAATAAACCCTGGGCTTAGAATTAAGCAAAGTTGGGTTTGAATTATTCTTCCAATGAATGGACATGACCTCAGGCAAATCACTTCACTTCTGTGGGCCTCAATTTCTTCTTCCGAGAAATGGGGAATATTGGAAAGGCTGCATAAAGGGGAGATTTTACTGGTGTTCAGATGATATCCCACACCTCAAGGGGTGTGTGACTTGATGGGACAAAACTGGAACCAATGATTGAAACTTGTAGGAGACAGATTTAGGGCTCAATATAAGGAAGAAAGTCCTGATAATCAGAGCTGCACAAAAATAGCACGAGCAGATTGGGGATGCAGTGAGCTCTCCATCACTGTTGAGGTGCAAGCTGAGGTTAAATGACCCTCTGTTGAGATTCTACTATAAAGAGAATTCCTACATGGCGGAACAGGTTGAATTAGATGCCTTCTGAGATTCCTTCTCGTGGAATCTGATTCAGGGATTCTCTTGTTCAGTTTTTGAATGAGGGTCCTTGGTCTTCTCCATCTTTGTCTCCTCAACTTGGTGCAGTCTTGCATAAAGTAGGTACTTGCTAAAAGTAAATTGAATTGCCAGATAGTACACAACAAAGATAAGTCTTTACTCATCTTATTTTGGACCCTGCCCTCCAAGCAAGAGTTAGCCTGAGAGGGAGGCAGAACCCACTGAAGCCAAATCCTATCTGACTTTGCCACTAACTCAGGCCCGACCCTTATCTCTGCAAATCAGTCGTGTATTTATTTGACTACTGGAATGATCACTTGCCTGACCCAGGCACTGATAATGGTCAGTATGAGCCAACAGTAACCAAGACAAACACTTTTTCCACTGTGCTGCCACATTGCCTTTTATATGATTTTGACATATATATTGTGTAGACCTTGTTGCAGGAGAGACTTCAAGGTAGGAATGTGAAATCAAATCAAAATTTTAAAGTCATCAAATAATAATATTTGGTAGTCTCTAAGTTTTTCAGTTAGTTATGTGATTAAAAAGCCCATTTATTCCTTTCTCAAGCCTTCATTCAGGAAATTCTCAATGCAAGCGTAAATTATTCTCAAAGATTATGTACCTATGAGAAATAAGGCATACGAATTAAGCATTAATATTTTCTTGATTAACTTTTATGGTAGTAATAATTTCTGAACTAATTTCCAGGCTTTTGGCATCTTCCTTTCTTTTGGATACCTTGAGAAAGAATTCCTCCAGTATCCTCAAAATTGCATAACCAACAGCATGGAATTCCTTTTTGTATATTTCCTGCCCTTTGTTTTCTTCACTGTCATTTCTGCTTCCCTATGTAGCACACGAGTGACTGAGATATTAGAGCACAAATATGGTGGTTTGATGGTCACTGATGGAAAGAATAGACAATATAGGAATCTTAACAGATCTTTTCCGCTTTTCATCTATTCATTGTCCTTCTGGTTTTCCCGTTTAATGTATTTTGGGTTTTTTTTTCTAATGCTTCTAAGTGTTTTATCATGCAGTATTGTTCATAATCTTTAACTTACCTCCCCCATAAGATTTTGATCTTATATATTTCTTTTAGTTGTCTCTGTGTCTTGGATATCAAACCTTTATCTGAGAAAATTTGATTTTTTTCACATTTGACCACTTCCCTTTTTATTTTTGAAGTATTCATTTTGTTTATGCAAACATTTTTCAATTTTATGTAATTAAAATTATTTATCTTTTGTAAGTACTCTATCACTTGTTTGTTTAAGGATTCATCTTCTACCCTTTTCTTCTTTCCTTATAATTGTTTTATGTTATGATAGTTAATATTCAGGTCCTACAAACATTTCCAATTTATTGTTGAATATAATATTGGTCTAAGACTAGTTTCTGCCAGACTGCTTTCCAGTTGGGTTTCCAACGGTTCTCATCAAATAGGGAACTACTTCCTAAGTAATGTATGTTTCCAAGTTTGTCAAACATTGGACTTTTGAATTCCATGTTCTCCCTTGTCTAATATGCCCCATTGATTCTTTTTTCTTCTTTTAACTAATGGTAACTGGTTTTGATAATTACTGCTTCATGATAGTTTAATGTTTGGAAGTGCTATTGTCCCTTCATTCTTGCCTTTTTTCTTCTTCGTTATTTCCTTTGATATGCTTGCTCTATATTTTGCTTCTCCAAATGAATGTCATTTTATTGAGTTCTGTGAAATATCTCTTTAGAAGTTTGATTGTTATAGCATTAAAATTATAAATTAACTTTAATAATAATATAATTTTTCATTATATTGACATTGCCCAGCCATCAGCACTAGAATATACAACCAGTATATGTCTATATTTCATAGGGTTTTTGACATAAATGAGTATCATACTTCACAAAGGCTTTTTCCTGCAACTATTGTGATAATCCTGTGGTCTGGGGATTCCTCTATAAGACCTTATAAATATTCTAAAATTCCTAATCAGTATTGTCCTTGGCTACCATTTCTTTTTTTGATAAGGAGATAAAATGTTTGCTGATTAAAATGATTTATAGGCTCTTTTATTCCTCATTGTGAAAATTTGCATGCATTTCTGAGTAAGTGGTAGCAATGTGTGTTCTTTTTGCTTTGGACTCTGCAAAAGAATTCCAGGAGCTCAAAGATAGTGCAATATGCCTCAAGTTGACATTTAATGAAATACAAAATCAAGTTTGGTTTATTCAAGTATTCCACAGTACATTAAAAACCTTTTTTAATACCAAAAATTTGTTTAGTTAGATCATGTTAGAGTTGTCTCAATTGCATACCATATCTTCACATTTTTATTATTTTCTCTAATTCATTATTGATTTTTATCTTTTCTTAGACAAATTTGTGGTCTGAATGCACACATCCAACTAATTAGAAAATGACTCCCACATCCAGAGAAACAAATGACAAATAGAAATACATATAGTGTTGTCATGTATATATATATATATATAGAGAGAGAGAGAGAGAGAGACAGAGAGAGAGACAGAGAGACAGAGAGCTATATATACTCATATATATGTATGTATATATATATAGATATAGATATATGTGTTTGTGTTTAATTGTAGACTTCTCTAGGGTGTAGGAGGGAGGGAGGGAGAAAAAATTAAAAAGTGCATAGCAGAGACCAAAAGAAAGCTTAATAATGTGTAATGTTTATTACACAGGTCTCCAAAAAAAAGTAAACAGTTTGAAATGGAAATTTATTGTTTTATATTGAATCCCCTCTTTATGTTCCGCTGTGTACATGGAAGTTTTTTTATCTTTTTTAATTTTGTATTTAAGTTTAAAATAAATTCTAAAATTTTTTAAAAATAAAATTATTCCCACATCAATAATCATTTTGCTAATATTAAATATAATCTATTTCATATTATGATATTGTATTTGGTTCTTGCCATATTGCCTCCTGACTCTTCTCAAAGAAATTTTTATGATATATTAACATCAGACTCCTTAATAGCCTACTATCCTTTGACTTCTCTCTTTTACTCCTGGATTGTGTGTTTCAATGTTTTTCACTGTCTTCCCCTGTGCCCACTTTGGCATTGAAGTTACAGAATACTAAAGTGTGTGCTGATCTATCAGAAAAGGCAGCACCTGAGCTGTGCTTTGAAAGAAATTAGGGATACTTACTACAAAGCAGAGATGAAGAGGGAAAGCATTCCCAGCATAGGGAACAGTGAGAGAGGTAGTTTCATATACAGAGAATGATAAATAGAGAAGTTTAGCTGGATCATAGAATGAGTGGAGAGGGGTAATATTCAGTCTAGAAAGACAGTCTGGAGCCAGATTACTGAGAGTATGCATGCTAGGTAGAGAAATTTGAATTTTATCATAAAGACAATATAGAAGTCATTAAAGCTTCTCAAACAGGGGGGTGATATGGTCAGACCTGCACTTTAGCAATATCAATCACCTGGCAACTGTGTGAAAGACGCATTTGAGATGAGAAAGGTTAGAAGACATGAGACCAAGTAGGAAGCTGTTGCAATCATTCAGGTGAGTGTGATGAGGTCTTGGACTAGAATCATAGTTTGGTAAATTAGAAGGAAGGAAAAGATGCAAGACACTCTGAGGAAGTAGAAGTGATGACTTGGCAACTGATTGAATATGGGGCATGAAGAAGAGTGAAGAGCCAAGGATGACTTTAAGCTTACCAGCCTGGATGACTGGAAGGATGATAGTACTCTCAACAGAAATGAGAACACTTAGATGGGTTTGTGAGAGAATTAATCTAGAGCAGTAGAAAAGAATACTGATTTTGAATCAGAGGAGCTAGGTTTGAACTCAGGTCTGCTACTTACTACCTGTGTGACCTTGAGCAAGTCATTTATTTCAATTTTCAATCTTCAGTTTCCTCGTGTTTAAAATGAGTGTCCTCTGAGGTCCCTTCCAGCTCTAAACCTATGTTCTCATGATCTTATGTTGAATTTGAGGTACCAATAGGACATCCAGGTGGACACATCCCCTGGGGACTTGGTGATATAGGATATTAGCCAGGCTGAGCCAAGGATATACAATTGAGAGTAATTTTCACAGAAATGATAATTGAAACTCTTAGAACTGATGAAGTCATTGGGAGAAAGTGTCGAAAGGACAGAGTACAAAGCAGAGCCCTGGAGCAGGCAAGGAGTGCAAGATACAGATCATGATCCAGGAAAGAAGACTGAGACAAACTGATTAGATAGGAAAAAAAAACCTTAAAAACCAAAAGAGAATAGTGTCACCAAAAGCCAAAGTTGGGGGAATATATTTTTAAAGTACCAGAGAAATGTAAGATAGTATTATTTCCTCTCAGTTGTTAGGCTAAGAGCATTTTAACAAATTAATTCAGGGGCACTTTGGGAATAAGTTTCTGTGTGATCCTGGGTGAGTATTACCTCTCTCAAGAATATTTGCGTTTTATATAAAGTAGATGATTTAAATTATATTAAATTAAAAAGTTTTTGCACAAACAAAGCCAATGCAACTAAAATTAGAAGGGAAGCAGAAAGCTGGGAAACAATTTTTACAGCCAATATTTCTGATAAAGGCCTCATTCTAAAATATGTAGAGAAATGAGTCAAATTTATAAGAATACAAGTCATTCCCCAACTGATAAATGGCCAAAGGATATGAACAGGCAGGTTTCAGAGGAAGAAATTAAAGTTATCTATAGTCATATGAAAAAAATGCTCTAAATCACTATTGATTAGAGAAATATAAATCAAAACAACTCTGAGGTACCACATCACACCTACCAGATTGGTTAACATGACAAAATAGGAAAATGATAAATGTTGGAGAAGTTGTGGGAAAATTGGAACACAAATTGGTGGAGTTGTAAACTGATCCAATCATTCTGGAGAGCAATTTGGAACTATGCCCAAAGGGCTATAAAAATGTGCATACCCTTTGACGCAGCAATACCACTTCTAGAGCTATATCCCAAAGAGATCATAAAAATGGGAAAAGGACCCCCATGTACAAAAAATATTTCTAGCAGCTCTTTTTGTGGTGGCCAAGAATTAGAGATTGAGGGATGCTCATCAATTGGGGTATGGCTGAACAAATTGTGGTATATGAATGTAATGGAATACTATCGTGCTGTAAAAAAAATGATTAGCAGGTGGACTTCAGAAAAACCTTAGAAAGACTTATATGAATTGCTGTGAGTGAAGCGAACAGAGCCAGGAGAACATTGTACACAGAAACAGCCACATGGTATGATGACTAACTTTCATAGATTTGGCTCTTCTTAGCAATGCAAGGATCTCCAAAAGACTCATGATAGAAAATGCTGTCCACGTCCAGAGAAAGAACTATGGAGTGAAAATGCAGATTGAAGCATACTATTTGCTCTCTTTTTTGTTGTTGCTTTGTTTAGTCTCTCCTTTATCATGGTTCTTCCCATTGATCCTAATTCTTCTATACAACATGACTAATGTGAAAATATGTTTAATATGAATGTATATGTAGAGTCTATATCAGACTGCACACCATCTTGGGGAAGGGGGAGGGAAGAGAGAGAGAGAAAATGTAAAACTCAAAAACTTATGGAAGTGAAATTGAAAACTAAAAATAATTAATTAAAAAATTATACATACGTTTTAACCAGTCCTTCCAATGTCAAGGAAAAGACTCTTTAATGATGAAATTCAGGCCATGAAGTATAAAATCATGTGCCATAAAAACTAGAGAAAAATGAATTAATACATTTTAATATCAAGGGGGTGAAGGTTATAATGGAAATAAAAAACAGGCCTGGAGTATTAGGAGAAGACTGCTTAAGACCTGGTTCTACCACTATCATTTAACTCACTGTGTTACTCTGGGCAAGTTACTTCCCTACACCGGGCCTCAGTTTCCTTATAAAATGAAATTATTGAACTACAGGGTCTCAAAGGTCCCTTTGAGCTATAACAGCTTATGATTCAAAGACAGTCTCTTCTAGCTCTGATATTCTATGTCATTTGTTCTAAGGAACTTACAGTCCCAACATTCTATGGTTCTAGAATGGAACAATCCATAAGATATGTCTTTATTTCATCTTTTCTTTGTCTCCTATGTCATCCCTATTTATGCTTACATCAGTAACTTCTCTCTCTCTGATCTACTCAAAGTAGAATGACCCTTTCCTTTTTCTACATCTATCTTAATCGTACTCATCCTTCAAGGTCCAGCTTAAACCCTACTAGAAAGTCATCTTGGACTAGGGTAAAGTGATAGACATAATCTATATTCAGAAAGTTCATTGGAGGTCTTTAAGGATTATCCACGACCTTTCACACTACTCCTTATTATATCATTGGGTGACTTTAAATGTTAGTAAATGTAAGTACTCTATATTGGTCTTAAATGCAATCAGCATAGAATTCCAAAAGTGATGAAATTATTTTCTATGTAGATAATTTGGAAATGCATTCAACTAAATTGATGTCATCATACTGGTAATCAGTTTTATTTTATGTTTCAAATATTCTATATCATTGTAAAGGCAATCAGTGAATGGGAAGATCTTTCCCGCCCATTTGAATGGGCTTCAGGGGCAGGGCTCTCAGGGTCCTGGGGGGAGTGGCCAGGACTGGAGCCAATGGTAGGACCCTGAGTTCTGGTCCACTTGATGACATGAAGCCTGTGGTGGGAGGAGCTTGCTGAATGGTTGGACCAGAGCTAAGAGGCAGTTGGTAAGAGCAGTTAAGAGCTGAAGGAGAGAGGAAGCAGTCAGCTAGCTGGAACACAGCTTGGAGATTGCGGCAGAAGTAGCAGAAGCGGCAGTGGCAGGCGCTACAAAAAAGCAGGACTGACCCTCATGGAGACCGGAGAGTGCTGAGCAGGGGCTTGAGATCAGTGGGTGGTCTTCTTGCTGGAAGGCCCTGACATTGGGGGCAGGGGTGGGTGGAAGCACCAGTATGGCTTGACTTTCTGCCATAATGTTTTTCTGTGGCCTCCTGGTCACTATTGTGAGATGGACATACTGGTTTTGGAAGGTTCTTGCCAGGACGTCGAATTGGGGACACTGGTCCATGGGTCTACTACTTTTGGGTTTCAATAAATGCTTTAACTCCTCAGCCTTCTACTTAGAGAATTCCTTATATCCTGTGATTCTGGACCATTCAGGCATATTCATGGTTATCTTTGAAGTCACGAATTCTGCCTTAATGATATAATCATCTATGTTCAATTATTGTCCTCCTAAATTTTTTTTATATTGTGAAATTTGGGAAACCATTGTATCAGAAACATCAGAAACTTAGAAAAGTAACTTCTCTTTTAATCTGGATGCTGTTAGATTATGAATTGAGTTGTGAAAAGAATGTGGTAGAAATGATGGAAAACTGCCAAATATTTAATTGGACATATTTGCTTTAAATGAATAATAACAATAACTTACTATTTAAGAAAACATAGCAAAGATCTCTTAAGTTGTTCTTATCTGTGAAGTTTTTAGAACTTGCTATTCAAGCAGGGACATAGAATCTTATCAGCTCTTATCAGTGTGTGATAAAATTCTAAGGTGCTAAAGTTTGAGGAACTAGGACCAACTCCCAGCCAAAATGGGGAAACTTACTGTTTTGTTTTTAGCAAAGAGTAAATTTTATCTGTTGGATCATTTGACTATCACTTAGAAAAATTATGAAATTGTGTCTGTTAATATATAATATGTATTGAAATTACATCTTTGAACCAACTTGGTAACCTTAGATTCAAAGGTCTATTTACTTTGTCTTAGAGGTTAATAGGCAATACAGATTAGAGGCTTACTGTAGTTAGCATTTTTCTGGGGTCTGGAGTCAACTATCATGTATGGGTGAAACTCTATGATGTAATTATTCTTAAATTGTAAATGAAGGGTAAGTAAGATGCCCTTGATCATTGTCAATTGTTACTGCAACATGAGAAAATAATAACCTATCCCTAAGTTGTGATTAGTGAAATATTGCTATTTGAGATAAAATCTTGTGGGTCTGTAATTTGATATTATTCTGATTTTTTATTTCAAGTATGATGGTCTGAATTGTCATTAAGCCAATAGTCCACCATTCAAGAATGCCATTGCTGCACAAAGGGAATGCAGTCTGAGAATTACTACAGGTGGATGTCTGTCTCTGGCAAAAGTTGAGGGGATGACCTTGTGTAGGCAAAGGTAGGATCATCTTGACTCAGTTTAAATCGTGCTATTTCCTTTCTAAACAGGAAATTTTCCCACCTGTTAATTCTAAGCCTGGCTTTTGATGACCTGTGAATGATGTGTAACTTTGCTATATTAAATATAACTCTTGCCTGCAATCAAAGTTTTCCCTTCTAATGGCTTATGTCTGGTAGTCTGTGCCCTTAAGGGGACAGTCTTGATATCATCATAACTATGTTCCTCTTTTTCTTTTCATAGCAAATTTCTATAATCGGGGCAAGTAAACAGAGAAAGTTTTGTCACCACAATACCAAATCTATTAATTAATACATTAGTACTAAAACAGCTGAGTTGCTATAATAGGATATAAGTAGAAAAAATCTTACTTTATTTTACTTATTTTATTATATCGTTTTAATATAATATATTATTTTAATATAAAGTTGTCAATTCCATATTCTGGGCAACTAGGTAAATGAGTTCTTGGACTTGCCATACACTTCCTAGTAGTTATATAGTCATATACAAGATTAGGTGCCTGGAGTATCTCATTCTTTCATGGTGATACAGGGATAATATCCTCAAAAGGGGGTCAGGGGGGAATAACACAAAGATGTAAGTTTTCTAATTAAATTGAGTAGTAAACTTTGAGAAAGCAACAGGATCATACTATCTCTAAGAACTAGGATAGATATAGATATAAATCTACAGATATATAGGTCTTTATATCTATATCTAACTATGTAGATATATGTGTATATATAGAAAGAGAGAGATACATATTTCTAAATGTTGCTTATAGGATACATAGCTTTGACAATATTTTAGTAACAAGTTCCCAATATTAGATTAAGGATTTTATTTCATTAATAATTGTAAAGAAAGTGAAATTAATTTCTGATTTTTAAGCCTCTGTCTAATACTACTAAGAGACAGAAGGACTTGTTTTACAAGTCAGGCCTTCGTGAATCTTTTTGTTTGTTTGTTTACTTTGCAGGGGTAAAGGCAGGGCAATTGGGGTTAAGTGATTTGCCCAAGGTCATACAGGTAGGAAATGTGTCAAGTGTCTGAGGCAAGATTTGAACTCAAGTACTCCTGACTCCAGGGTCGGTGCCTCAATTTGCATTCATACTTCATAGTTCTTTCTCTGGATGTAGACAGTATTCTCTGTTGTGAATCCTTTGGAGTTGTCTTTGCACCTTGTGTTGCTGAGAAGTGCAAAGTCTGTCAAGGTTAGTCCTCACAGAGTCCATATATCTGTGGTTGTGTATAATATTCTCCTGGCTCTGCTCTGCTTACTCAGCATTATGTCATGTAGGTCTTTCCAGGTTATTATGAAGTCCCTATCTTCCCCATTTCTTATAGCACAATAGTATTCCATTACATTCATATACTACAGCTTGTTCAGCCATTCCCTGATTGATGGGCATCCCCTTTATTTCCAATTCTTTGCTACCACAAAAGGAGCTGCTATAAATATTTTTGTACCTAGAGGTCCCTTTCCCATTTGTGTGATCTCTTTGGGATATAATCCTAGGAGTGGTATTACTGGGTCAAAGGGTATGCACATTTTTATAGCCCTTTGGGCATAGTTCCAAATTGCTCTCCAGAATGGCTGGATCTGTTCATAACTCCACCAACAATATATTAATGTTCCAATTTTCTACATCCTCTCCAGCATTTATCATTTTCCTATTTTGTCATGTTAGCCAATCTGACAGGAGAGATGTGGTACCAAAAGTCGTTTTGCTTGCATTTCTCTAATCAATAGTGATTTAGAGCATTTTTTCATATGACTATAGATATCTTTAATTTCTCCCTCTGAAAACTGCCTTTAATATCCTTTGACCATTTCTCAATTGGGCAATGGCTTTTATTCCTATAAATTTGGCCCAGTTCCCTGTATATTTTAGATATGAGGCCTTTATCAGAGACATTGGCTATAAAGATTTTCTCCCAATTTTCTGCCTCCCTCCTAATCTTTGTTGCATTGGCTTTGTTTATACAAAAACTTTTCAGTTCAGCATAATCAAAATTATCCATTTTGCATTTTGTAATGCTCTCTATCTCGTTGCGTCATGAATTCTTCCCTTTCCCGTAGATCTGACAGGTAAACTATTCCTTGCTCTCTCAAATTGCTTATAGTATCAACCTTTATTTCTAAATCCTGAACTCATTTTGACTTTATTTTGGTATGCAGTATAAGATCTTGGTCTCTGCCCAGTTTCTGCCATACCATTTTCCAATTTTCCAGAAGTTTTTGTGGAATACTGAATTCTTAGCCCAGAAGCTGGATTCTTTGGGTTATCAAAGAGTAGACTGTTATAGTTGTTGACTTCTACATCTTGTGTACCTAACCCATTCCACTGATCTACCACTGCATATCTTAGCCAGTACCAAGTAGTTTTGATGACTGCTGCTTTATAGTACAGTTTAATGTCTGGTATGGCTAGGGTACCTTCCCTAGCACTTCTTTTCATTAATTCGCTTGACATTCTGGACCTTTTGTTCTTCCAGATGAATTTTGTTATTATTTTATCCAGCTCCATAAAATAATTTTTTGGTAGTTCGTTTGGTATGGCAGTGAGTAAGTAAATTGAAAGGAACATGTCTTATTTTAAAAAAGTTTTATTCCTCCTAGCGCTGAGTGCTGGGTTCTACATACATCAGGTGATTAATAAATGATTATTGAATATTATTTAATAGCATTTATTAAATATACACTTATTCATACATGCATACATATGAGATAGCATGTCATAGTGGATAGACAACTTGATTCAAAGATGTAGGCTCAAGTCTCACATCTAACACATACTGACTGTGTGGCCCTGAGTAAGTCACCTGATATCTCAATGCCCCCAGGTAATTCTCTAAGACTGTAAATTGCAAAGAAAGGTATCAATCTATATTAGAGGAAAAGGAAGTACTTCAGTAGAAGTTCCTCACTGGGAGCTTCCTATGCTTATTGAAATCACAGTCAACTTAAAAATATTTTTTGTTATTCAGTTGTTTTGCAGTCATCTCTGCCTCTTCATGACCCCATTTGGGGTTTTCTTGGCAAAGATACTAGAGTAGTTTGCCATTTCCTTCTCCCCCTCATTTTACAGATGAGGAAACTGAGGCAAGCAGAATTAAATGACTAGTCCAGGGTCACATAGCTAGCAAGTGTTTGAGGCCAGATTTGAACTCAGATCTTTCTGACTCCAGGCCTGGCACTCTATGCACTGATGCTCTATCCACCTAGCTGCCAACATGGGTTATGATAATGCTATCAATAATCATAGTATCTTAAGTTCATTGATTGTTGGAGCTCAAATGAGCCTTGGAAAATAGAACATAAAATGACAAATTTAGAAAGGGCCTTACAATATAGCACATCAGAGCTGAAAAAAAAACCCAGAAAGATCAAATATTAGTGGAAGGTGTCTTAGAAAGTACTTACTCCAACTCACTTGTTTTATAGGCAGGAAAAAACACAGTTTGCAAGAGACTTTCTTATCCATTAGCTTATCTGAGCCTCCCACCACCTGGGAGGCAAGTAAGTCACCCCCTAAGCTTCCTTTATAGATGAGGAAACCGACCCTCAGGAAAGGAACATAGCAGATCTGAGATTCAGACATAGGACCCCCATCTTCTGATCCCAAGTACAATGTTCTGTCTCTACACAGTGCTGCCTCAGTGCTCAGTGCTATGGAGATTACCCACTGAAAAAGACATGTGCTCTGTCTTCAAGAAGCCAGGTTACTATAAGACCCCAGGGCCTCTAGTGATATTCTGTTCTCTCAGGTATAAAATAGAAAATTATCTCCCCATTTTAATTCCATTCCTAAGGAGCCTAGGACAGACTCCTTTGGAAGAAATACCCAATGGCAGACTGAGTGCCCTCAGGACTTATCAGATGATTTCCATAGATTTGGAAGGGACTTTAGAGGCCATGTAGTCCGAATGTCTCATTTCACAGAGAAGGAAACTGAGAGTTTAAGTGATTTGCTTAAGGTCTAATAGCTAAAAGCTAATAAAAGAATGATTCAAACTCAGGTTTTCCTGACTCCAAGTCTAATGCTGATGTGGGATCTCAGTCATTAATAAGTGACCCATAACCATGAAGACCATTTTGATCATTCCCATAAGCCTCTAATTTCCATATCCCCATCTTGAGTTCGTCCTGTAAAAGAGAAAACTTCTCAGCTTTGAAGAGTTGATTTAGGGGCTTTTAGCTTTCTGTTTAAAATTTAAAACAAGGTTATTATAGGAGATGGGTTCTGAACTGGTCAAAGAATCATTTTGAACTCATTTTCCAGAGTTGTTTTAAGAATTCAATATATGCTTGCTCCCAATTTCATTTTCCTCCCATTTCTACAATGAATAAAACAGAATTTGATCCTACGAACATATCAGCCCAAAACTAACTGGCCCTGATGAGATGGGACCCGAGATGATGACCCCAATTCTCACTCCCAGTCTGCAATGAATCATGTGCGTGATGGAACTTGCAGGCAAGCCTGGCTAGGAAGATGTGGAGCCCTCTCTGATTCTTAGAGATTACCAGAGGTAACTCATGGGGGATAAAGAGATGGTACGTCTCCTGATTTCTAAGCCTCCATCCTCTCCACTCAATTACCAGATGTTAACGTCTCAACCTGACTGTGCTATCTCCTCCACTGAAAAACAACAGCAAAAACTGTTAGTGGCTCCCTATTTCTCTGAAGCATAAAAATCTATTCCTTAGTCTGACATTTCAACTTTTCTAGCATCATTTCATGTCATTTTCCTTCATATTTGCTGTATTCCAACCATTATGGGTTATGTCTAGGCTATGTGCCAGTCTTGACCTCATGCCTCAGTCTATTTGCATAGGTCATCCCCCAAACTTGAAATGGACTCCCTGTTCACCTCTGTTTGTTGAAATTTTTCTCCCTTTAAGGATTTACTCAGATGCCACCTTCAGTCAGGCAGGCAATAAGCTTTTTTTAAGTGCCTACTATGTCCCAGATTCTGTGATAAGTGCTGAGGATACAAAGAAAGGCAAAAGACAATGCCCTCAGGCAGAGCCCCCTACCCGAAAGTGACCTCTCTCTCCTCAAATATTCCCATAAGTACTCTTTGCCACAATCTGGCTCTACTCTGTACTGATCTGCTTAGATATCTGTAAAATGAGGGGTGTATCAAAGAGATCAAAAAAAGAGGGGAAAGGACCTGTATGTACAAAAGTATTTACAGAAGCATTTTGGAGGGGCAAAGAACTGGAAACCAAGGGGGTGCCCATTAATTGGAGAATGATTGATGAGAGAAGTGATTATCAAATAAATATTTAATAATATTAAATAATAAATTATTAAATGAATAATTTAATTAAATAAATAAATGAAAAATTAATATTGGGGAGATGAAAGATTTTTTCTCTTTGTATCTTTTCATTCTCTACTAGGTGAAATCAGACTGAAGAATAGGGCTGATAATGAGATTGGATTTGACATTCTTCTCAATCTTGTTCAGATCCCACCCAACTGGGGAAGCCCATTGTGTTCTACTCAGACTGGGGGGGGGGCGGGGGGAAAGGAGAGTAGATCCTTTGTCCAGAATCTAGTTTAACTGGTTTAGAATTTAGTTTAAACTTTTTCCTCTCCAGACCTCCAACGCTTCTTAAACTGTGGGTCTCCCAAGGTGGGGGTTGTCTGGGAGTAAAGGTGACATAATCAAAGTCACATTCCCCCAGCCCCTCATTCGAACAGGTCCACCTCAATATTCATTCTCATGCATTGTTAACCAACCAGAACTGATTTTAAAAAAAATTTTATAATTAAAAAAAAAGAATTGATTGCTACCTATCAGAAACACCCACTCTCCAAGGGCATATAAGCGTCAAGAGACCACCATGATTCATCTTCAGCTTACCGGAAACATCCAAATAACCATGATTTTATGAATTATTTGTTAGCCATAATTAATAAAATAATTAATTACCCAGAAATTTTGTCTCTTGAACATTTTATATGTCACACTGAACAAATTATGGTAAATGAATTCATTGAATACTATTGTACTGTAAAAAATAATGGAAGAGATGGTTTCAGAGAAACCTAGAAAGACTTGCATGAGCAGATACAGAGTGAGATGAGAACAAGGCAAACAGTTTATATGCTACAACAACAATATTGTAAAAACAAACGGTTCTGAAAGACTTAGGAGCTCTGATCAATGCAATAATCAACCATAATTTCCGATAACGGCGAAACATGCTAGCTACCTCCTGATAGAAAGGCAAGGGACTAAATATGTAGAACTAGACATGTTTTAGACATAGCAGATATGTGAATTTGTTTTGCTTGACTGTGCTGATTTGTTACAGGTTTTGTTTTTCTTTCCTTTTTTCTCAGTGGGGGAGGGGTGGTAGGAGGAAGAAAATAAATGCTTAATCATTTAAAAATATTTTTAATTAAAAATAAAATGGCAAGGTTAGACAAAATGGCATCTAAGTTTCCTACCAGGTCTAAATCTGTAAGTATCTTTACACCCAAATAGTGCCTTGCACAGAGCAGAGATTGCTAATATGGTTCTTCTCCATATTTCCCCTTAGTCCTAGCTCTTACACTATTTAAGGATGGAGGAAAAGGGATATGTCCCTTTCCTAATGCTGCTCTGTGGGCAGATCTTTAACTAAGAGGAAACGACTGGGGCTTATCCTCAGGGCACCAACTTTAGAGGGAATTCTGCAAAATTCTGCAAAGTCAAGTTCTGCAAAACTTGAGCATCAATCCTGCTGCTCCCCCTGCCTAACTGAGGGACACTTCGTGACACTTGGCCCTAGGTACAAAAAAAAAATCCTAGTTACGGCTCTGTCTGACTACCCTGTGTGGGTCCTAGGCATGTGCCCCACTTCTCTTGGTACCCCTAGGCAAGTGTCTAGTGTGCCTATCAGAAAGTCAGCCCTGCACACACCTTTTTAACCAGCTCAGGTGATTGACAAGATCTGTGTCTCCTTTTCTTTTCCCTCCCCAAAGACTTGGTAGGAGTAGAAAGCATTTGCATTGTCTTCCTCATCTCCATTCTCAGCACTGTCCTCTGCTTCTGGAGTCATCCTGACCTTCTCAACAGCTGCCTTAATACTGGACCATCACCTGGACATTGGAAAAAATGACTTTCTGTTTGCCTACTGACCATGGAGAGGGAGTCTTGGTCAACAGAGAGGGCCAGACTGTGGCAAAATTGTGAGATAGGTCTTTCAGGAGACCTTCCTACCCCTCCCTCTCCAGGGTCCCTTTCCTCTCACCTGACGGTAGCCTAGGTGTCCAGCTCTTCACATTAGCCACAGACTGCTCTGCACCGCCCCCATTCCTGCTCTTCCTGCCTGGGGACAAACTCATTCTCTGGTCCCTATGTCCCTCCCACACCTCCGCTTCTCAAAACCCATTCAAACAGTTCTTATAGTCTATCAGTACATTTTCATTTATACTCATGTGTGAATGATTAATAACGATCGCTCAATATCTTTTTCATGGGGGCAACAATGTGCTTTAACAACCACCTCTACCAAAAAATATCATACACATGACAAGCTTTAAGGCTTATCTGACATCATTAAAGTTTTCTCCATCACTGTCTTAAGTCTAGACAATCAATAAAACAATAAATCAAACCTTAATTTGTGGTGTTTCCTGATTTTTGAGGTGTAAACGCTCCTATTTAACCATCATATGAGCTGAATGGGGGCAGGCAGAGCAGGGAAGAGGAAGAGAACAATTTTCGCATATAAAGCACTAATGATTGCATTTCAAGCATTGTGACCCTGAGGTGAGGGAGATATTTGGAGGTGGGATCCTCCACTGGGCTGTTAAAAGCACACCAAGTGGATGACCAACCAACCACTGTCTCTACATATAAACCTGTCCCTTCCGATGAGGTTGTTAAGTAACACACGCCTACCTCTTCATAACTTTAATGATGCACTCGTACTTCCGGGGAGAAGACAAGGAGGTGGAGGGCGGAGGCGTATTGGGCAGGGAAATGGGAATAGATAGTCAGCCTCCTCCACCTGCTTCGGTTTCCTCCAGAGATAATGATTGTTACTGATCTGGTTGCCGCAACAACAACTCAGGGTCCCTTACATATACACACACACATATATGTATGTATGTATGTATGTACATCCCATAGCAACAGGACTCAGGCATCAGCAAGAACTTAGAGGCAAACTCTGTTTAGAGGGACTTGGAAGAGTAAAAAAAGAAGCTATATGGAGGCGGGTTTTGGTTTTTAGATTTTGCAGAATTCCGCTTAGCCCTGAGATGATTCTGTCTATTACCTCTTGTCCAAACCACTGGATTTATCACAGGACCCTTGCGGGGTGGAGGGTATGGTCAGGGAAGCCAGAGCCCATCCTAGGCTCTGCACCCCAGTCTTTGAGTCCAGGCTTTTGGGGACCCTTAAGCTGCTCTAACCAAGTAATCATGCAGCAACTGGGAGAGGCGGAAGGTGGGTGAGAACAAGAACGACTTCCATGGCCAGTGCACCTACCTACAGAATTACTTTATTTCTCCCACTAGAATAATGGCTAACATTTACATAGAGCTTTAAGGCTTACAAAGCACGTGATGTATATTATTTCATTCGATCCTCATAATGATTCAATAAGGTAGTGTGAGGGGATCACGGGTGAGAAGTAGGAGAAGGAATGTAAATGTTCAACGGATCACAGGCACGTGCAAGCCCCTGTCCCTTTAGTCCCACAGGGCCACAATGAAAGGTGACTCAGGTGTACTGTGGAATGTCTTCCCTGACTAAGAGCCCAGATCTCTTGAGTCTCTGCCCTTAATATCTGATGGTTGTAAATCTGGGCAGATTCACAGGGACTGCGTTGAAGAGGAACCTTAGAGGCGGTTAGTCAATCTGCAGATTTTATATTTTTGTTGTTCAGTCATTTTTAGTCATGTCTGACTCTTCATGACCCCATTTGGGGGTTTTCTTGGCCAAAATCCTAGAGTGATTTGCTATTTCCTTCTCTAGCTCATTTTACAGATGAGAAACCTGAGGCAAACAGGGTTAAGTGACTTGCCCAAAGTCATACCGCTAGGAAGTGTCTGAGGCTGGATTTGGACTCAGGAAGATGAATCTTCCTGACTTCAGACCTGGTACTCTATCCAGTGCACCACTTAGCTGCCTTTTTCTATCCACAGGATATTCTATTTCTTTATGTTCTATTTCTTTGTGCCTTTGCATAGATTGTCTCCACTGGCTAAAGCACATTCCCTTGTCACCATGCCTCTTAGCATCTCTAGCATCTTTCAAAACTCGGATCCAGAGGCCAACTTCTATATGAGACTTTTCTTCATCTCCATCATCCCTCTACAGCTGACGGGCATTCAAATTGCCTTGAATTTACTTTGCACATATTTTGTATTAATTTATATAGCTCACACTTGGGAATAATCCCCCTATTTGCACTTGTATCCAGGGTTTGGTCCTCAGAAGGCATCTTTTACCTTGAATTCTGGAAGTATTCCTAACACCATAATTTATGAGCCCCTACTGGTGTGCTTCACAATAACAATCATACAATAGATTCAGTTTCCATTTAGCAAAGCCATTTATTTACAAGGCATAGCAAAAACAGTAATTAGAAAATATTTCCCACCATAAATCTGGGGCTCAGTCTCTCACAAATACACATAGCATCCATGGGAAGAATGGGCTTAAATTTAGATTAGAATAGTAATGAGACATATGTGTAGGATACATGGGTGGCAAAGGTCATTCATAACTCCTGGTACTCCAGTCCTTGAAAATCCTTTCTTTATAGGATTCTGACTTTAGCTTTAACATTTCTACTAGGCAGGCTGTTCAACTGGGTTCCCAGAATTGTTCTTCTCCATAGTCTGACTCTCTTCTTTGCAGCCAGGCATGATACTCCTTAAAATTGTGTTCTCCCTTGAGTGACTGTCATTGTATCCTTGTCTATATAGAGCATCTGTCTCTGCTCCCTACTTAATATAGTGTCTCCTGCTAGTCTATAGCTCCCCTTCAAAACCACATGGAGTATTATTTGAGGAATAGAGAAATTTATACCTTCACCCCTACAAGAATCTCTTTCACAGGTTGACTCTTACTTTCAATCTTGCCTACTCTCTTAACTTCTATAATTCATCTAGGGCTTAGCTATTTAAAACCCCCAGAACTATAGCTAATTTGTTCCTCTATCAATTGTGTTGTTCCCTTCTTGATTTAATTAGAGTGGCATTCACACTTCATAAGAGGATCAGGGCAGTTAATTTAATACTTCATTAACACCTTGTGATTATATTCTGGGCCTTCTGTGACTATGTCAACTAAAGAAGAAAAGGAGAAACTCTTTTCCTTGTACTTATATGTGTACATGTTATTTCCTCTAATAGAATAGAAGCTCCTTGAGGTCAATGACTATTTCATTTTAATCTTTATATCCCTGGTATCTTATAGGAACTGTTGTTTCAGAGTCATGCCTGCTCTGTCCTGTACTTGTGCCATTAGATACCAAGGCAAAATGATCAATTCCTTGAAAAAGCTGTCTATACTCAGCGTCTCTCCTCACTCTCTTCTAAACCCTCTTCAATATTGCTGCCAGCCTCATCATTCAACTGAAACTGGTCTTTCAACAACTATCAATGATCTTTTAATTGCCAAATTTAATGGCCTTTTCTCAATCTAGCCTTCATCCTTCTTGACCTCTGTCTACCTTTTGGCACTACTAACCACCTTTTTTCTTGTATTCTCTCCAGGAAAATAAGAGTTTTTGTTTTCTTAAATCACAGGCCCTACCATGTCACACCACTACTCAAAAAACTTCAACGTCTCCATATTACCTAGAGGACAAAGATTTTAACTTTTTTTTGTCAATCATGAGCCTCTATGGCAGTTTGATGAAGCCTATGAAACCCTTCTCTGAATGTTTTTCAATTTACAAAACAAAATACATCAGATTAAAAAGGAAATCAATTACATTTTCAATTTTAACGTTTACAATTTTTTCTTAAAAAACCAAATTCATATCCCCAGGTTAAGGACTACTCCAAGATCAAATATAAACCCTTTTCTCTGGCATTTAAAGCTATTTACAATCTTCCTACTTTCCCAGGCTTCTTATACTCTCCTGCCCCCTCTACACACTCTATGATTTAGCTTTGTTGTTGTTTAATTGTTTCAGCCATGTCTGACTTTCCATGACTCCATCTGGAGTTTTCTTGGCAAAGATACTGGAGTAGTTTGCCATTTCATTCTCCAGTTCATTTTTCAGATGAGGAAACTGAGGCAAACAGGGTTAAAGTGATTTGCCCAG
This sequence comes from Phalanger gymnotis, assembly GCA_028646595.1. Lineage (NCBI taxonomy): Eukaryota > Metazoa > Chordata > Mammalia > Diprotodontia > Phalangeridae > Phalanger > Phalanger gymnotis. The sequence continues at coordinate 406,413,906 of CM053623.1, forward strand.
GGTCACACAAGTAGTAAGTATCTGAGGTCAAATTTTAACTCAGGAAGATGAGTCTTCCTGACTCCAGGCCCAGTGCTCTATGCTCTGTGGCACCACCTCGCTGCCTGAGATTCAGCTACACTGGCTTATTTATTGTTCCTTGTAGATGACACTCCCATCTCCTGTCTTTTGATGAGCCTTTGCCCTGGCTCTCTACAATGCCTGAAATGCTCTCTCTTCTAACCTCCCTCTCTGTGATTCCCTGACTTCCTTCAAGATTCAATTCAAATATTCCATTCTGGAGGAGGCCTTTTCCAGCCCTCTCAACTGCTGAAGTCTTCCCCCCCAAGGCTCCAGTTCATCTACTCTGTATTTATTTTTGTCTCATATGCACTAATTTTTGTGTTTGTTGTGTGTCCATTAGAATGGAAACTACTTGGGATAAGGGACTATTTTTGCTTCTTATTTTTATCCCCCCTGCTTAGAACTATGCCTGCCACATGATAAGTGATTAATAAATATTTTTCAATTGATTAAAAATATTATACCCATATGTCAGTGACTAATAATGGCCCAATATGGGCAGTGGCCCTGTTTCTTTCATTTATTTCTCACTCCCAGGCCAGGCTGCCATTGGTCTGGACTTCTTTCCTTTTTCAATTTTGCCCATGATAACATGATTTCCCTTAATAATGGAGCACATTTTGATATCACATCAAGTAACCATATAAGATGAATAGGTACAAGTTATTATTCCCATTTTATAAGCCAGGAAAATAGGGCTCAGGGAGGAGACATGAAAATTGGGGTTACGAACTACAAAATGGTGATATTAATGCTTGTCCTTTCTAACTCAGAGAAGAATCTTAGTGTAATGGAAAGCTGGCCTTGGAACTGGGAATGCCTAGATTTAAGTCTTAGCTCTAACCTATATTGGCTATATGACCTTGAGCAAGACACTTAACACCTAAGTGCCTTATGTAACACTGTAAGTGTTACTAGTTGTCCTGGTAGTGGGAATGCCTTCATTCTAGGGCTCACTCTACCAATACAATTACAGATTTAATCCCTATCCCCGCCTAACTTCTTAGAATACAGTAAGTTTATGTATATGAAAATGCTTTTCTAACATAAAGCACTTTTATATTAGAAAGATATTAATTCTCTAATACCCAGGGAACCCATAATGTATATATTGCTTTATCCAAGGATGTTTTGAATATCTTGTCTCTCAGTTCTCATAAGTTTCCAACAGGCCTTCCCTTGTTCCATTGATGTCAGATCAATACAACTATCCTCCTATATTAACGACAGCATCCAACAGGAGGCCTTAGCTTAACCCTGGCCTTCAATAGCTAGAATCCTTAAAAAGCTATCTCTCCATTTCCCCTGTGGTGGACCTGAGCCTGTTGCAGGTCACTACAGAAAAGACCTGGAGGGATGTTTGCAAAAACTGATTAACTTCCTACTGAGCAGGCAGAGGAATCTCATAAGCCCCTACTGGGAAGGGTGTTAATAGAAATTTCTCATTAAGCCACATTAATAGTCACTCGCACTTCCTTTTCTCATTCTCATTTCTTTTCCATTAAATGAAAGTTTTCAGTTCTGCCTTTTCCCCAGTTACTAAAAACCCTCAAAAGATTAAAAACTGAACATTGTGATGTGGTAGAAAGAATTCTGGATCTTAGTTTAGTCAAGTCACTTTTCTCCATTGCAAAATGAAATTATATTGCTTACTTCATAGGATATTTGTGAATGTTAAAGGAAATAATAGATGCCAAACACTTTGTAAATCTCAAGGCCCTTATAAATATCAGTTTCTATTAAGAAACTTAAAGTGTTGTATCAATGTGAATTATCATTAGTTCTGATGTGTCCTGTCAGCTGTGAGAAAGGGTGACTTTTTTCCTGAGAACAGCAAGGATATGTAATGGTGGGGTGGGACAGATAAACATTCCAGAATTCTGTGCCAGCCTTCCTGCACCAGCTGGAGATGCACAAAATTCAAATTAAGGCAGGGAGCCAAATCTCTATCTGAATATTGGGAATTTTCCAAACTGGGGGCTCTGAGCTATTATACTATTCATATGATATTGATATTGATATGATTATACTATTCATGTGATATTAATACTATGTGATTATACTATACTATTTTTTTCATCTAACCAAAGAAGGTACTATGTTGGCTGGAGAGCCATTATATTCCCTTATGACTAAATAATTAATTAATTAATGCTAATTGTTCTAACAGTGTGGCTGATCAAATCTCCAGAGATAAGAGGGATAGGGAGGAGGGTGGACCACTGGGCCTTGGTAGACATCTTGAAAAAGAGGACTTGGGCTGAAGCTAGTTACTGTTTCTCACTCACTAAGGAAAGTTACCACACACAAAAAAACATATATGTATTATGTATGTATGTATGTATATACATACATATATATAAATATTTGCTCTTTCCCCAACTTCTGCCTCAGCAACAGACACTATAATGTACTTCTCTTGCTTCTTTTACCTAAATATTTCATAAATCCTTATCTCAAATATGGAGAAGCCACAGGTTAACTGGAGATATGGCACTGAGTGTTGCTATGATGTATAGAGTTGGCCAAAAAACCCTGGATCTTTTCTTCTGTATTCTCCTTCCTGGAAAGAGTTGAATCCTTCCTAAATCTTGTCTGTTTTTCTAGTTTACCCCTGGATTCAAGCTCAAAGCCTTCAGTCTCTATTCCTCCTTGGTAAACATTCAGAATTTTGCATTCATCAAGTACAAATTACATTTTGAGATCACTGGATAACACTTCCAGAAGATGAAGTAGCTATTTCATATATTTATCAGACGCACCAAATAATTTGGTGTCTTTCTATTGTATCAAGTGATTAATATCGTTTTGTATTATACATATTTACATGTATATATATGCATGTGTGGATATGCATATATGTATATACATATACTACATGATAAACCATTAATCCAGAGAACTGATACAGAATGAAACCTATCTTATGACAGAGAGACAATGGACTAATATACAGAATAATAAATTCATTTTTGAACAATATCAATATGGAAATATATTTTGATTGGTTGTGTTTATCTAATATAGGAGGTTTACATTTCTTTTTCTTCCTTTTTGCTTTCTTTCTTTTCAGTGAGTGGGGAGAAGTAAGAGGGGAAAATTAATGCTTGATATTTTAAAAAGCAAAATAACTTTTGAAATGTCAAATACTGTTTTAATGTCATTCACTCTTGGACTTGAAAGCCCTTCTCAATTCTATTCAAGACTGATAATACTGAGGTAGAACCATAGCAGGTTTATAATTTTTCTTGAAATATATCACATTTTATATCAATTGCTGTGTTTGTGGCATGTTTTAGATAGAGAATAGTTTTCCATAAACTGCGCCACTATTCTGGATCTATGTCTAGTTTTACTTTATATATTCAAAGTATATGACTAAGCCATGAGTGTGAAACTAAGTCAAGGACTTAGCGATAATCAGTAAAGGCAGTATATTGAAATGGTACAGCACTTTTAGAAGACATGTTTAATAATCAACAAATTAATAATTAATTGCTGTCTACGTCCCTGGAATATTTTTAACATATCTTTTTTCTTCTTTTTTTTCTTTATCTTTTTCCTTTTTTCTTTTTTTTTGTGGGGGGGGGACAGTTCTTCAGTTGATTTATTGGTTTCTTGTCAATTGTTTATAATTTTTCTTCTTAGGTAATTCAAGTTGTGACTGCTTTTCTATAAGGTACATAAACATGTTACTGGTCTATATTTAGAAGGACTGGTGGTATTCACATCTCCTGGTAATAAATATGTGATGCCTTCTGTTAAGAAATAGGGGATCAGGCTTGCCTCAGAGAGAAAACTGCTCAAGTGTTTTGCTAGTAATTCATGTACCACCAGGTCTTATCTGCACCTGCTGCTTCCCAGTTATGCAGAAAAGAGAAAGTTTCATTCACCACTTTTGCATTAACCTTTCTGCTCTGCTTTTCTGTTTCCTGTTTTCATAATGTTGGATTTCTTTCAAACATATAGACAAAAATTTTACATACTCTCCTCCAGGATTCCCTCCCTCCTCTAATTTCTTTGAGGAAACAATTAAGTGGCCTCCTACAACATTTGTAAGGCTAACTCTCCCTTAATATGTCCACATTTTCCTTTGCGTTTTGTGTTCAACCTGTTTAATCATTAAAATATCTCTACTGGAGTATCACTAAACTGAAGGCCTAGTACCTAATACAATGGCAATCCCAGCTCTTCTAACATAGTCTGTGTGATCATGGGGAAGTAACTACCCATCTCTAGGTCCCATTTTTATCTGTAAAATGAAGGTCAAGCTAAGAATGGTTTTTATGCATTTAAATAAATTTTTATTGTATTTTAAAACGTAAAAAAACATGCTTATCTCACAGGTCAAACAAAATGCCAGATTTCACCGTAAATTCCTAACCCCTCAACTAGATCATCTCTAATATCCTTTTCAGATCTAAATCCTAGTGTCAAATCCCAAGAAGCAATAGCTTATTTATCAATCAGTCAACAAACATTAAATGCTCATTATGTGCTAGGCACTGTGCTAAATTCTGGGGCTATAAAAAAGGTAGTCCTTGACCTTAAGGGGCATACATTTTATGAATATAAGGAGAAATAACATATAAATAGCTATGAACCTACAAGATATACAGTTATAGATGTCGATAGGTATGGATCTAGATATAGAAGAGGATATCCCGATGCTGAACATGGAATCAGGAAGATCTGAGTTCCAAACTGGCCTCAAACACAGAATTAGCTGAGTAAACCTCAGCCTCGGTTTCTTCCCCTATAAAATGGGGAGAATAATAGCACCTCCCTCCTCCCCGGGGTTATGGGGAGAATGAAATGAGAAAATATTAGTAAAACATTTCACAAACCCAAAAGCACAAGGTAAAACCTAATTGTCATTACTAATATCATTATTGTTATTATCAGTCCTTTGGTTTGAATTATTAGGCAATTCTATCAGAAGTCAGAATTGCTGGGTTCTGAACCTAGCTCTGCCACTAACTTGCTCTGTGGCCTTATCAAGTTATTTCTCTTCTCTGGATCTCAACTTCCCCATCTGTAAAATGATAGGTTTAGGCTACGAGATCTCTGAAGTCCCTCCTAGTGCTGAACGTTTATATGCTAGATTCCCTTGCAGCTCTGACATTATGTGATTCTAGACAGACACTACCTATCGCTTAAAGTTAAACAGTAATGCCATTTGGGACAATTCAGTTGGGACCCCCCTATTGCAAGGGGACAATCAACCTTCCTCTCTCAACAACTTTGCTATGATCATTTCAAATTTTCCAGTTCAGAGAAAGCTGATCTTGGGACAAGCCTGGTTTAAGTAAAACCAGGAGACAACACATTTGGCAGATAGAGCCTTTGAAGAGCATCATCAAATATAGGCTTTTCCTGTAAGGAACATCTACCATCCCTTTCTAAATGAAGGTTTAATAAGAACCTGGTAATTTACCTGTCAACTGTTGATGAATTTTGATTTGTTTGATATTTAATCAGCCAGAATTCTATATCTTCCACAGTTGCATTATTACATAAATACTGAAAATAGAAATCATACAATTGGCATAGAATTGAGTAATCTTGCTATCAGATTCTCAATTTTAGAAAAAGCACTGAAGTGAGGTAGAAAAAAAACTACCAAAAGGAAGAAATTCTGAGTTTGAGTATTGCCTCCATCACTGACTTACCTTGACCTTGAGCAAATGCCCTTATCCTCTCTATGCTTCAGACTCTCCTCTATAAAATGATGTGAGAAGAGGAGGCTAAATGGTCTCCAAGTACCCTTTCATTTCTGACATTTTATGTTCCAATGATAGTGCCTTTACCCCTAAAATTACTTTGTACCTGCCTGTGCTCTGTGTACATGTTTCCTCCCTGACTAGGTAATAAGTTCCTTGAAGGCATGAACTGTGTTCATTTTTGTCTATGTATCCCCACTGCCCCGCACAGCGCCTGACATGTAAGAGATGCTTAATAAATGTTTGTTGGTTGATAGATTAATTGATTGATTGGGCCTTTCCAACTCTGCCAAGCTACATTCTAGATTCTAAGACCTGTTTCAGTTCTATTTTTTAACATTCTAAGATCACTTCTAATTCTGGCATTTCACATCATATTGATGAAGAAACCATTATGCTTAATCTAAAAGGCCATTCACACAAAATATAAGACCATCACTTCTGCCTAGTTAGAGAGTCAGGGTTTATCATATATATGAAAAGTGATTAAGC
>CM053623.1:406420683-406451539 GCA_028646595.1 Phalanger gymnotis
TGATTTGCATTTCTCTAATCAGTAGGGATTTAGAGCATTTTTTCATATGCCTATAGGTACCCTTAATTTCTTCCTCTGAAAACTCCCTATTCATATCCTTTGACCATTTCTCAATTGGGGAATGACTTGTATTCCTATATATTTGGTTCAGTTTCTTGTATATTTTGGAAATGAGGCCTTTATCAGAGACGCTAGTTGTAAAGATTTTCTCCCAGTTTTCAAGCAGGAGGCTCTTAACACCTACTGGTCACCTTGCTCAGAGTTGTTCAGGTTTTGGTTCAACGCTTGGCTTCCTGGCCAACAGAAGCTGGGCACACTGTAAGCCAGGAATAGCCTCAGATAACATCATCAAAGAACATTACCACCGACACATCTATGTGTCTCTGAAAGCATGATCGTCGTTTTGAAAGCAGCATCGTCGAGTACCCACGTAGAGCATTTCTTGGTTAGGAGTGGGATAGAGGGAAGAACCCAGAGAACAGAGACTTCACATATCAAGGGTCTTTTTGGTAGGAAGGAGAAAGTCAACTCTCTGACGTAATAAAGAAGACTCTGAACTTAGAGTAAGAAGACTCAAGTTCAAAATCCCAGTACTCAAATGGCCACTTTGGCCTTAGTTTCCCCATTTATAAAATCCAAGTATTAATACTTGCTCTACCTGTCCTGTAAGGGGTTTGTGAGAAAAGCACTATAAAGCCTATTGTTAGAAAATCAGATAGTTGTAGACAGGGACATTGGAGGTCAGATGCCTTAAATGAAGTAAGTAATAAATATTTGAATATTTGAGTTTGTTGGAAAGTCATGGATTTTTAGTTTTGAAAGCGAACTTAGAAATCATAACAAAACCAAGAGTTTCCTGTAACCTCCCTTAGAGCCAGTGTTCTTGACCTTTTTGGTGTCATAGATCTCTTTGGCAGTCTGGAAAGGCCTATGGACCCCCAAGGCAGTTAAGTGGTGCAGCGTATAGGGCCTGGAGGCAGGAAGACCAAAGTTCAAATTCAGGCCTCAGATGCTTGCTAATTGTATGATCCTGGGCAAGTCACCTAACCTCTGCCTCAGTTTCTTCATTTGTAAAATGGGTATAAAAATAGCACCAATTTCCCAGGGTTGTCATGGGGTGTAAGATATTCATAAAGTACTTGACATAATACTAGACACATAGTAGGTGCTTAATATATGCTTGTATACTTCTTTCTCAGAATAATGCTTTTAAATTCTTAGAATAAAATATTGGATCATAAAGGAAATTAAGTATATTGACATAAAGATATAATTTTTGTTCCCATCTAAGTTAATTGATCCAAGGAAATTATTGATGGAAGTCACCCCTGCCTAGAGCTAGTAGTATGGCTTCTGCTGAGCAGATCTAGTGATAAGGAGCTCATTACGTGAAAAGGTCTCCCATTTCCTTGATACTTCTCATTATAAGGAAATTCTGAAGGGGTTGAGCTAGGTCAGTGGTTCTCGAACATTTTTTGTGTACAGTATCCTCATTGAGGGACCATGGCACTGAGCATTTACACTAATCACGCTTTAGGAGGGTTGGGAGACTCAAGCAGTTTCCCTTCTAAAACAGCAGCCATTTTTGTTGAGTCCTTTGTAAATTGACATGTTTTGAAGTTAGTGCATATATGTAATGAGCAGGTTTTATTTATTTTGTGAATATTATACTTAGCATGCTCTGTATTCTAGGTGAAATTTCTATTATATGTCACTGGGGCAGTAAGGGGAGCCCCTGATTTTGTGGACTGGAGCACTTGAAGTGAAGCTAGTTGTGCAGTCTGGCCCCTTGCCCAAGGGCATGTGTTGCACTTTGTGAGATGACACGGCATCTCCTTATGGGCCTCTGTGACTGAGGGCGGTGGATGAGGAAGACGGCCTTTTTGAGCTCATAGGAAACACTCTTTTAGGGGAACCTTTCCCCTTATAGTAGGCTGTAAAGGGAGAAGAGACAAAAGAAAGACTGCCCTTCTCTCCCCTTTAGAGGCACATCCATCTATAGCTTTCCCTTGGACTCAGTTTCTTTACCTGTAAAATGGGGATAATAATGCCTGTAGTGCCTGCCTCAGGAAGGTTGTAAAGAACTAGTGAAGTAATGTGTGCAAAGCACTTTATAAAACTTAAAATTGATTATTATCGTGAATCAGAGAATGTTAGGCTATACATCTCCCCCATTCCATACTGTACATTCATTTGTTTTTTGTTTTTTTTAACGTGAGTTCAGGGCTTTACATTCATCACTATAAAATTTGGTTAGATAACGTTCAAGGCCATGAGAATCTTCTGGGATTCTGATCCCTTATTTAGCTTGTTGCTTGTGTTACGTGAACAGTTGATAAGCGTGTCTTCTGGTGCAGCTAGGTGGCGCAGTGAGTAGAGCACCAGCCCTGGAGTCAGCAGGACCTGAGTGCAAATGCGGCCTCTGACACTTGACACACTTAGTGTCTGTATGACCTTGGGCAAATCACTTAACCCCGATTGCCCTGCCTTCCCCCCTCCAAAAAAATATAGATAAGCATGTCATCTATGATTTCAAGTTGTCAAAGTATTGAACAGAACAAGGCCGAGGGGAGCCCTGTAGCACGCTGACAGAGACCTCCTACTAGATTAATGCCAAGCGCTCATCAGTACTCTGGGGGTCTGGTCACACGGCCAGTTATGCATCCACTCAGCTGTACAGTGATTACTGACATTTATAATGATGCTTTATGGTTTCTAAACAAGCTTCTTTCCAGCAGCCTGTGAGGGAAATATTACAAGTTCAGTCTTCATCTTGTAGATAAGGAAACTGATGTTCAAAGGTAAAATGCTTGTCCACACTTAGAGAGTTCCAGAGTAATAGAGCTAGGATTTGCACCGCGGTCCACTACCTCTTAAGTCCATTGTATTTTCCACTAACCTGGCTTCCCTCTACTACCACCTAGCTTACATGTCTCATACGCAAGGATACAATGAAAAGATATTAAGTGCCTTTGAGAAACCCTTTTGTCTAGAGCAAAGGTTCATAACCTTTTTTTTTTTTACATTTTTAAAATTATTTTGAGGATAATATTTTCACGGACTTCTCCAGACTGTCAGAGGAGGAGGAGTTGTCTATGACCAAAAAAAAAAAAAATTGAGAACCCATGGTATATAGCAAACCTCTCCATTGCCACAAGATCCTCCTGTCAAGTTTTGATAAGACCCATGAGATCATATTTGCCTATTACATTAAAATCTCAAGTTTGTTTTGTATAATGCCCAGGTCTTATGTCTTGCCATGTAGCTATAAAATATTATTTCTGATACTCTTCAAAGTCCTTTTACACTGTAAATTATTGGACACATACCTATTGTTTTCTATGTTACACTTAATCTTCTCTGGGCCTTCTTCTCCTTTGCCCTCCATTTCCAATTTAAACTCATCTTGATCAAATTTCTAGCCACCCTTTTTCTTCCTATTCTTCATGAACTATCCTCTCTCCCTAGCCAAGAGCTCATCATTGGGATGAAGCCATTTTCAAGGAAAATAACAGCTTATTCTTTGACATCATTTACATATCCAACTTTTTTCCTGCCCTTTATCTTCCCAGAAGTCCTTAACCTTCATTTAGAAGATTGAAACACCATCATCAAAGGTCCTTGGTTAATTGCCCAAGTATATACATTAAAAATGACATTTTCTTCAGATAGGAAACAAGTTTGTTCTGTATTCCTCTCCTTCATATCATGATACTTTACAGGGTTCTATATACTGGCCTACTAAGAAATTGTGGCTTCTCAAAGGAGTTTATTTTGATACAGTTCAGCAAATTCAATTCGGCAAACATCTGTTAAAAGCCTGCTATGTGCCTAGCTCTGTAAGGCTAACAGTCTGCTGGAGCATAACAAATAGATAAGCAAAATACACAATAATACATAATAAGTACATTAGAGACTTACGAAGCAAGTGCTGGGTTAGGGCCAAGACCAAATGAAAACTTTACAGACCAAGGGAAACTTCATTCCTTCTTCACATTTGTCATAGCACACTGTCCTGGCCTCTTCTTTGCCTCCTTAATCCCCCATGTGGATCCTAAGTATTTGTGTACATGTCTTCTCACTCTCCTCTGTAAGAGTGTGTTCCAGTGACAGTCCAGTTTGGGTGGAACTTAGAATACGCGCATGGGGGAGTATGTAAAGTGGGGTTTGTGAACAGTGCTTCTTGGATGCCTCTCCTCTCAGATCTATTCTAGAAGGTACCAGCTAGATGCTTCCAACACTCCATTTTAGCTACGAGTGCTATACAACCTGGCTAATGGCTCTGAAGCTGTATTTTCATACTGATATTAAAACCTCAATTTCACTTTGATTAACTGCCTAATTATGTGTACTGTCACACTCCCTATTGTCCATAGTTTTGAAATAGATTCAGTTTTATTGAGCTTGTTTTCCACCATGCTTAATGACCCAATAAAGGAGACCCACCAAACAGCCAAATAGAAGCAACAACAGGGCAGCCGACAGATTAAATGAACAAAACTGAAAACAATTCACTCTAATTGTAACCAAAGCAGGATGTTTCCAGTGTGCGCATTGAAGGGGCAGGAAATGGCTGGTTAGCTTCTCCTTTACCCGTTAGGAAATCTGCACGTTCTGGAGAAACACCGCCCAGAGGGAGGAGCGAGCTCGGCCAGGGACTTAGCTACCACTCACACTTGGGGGTCAGTGAGGACTTCAGGTGCAAGCTTTCTCTGGGGTCAGTATAGAGGGGGAATAAGAGAGGAGTGTATTGAAGGCAGCATCATGTTACGGAAATCATTGGCATTGGAAGCTGTGGCGTTGAATCCTGGGTTTACCACTTCCTGGCTATGGCGATGTGACACTGGCCACGCCTCAGCTTCTACATCCATAAAAGGAGGAGCAAGGACCAGGCCATCTCTAAGCTCCCCTACAGTTTCAAGTCCTTCGATACTGTAATATTAAAAGTCTCCCACAGCCCAAATGTGTTAGATAACCCAAGACTTAGCTTGCAAGAGCATACTTTAGGGGAAAAAGAAAACGATATGACTGATAGTCAGTTGGCTGGAAGATACCATTCAAGCCTTTTCTGATTTACTGAAGCAAAAGAAATTGAGGACGATGTGTTTATTGATTTGTGATGTGTTGTAGTAGAAAGAATGCTAGCTGAAAGTCAAAAAGGACCTGGATCCCAAGCACACTTCTGACTCTCGGGAGTGGTGTGAATGTCACATCTCTGATCCTCAGCTTTCTCTTCTCTAGAACATCCCTGGGGCCCAGCCTATTTTTGGTATCCCCAGTAGAGTGCCTGGCATATGGTTGGTGCTTAATAGATGCTTATTGGCTGACTGATTATTGGAATCTTTGCTCTAGGGTATTAGCAATAAATAAGCATGCTGTATGGATGGTGACATCCTGCAGATGTTTGTAGCAGACATTGTGCTGGTTGTACGAAGCCCTAATATATCACAGTGACTCTCAGAAGAGATGCTCAGAGGACTGCTCAGGAGTATCGCCTAAGGGTCCATGAAGGGGAAGTCAGGTGAATGGAGAATCTCTGTTATCCAGATTGGAGTTAGACCTGTAGAGTTTGTCCGAGAGAGAGAGAGATGTATCTAAATGTCGGGATGTCTGGGAAAATGAGGCAGGCTTAGAATTAAACAGAAGAGCTGGCTGGTTTGCTTTCAGGAAGTTGTAGGACTTCATTAGATGCCTCTCCTTTCTCTCCTCTGACTTTGAGACCCTCTGCAATCTGGCTTCCATTACATCATTCAATTGAAAGTACCCTCTCCAGAGTTACCCTTGATCTTTAATTGCTAAATCTAATGGTCTTTTTTCCAGTCCTAATCCTTTTTTGCTTTTCTGTAGCCTTTTACAACAGTTATCACCATCTTCTGGATGCTATCTCCATGCCTAGGGTTCATGATGCTGTTTTCTGCTGGTTCTCCTAATAACTGGCTGACCATGCTTTCTCAGTCTCCTTTGCTGGATTTTCATCCAGGCTATGCCCACTATCCATACATGTCTCCTCACAGTCTGTCTTGGGCCCTCCTCCTTTCTCTTTGTGTCAAAGGTTCTTAACCTGGGTTCTGTGAACTCTTTTAAAAATATAGTTTGATGACTATACTTCAATATGTTTTTTTAATTCCGTCTTTATATTTTATGCATTTTTTAAGAGTCTAAGAAAGGGTTCATAAGCTTCACCAGACTGCCAGAGGGAGTTCATATTAAAAAAGAAAAAAAAGTTTAAGAATCCCTACTCTTTGTAGTCCCATATCCCAAACTGGATGTCTTTTTGGCATTTAAACTCAGTGTGTCCTAAACAGAACTCATCTTTCCCCCAAAGCTTCTGGTCTTCCCAGCTTTACTATTTCTATTAGGTGTCTTCTGTTTCTATTGAATGTCTTCCAGATACTCAGGCTGGCAACCTCAGTACAAGCCTCACCTCCCACACCCCACGTATCCAGCCTCTTGCCAAGTCTTGTCATCTCTGCCTTCAGTGTCTCTCCTATGATATCCCTTCTATCCTATCTCACCTCTTACCTAGGCTAATGCAGTGACCTTCTAGCTGATCTCATCGTCTTCAGTTTTCTACCCTTGCCAGTGTAGCCTCTGTTCGGCTGCCGGAGTAATTTTCCTAAAATGCAGGCCTGACCGTGTCAGGCTCCCTCCTCAATAAATTCCCAGGGCTCCCTGTCACTTTCAGGATCAGGTATGAAGTCCTCCACGTGGCATTTACTGACATTCACAGCCTGGCTCCTTCCAGCTTTTCCAGTCTTCTTTCAGGCTACCATCTGGCTCCACTGACCAACTTGCTGTGCCCTTCTTTCCTCCCCTTCTCAGGGCCTTTTCCGTGGCTGTCTGCCAGGCCTCACCTTTAACTGCCTGGGCTCTCTTTAAGACTAGCTCTGATCCTAGCTTCTGCAGGCATGTTGAGAGAGGAGCCCAAGGCAGAAAGACTCAGATAAGGGTTCCGAGCGCAGGAACAAGACATACATCAGTCCACAGGCATCCCTCTGCCTCCATCCTGGAGCTTTTCTATGTTACTTATAAGGACAGGAACCAAAGCAGATGAAGCTAAGTGGGACCACACCTGGCTGGAGCTGAAGTGAAGGAGTCAGCCAGAGGGTAGTTTAATAGATTAAGGGAGACAGAAACAGAAGGTGCTGGTGAGGGGATGATTAGTCATAGGAGCCTATCTTTCAAGCTAGAAGGAACCTTGGAGGTCTTAGTACAATCCCCAGATTTTATACAAGAGGATCCAGGCCCTGGGAAGTTCAGAGACCTAGTCAATGTTACACGAGTAAGGTGCAGAGTCGAGCTTTGAACCGATGCCCTGTGACTTAACGGCACGTGCTCTTTCCAGCACAGTCTGGCCTCTCAAGTCTGAGAGGAGATGGGAGCAAACAGGACTGAGATAGAGGATTCTTCTGACTCAAGAAAGAAGAGCAGGATGCACATAGAAGCAGATATCTTCACACGACCAGAATCCTCATCCAAGGAATCCCATCCCGTTTTTGGACAGTCTAGACTGCTAGCGAGTTTTTTTCTCATACTAAGTTGCCCTCCAGGGCCAAAGAGAACAAATGTAAACACTCTTCCCTGAGACAATCTTTGGGTTATTTGAAAGTGACCAGCTCCTGTTGCCCTTCCAAGGTGGAGAAAAGGAAGGTTCTTCCTGATTTCATTATTTGCAATGAAGTAAAAGGCAAAGTCATCAGCCTAGGATATGTATAAAGGAAGGCAGAATTGAAGTCTCCTGAACAGTGGTCATTTAAACAGCAGTTATGGCAGCGTATGTGCCAACAAGTGATAAATAAAAGGGCTGAATGGCAAATGCTATTGAGGTGAGGTAGCGAGAATTTCTCTTAATCCAGGTCAGCTCTACTTAGGACTTTCTCCATCTGTGTTGTATGGTTCAAGCAGGTGTGGAGAAAATAAAATTACCGAAGCCGTTCAGGGCTGGAGAATGGTGGAAAGCGTAGTTATCAGTTAGGGTAACATCGAAATGTCTGGGAAGTCGGAAAAAATCTACGCATGAATCAGTTGATATCAAAGTTATTGGGAGAAAAGTTTATTATGAGAGAAGAAACCTGTAAACATCTTCATAAAGGGAGTAGTAGCAGCACTATAGTATGGAAAACTAGTTACAAGGTTTCTGCTTAAACATTTAATCTCAAGAAATTAAGATATTTGAGTCCATTTTACAAGAGCAAGACAACCTACCCGCCGCTTCCCCCTTCGACTTTCCGCTGACATTTGCTCTTTTTCGCTTCCTTTAAACTCCTGTGATCTCAGCACCTGCCGTTCTTTCCACAGTACTTCCTTCCCCCAAACCTCTCTACCCCTGCTTTCCCTCAGGGGCCAGTCAAGTCAATTCACTTTGACTCAGAACATTTATTGGGCGCCTGCCTGCCTCTAGCCATATAACGCACTCGTTGTGGACAAATTCCCATTCATTCTTAGGCGCATCCTTGGCAATGCCCTCTACCTTCGTTGGACTTTTTAAATACTGCTTAGTTTGATGCAGAAATAACAGTGAGGTATAATGAATTGGTGAAATTTCTTTTATACAGAAGTATTTCTTACCCACAGGCAGTCCTGTACCTACTCCAGCCATCATCTGTGCAAGGGTACAAGTCAGGCTCCTAAAAGTTCACAATAGGATGTCAGCCCACCCTCCTTCCCACATGGCTGGTAGCTGAAGTACATGGATTCCTCTTTAATCAGCAAACAGAACGTCAGCTCTTTGGGCACTCCTCAGCTGATTCAACTATTAATTGACTACGATCCAGCCCTTGTCAAAAGCTCACTGGGGATACTGAGATTTGGGAAGTAGCCTAATGGACACATTAAGCTGTACATTCCTCTGGGTTCTCTGTTAAATTGAATCAACCGAATGTGCCACATCCCCACTGAATACTCTGTTCTCACAGCGTTAAGCTTTGAGGTGGTGCCCTCAGCTTTTAGAGAGACGTTCAATATTTTACAATGCCCATCTGACAAATGTTTCTATATCTTTTGCAAAACTAGCTGAAGATACCATTAATTATGTTAAGCAACATCTCTTTGTATTCAATTCAATTCAACCAGCCCTATTAGGTACCTGCTACTGGTGTGGTGCTTTTGCGTTAGGCTTCTGAAGATGAAAAGCCACACAGCCCTTGTCCTCAAGTGCTCTACCATCTTCTAGGGGAGATGAGACAGAAAGAGCAAAAATGCCAGCTGGAATGTCACAGTGCCTGAGAGGTTCCAAGCAGAGAAGGCTGGCAGGTTGGGGAGAATTGGAAATGTAGGAACTGCCCCTGAGCTGGGCCTTGAAGGAAGAGATGGATTGGAGTAGGCGGGGATGTGGCTCATGTAATGGTCCGTGTAATGCATTTCTCCTAGAGTTCAGCATGTACTGCGAAAGCTTATCCACCTGAGTGGGTATGAGCTTCCTTTGTGAGGCAGATGAGAACTGACTAACCAGACATGCTTCCCTGAGCCTTCAGGAAGCTGGTCTATATGGTCAGTTCCCTCCTGCAGTAATCAGCTCTTCCAGGTGCCAAATGCAACTATCTCATCTTTTAATTTTTCAACCTTTGTATGTATTTAAATCCATTTTGGAAAGCAAGCAAGGTAGAAATCGGGTGTCTTTAAATGTCCGCAGGTATTTCCCACCCACACTTAAATGCTGCCTCCTCTGTGAATTCTCTATCTTCCATATCTCCCCCAGAACCTAACACAGTGCTCTGAATACAGGAGGCACTTAACACACATTTAGTGGTTGATTTGGCAGGTCTTATAGGGAGAAAGATTGGACTTAGCTTGTGTAAGTCTAAAGAGATACGGGAGCGATGACAGAGTCAGCAAGAGGGCATTAAGGTCCTACTGTGTGCTCAGTACTGAGGATATAAGACATTTCCTCTATCAATGCAGAACGTGCTGATGTATTCTGAGAGCTCAGAGTGCCAGGGGTCATGTGAGCCTTCAGGGCCTGCTCCCTTACCCTCTATGATTCTCCACCCTGTGTCTCAGTGCAGGATAGCTATGAAAGAAATACATCGGTGTGATGGGGGCAGAACACGCATGACTGGGGGAATCTGGACCAGCCAGCCCTCAGGAGGGTGGGAGAGATGGCGTCCTCTGAGCCCCAAAGGAAGCCAAGCCTTCCCCGTGCCTGAGATGAGGGGGAAGAGCCTTCATTGCAGACAGGGAGGGCAGCCTGTACAAAAACACCAGGGCCAGAGACAGAATGGTATGTACAATGAAGAGCAAGGAGTTTGTCTTGATTAGGACCGAATGTGGCAACGAAAATGCGTGTAAAGAGGCTGGCGCTAGATGAGCCCCAAGGATGTATGTACTGGACAGAGCAATTCTCTTGACCTCTCTGGGACTCAGTTTCTTTATCTGTAGAATGTAGGGGTTGGAGTAGATAACCTTGTTAGATAGGCAGCTGCTGGGCCTAGAGTCAGGAAAACCTGAGTCTGAATCCTATCTCAGACTCTTACTAGCTGGGTAACCCTGGCAAAGTCATTGAACCTCTCAGACTCAAAACTTCCTCCTTGGTAAAACAAGGATAATAATAACACGTACTTCCCGCAGTTGTGAGGATCAGATCCCACAAAAGAATGGATGGACAACGTGTCGCAGTCCTTAAAACTCAGTATGATTGTTACCAAGTGTTATTAATATCACCTGTCTCTAAAGCCCGTGACCCCTATGTTGTAGGAGGAACCTGAGACTCCTAGAGCCAAAGTGGTTTGGTCAGGGACATATGGCTGGTATGTAGCCAAGGTGATGCCAGGGCCCAGCCCCTCTGACTCCAGATCTAGGATGTTTTCCAGCGCGACACAGCTCTCCCTGTGAGGTGGAAAAGGTTTTCCTCTCTACTCGTAGGTCCATTGTGCCCGTGACCGAACACGCAATGGGGCATCAGCCTCTCAGGCTTTGTTCCCGTTTACCTCAGACGTGCCATGGTCTGGCCCTGAGCAAGTCACTGTCCCCCCTCTGTAGGTCGGGGTCATGATCCATTCCTCCCATCCCAGTGCTGTTCGAAGTAAAACGCTTTGCAAACCGTACGAATGGGACCTGCTGGTACTGTCAGGAATGAACGAGCTAGTTTTAAATCTCTTTAAGATTCAGATGTGGAATGTAAAGTGTTATCTAATTTATAAAACTCCTCTTTCTCTTTAGTCATTCTGGCTAAGTATGGCCTAGATGGGAAGAAGGATGCTCAGCTGGTAAATACCAATTACATCAGCGACGGCTCAGAAGATGGTGTGCTGGATGACCCGAGACTAGAAAAACTGTGGAATAAGGTAAGGGTTAGTTCTGTTTGATTAGGCGTGCCCGCTCTGTCACGTGACCTCCTTGGCCTCAGTTTCCTCATCAGTGAAATGAGGCGGTTAGGCCAAATGGGCCACAAGGCAGTGGCATATAAGGCAGAGGGGTCTTGTACCTCCATGATGGCTCTTGCCCCTGTCCCTTTTCCCCTGGACTGCCACAGGCGTCCTCCTTCATCTCTCTTCTGGCAGGCGCTCTCCTCTTTACTCTGTCCTCCACAGGGAGGCTGGGGGGAGCTTGCCATCCCTTCCACAAAACAAGCCTTAGTGATCCCGTGTGCGTGTGCGCACACACAGTAGTTTTAGTAGAATGTGAGCTCCTTAGAGGGCAGAAGTTGTTTTTGTCTTTGTGTCTCTCTAGGGCTGATTCTGTGCACCTTGTGTGTACTTAACAAATGTTCATTGAAGGGATGAGGAATAAGGAAAACAAGCACCAGGTTCGAGCCAAAGGGACCCGAGTTCGAGTACTGGCTCTGCTCATTGCTAGCTGTGTGACTCAGAGTGAGTCATGGCCCACTTTGAGCTTCACTTTCCTGCTGTTCAGAATGAGCAGGGTGAGCCACAGTCATTTCTAAAGGCCTTTCCAACTCTAAATCTCGTGATGGATAGTGGAGTCAGGAAGGTGATTTACTATGTGGGAAAAAACTATAGTTTACAATAAATTTCCATGACTTTGCTTCTCATCCCACGGTAGAACTGAGGAACCCATCCTCTATCTAAAAGCATGTTTTTTTTTAATTACAGAAAACTCAGTGTTTCTTAAATGAGAATGGTGAGTGGGTTATTTATTTGTAATTTGATGGTGAGTATTCTGCTTCTTCTCTGCCTGGGGAAGGTATGGCAGAGAGAATTTTAGCCTTCGTAGCGGGGAAGGTGGATTTGTCTTCAGGGTCTGGTAGTGACTCCTCTTCTCAAGATTAATCCCATTTAGAGGTGCTTTCGTGTTATCACGTGACCGTAAGAATAGCTATGACAGGGGACCTGACTCACGTCCTTTGTCATTAAAATGACTAGTATAAATTTTCTCTTTGGGGGGGTACATCATTTTTATGATTTATGACAGAATTGCCAACCTTTTTCACGAAGGTCAAGGGTTTCGTTTCCGGGAAGGTCAGCTGAGGTGTGTAGTTGGGATGCTAATGCAGTGAAGTCTCTGAATTGAAGGAGTAGGAGTACTGCTGCCTCTGGGAGGTCATCTAGGCAACATCTGGTTTTACAGATGAGGAAACTGAGGCCCACAAAAGTCAAGTAACTTTCCCAAAGTCACATGGCTTAGTAATTAACAGAGGCAGGATTTGAACCCACGTCCTGTGTTTGTAAATACAGTGTCCTTTCCACTTTCCACACTAAATCTTTGACATACGATCTTATGGGTGCAGACCATGAATTCAGGAAGTTTACTGTATACAATTTACACCTTTCCTTCTGCTTTTTAAATGAGCTCAGAAGCAGTTACTGTGAAGAGAGATGTTTCAAAAGGACGGCCGTGCAGCAAGAAGATGCTCAGGGAGCAAAGTAAAGCATGGTTACATAAAGTGAAAAGGCTTTTGCATGAACTAATTCAGTGCTCCTAGAAGGAAGAACTGCAGATTAATGGAAAATCCTCACGGCAAATATATCTAATAGGGAACTGACACAAATACATAACACTAAGAACCATCACCAGTAAATAAAGGGGTCAGAAGAGAGAAACAGTTTTCAAAAAAAGAAATACGAACCTACTAGCCATATGAAAGAATAAATCACCAACAGTAAATTATGCAAAATAAAATTAGATGATCTTTATTGTCCTTCTGTCTCTAAATCCTAGGATTGGATTGTTCTGAGAAAAGCACTATATAAATGCAAACTATTATAGATGTAAGAAAAATTTAACCTCATAACTTCAGTTTCTCTTTTTTCTTTCCTTCTTGTTAGGCTAAAACCTCTGGGAAATTTTCCAATGAGGAGCTGGATAAACTGTGGCGGGAGTTTAAACATCATAAAGAAAAAGTCCATGAATATAACGTCCTTTTAGAGACTGTGAGCAGAACAGAAGGTACTCCCCATAATGTTGAAATATTCATAAACAAAAAACATCTTTGTTTTCCAAACAGTGTTCTACTAAGTTCTTAAGCAACACTATAAATCTTACGTCTCAGTTCCCGAGCTTTTACTGGCTATAGACCCAAAGTATGTTATGAATAATTATGTGGGGTTTCCACCTTGGACATATTGTGATGGGTAGTTTTTTTGTTTTTAAATTACTGTATGTACTTGAGTCCAGGATATCATAGATTTCAATGTTTGTTTAAGCACTTACAGTATGTAGAGAACTATTCGAGGAACTAGAAGAGATCCACATTTTAGATAAAACACGGTCTTTGTCCTCAGTCATTCATTCATTTACTGGCCAGTCAGTCAGCAAGCATTTTTTAAAGTGCATTCTACGTACCAGACCTTGTGCTAAATGCTGAGGTTACAAAGTCAAGAAAAACTGGCCCTGCCCTCAGGGAGCACCTTTTTTAATGGGAGAGACAAACCTGAGCATAGCTGGGGACGGATCAAGGATACACAGAGTAGATGAAAGGTCCCAGCAGTGAGGTAACTTAAAGGCTCGAGGTGCTTTCAGCAGGACTGGGAAAGTACAGGGGCAGGGGAGGGCTAGAGGGAAAGGGCGTACGTTTGTTAAGTTGGAAATGCCTCCGGGGCCTCCACTCTGAGATGTCTACGAGGCAGCGTTGATGCAGGCCTGGCACTCAGCAGAGAAGCTAGGGCTGGTGGTATAGATCTAGGAACCATCTACCTGCAGATGACAACTAAGTCCCTGGTGCACACTTTGTTAGTTGCTGCAGAGGTACTCAGACGACAACAAAAAAATTATCTCTGCCCTCAAGGAACTTAGAGTCTACATGGGAATATATTTATACATGTAAATAATCCAATTAAATTCAACAAGCATTTCCCTAGTCCTTGTCACATCCAAGGCACTATGACAGGACAAAATAGTTGAAAGAAGTGGCTTCTGACTACTAGGGGGGTCGGGGGTGGCACCCGAGTTGAGCTGTGACCTAAGGTAAAGACCATAGGAGATATGAGGTGAAGAGAGAACGTGTACCAGGCACAGAGGGGTGCCATGGGAGGCGGAGGTTGAGAGAACAGCAGGTGAAGCCATGTGCTTGACATGGAGAGGGCACGAAGAGGAGAATGAGCCAGGAAAGGTCAACTGGCACCACACGATGAAGAAGTTAAGTGCTGAGCTCCAATTTGCGGTAAATTAGGGGATCTGATGGCCTGACAAGGAGATTTTAGCTTGTAAAAAGTTAATTATGATACTCAATAAGTCCATTAGGTACAAAGCAAAATGGTTATATGAGGCATGAGGCATGTGGAGCTTGGAGAGGGATCAGGAAGACGTCTTGGCAAGGGGAGTATTCAAATGACGTATTGGCATTCACCAGGTGAAGGAGGAGGATGACACCGCAGATGTTGGGAAAAAGAGGAGCAAGAAAGCTCCATTGAAGTAGAGAGAGTGTGTGGGAAGAGTTAGTGTGAGATAGCTCTGGAGAGGTCCAGTGGTGCCATGCCATCGAGGGCCTTGGCAGTAGGGAAGATGTTGGCGAAGAGGATGTGACCAGCCTTGCAGCAGGGAGATCAGTCTGGACCCACGTGCCAGACGGAAAAGGGGTGAGAGAACAGAAAGGAGAAGGCTGCCATACTGGCACAATGGCACCCTGCCCATGAGAGTCATTCTCCTTCCGTAAGGCTCAGTTTCCCTGTCTTTAGGAGCCAGGTTCACCTTCTTTCTGTGGCTTCACCTGACTACCTTTCTCCTCCATGCCACAACACTGCCTCTTAGTCCTTCTGGCCTCGAGGATAAAATAACCGTTGCGCTTGCCAAGGCCAGCCCCTTCTCTGTCGACCCTTAATCCCGTGCCTCTGGGGCCTTCGGACATTCCATTGGTTATCCTCATCTTTGGTCTTGCTCCTTTCTCACTGCTTACAAACACACTCGTATCTCCCCTTTCCTTAAAAAAAAAAAAGTTCTTTCACCCGCAGGCACCATTCAACTCGTTAAACAGCTGCTCTGTGTACATGGGTTTAGGAGGGACAAAATGTTTAGCTAGGACAAAATCTGAAAACTCTTTAGGGGCCCCCTTGTGTCCACTAAATGGGGTCAAAGCTCTTTGCGTGGCATTCAGGGCACTGAGCAGACTGGCATTGTACTTTGCACCTCCTCCAAGCCGCTCCTCTCTGAGGTCTCGCTCAGGCTTTTCCTGTGTCTGGCACCCCTTTCTCTTGACCCTTTGGATTTCTGCCCATCCCTTGAAGTCCTGTCCTAATCAAATGGAGCTTAAAGCCAGTGTCGCCCTCCTCTTTTAAACCTCTAGAAAAGCTTGTCTACAGCTGGTGCTCTTACTTCCTCAACCTTTGGTCTCACAGCTCTTGGCAGTCTCTCCCCATGGCCCCAGACCTAGCCTCAGTTCTCTTCCTCCTTGGCCTTTCTCTAGCATGTAACCCTGCTGACCAGCCCCTCCTCCTGGGTATTCTCCCTTCCTTCAGCTTAATCTTCCCAAAAACTGATGTCCTGTCCCCAAGATCTGAGTCTCTCAGGCTCCCCAAAGCCAGTCAGTGGCCAAATCTCGTTGGTTGTTCCTCCATCCTCCCTCTCTCATCGTATTGAGGGTAATATCGGTATAGCAGAAAGGGAAGTGGACTTGGGGCCAAGAGACCTGTATTTGAATCCTGCCTCTGACACTTAGAAGTCTCATTCTGGGCAAGTCACTTAATCTCTCTGTGCCCCAGTTTCCTCATCTGTAAAATGAAGATAAGTAACATTGCACAAGGTTGTTTTTAGGATTAAGTGAAGTAATGTGTGTAAAGTGCTTCACAAACTTTAAAGTGCCGTATAAATGTTTATTATGCTTTTTATCCTTCCCCTTCTCTCCATCCACAATGCCACTCCTCAGTTGAGGTCTTCATTACGTCTTGCCTGGAATATTGTGATAGCCCCCCAGCTAGTCTTCCTGCCTCTCGCATCTCAGCCTCTCTGATCTTCTCTTCACAGAGTTGCCCAAGTCATCCTCCTCATGTATGATCTGACTATGACAACTCCTCCATCCAAAAGCCTTTAGTGTTTCCTTATCGCCTGTGGAAAGATACAAAGTCCTTAGCCTGGCATTTTAGGGCCTCCACGCCCTGACTTTAACCTAGCTTCACTTCACTGTGCTCGCCTTCTTACACTGGGCGTTGCGGCCAAAGGCTTGTTTCCTGAGACTTCATCCTGCCAATTCCTGCAGTCCCTAAAGCCTCCAGTTCACTCCTTTCCTTCCTTGGATGCCCTCCCCAGGTGTGATCTCCTCCCTGAAATCTTCCCCTGCCCTCCCACCTCATATGCAGAAATGCAGCTTCCTTCTCAGGTTTTCTTATATTCTCCTTTGCCTATATCACATTCTACCTTCTGTTGTAATTTTTTGTGCACACGCCCTAACTCCCCCCATAGATTGTAAATTCCTTGAGGACAGGGATTGTTGTCATTTCCAGCTTTGCTTTGTGCTGAATGCAATGCCTTACACATAGTAGGTGTTTAGTGTTTGTTGAATTGAAGCAATCTAGCTAGTGCTGGAATCCAGTACTCCTAGTCCAATTTTCTTTCCACCACATATCAGATTAGATATTTGCTTTGACATTTTAGAGTTAGTAATCTTAACAGGTCATGTCTCTCCTTCGCAAAAGTGGAAAATCACAGACTTTTTCAGATTTTTTGACCAATATGATTTTATATGTTACCAGACTATTATTGGACACATGACCTATCCAGAGTGACAGATCTGTGTTTTATCATTCTCACAAACTGCGAAACAGAGCAGATTGTAGACACTGGCAGACTGACAGAAGGTTAGCTCGATGAGCGGGGGTGAAGCAAGGATTTGGGGGCAGCCTTGA
This sequence comes from Phalanger gymnotis, assembly GCA_028646595.1. Taxonomy (NCBI): domain Eukaryota; kingdom Metazoa; phylum Chordata; class Mammalia; order Diprotodontia; family Phalangeridae; genus Phalanger; species Phalanger gymnotis. The sequence continues at coordinate 406,437,915 of CM053623.1, forward strand.
AATAAAAGTTAACTATCAAGTTGTATAAAGTTAGCAGATGTTTGTTTTTGTAAAAGTGTAGTTTCTCTGCTGTTTATTTTAAGGTGGCTGTCCTGCTCCATGAGCCATTAGATGGAGAGTATGAAACAAAACAAGATTATTACTAAAGATTTCTACAGCCTGTTGGAGAAATAAAACCATCTTTCCTACATGAAGGACATTCATTTTAGCCATTAAGAAAGGGATAGCTACAGAATACACATGAAGTCCTGTTACATATGGGGATGGGACAGTGGACTGGGAAATCAGTTTTTAAATCTCTTTAAAGCGAATAGAGGTCTGAGAGAAGATTCTTTTTTATTTTTGTTTTGTTTTCTGGCATGGCGTAGCAGGTAAAGCATTGAGCTCAAGACACAGAAGACCTAAGTTTGATTCCTGCCTCTGACGCTAATGGCTGTTAACGACTTGACACCTGTCTGAGCGCTGGCCCTTCCTCTGGGACTTGGGGAGGATGATTCTCCTGCTGTTCCCTTCACAAAGCCTTTGTGAGGAGGGCGCTTTGTAAACTGGCCAAGTCAGTTGTTCTTTTATTGTTTTCTCAACAGAAAGCCACAAAAATGTAATCACGCCATTGGATGGGGGCCACATCAAAGAGGACGTCCTCCACAACAAACACACAGAACTGAAAGACAAACTACGGAGCATCAACCAAGGCTTTGACCGCTTACGGAAAGTCAGTCATCAAGGTTATGACACAAATAGTGGTAAGCTTTCGTTTTTTATTTCAGCTCAAAAATTTACTGTGATGACACAAAAGTATTGAGTCAAACAAGGTTAAAATGATCGGTACAACAATCATTCCTGATTATCGTCATCAACAACCGGCACGCCGTGTGGTGCCCTCCACCCGCAGGACCCCAGGCTAGCGACCAAGAGTGCAGAGACTTAGAGCCGATGGCTAGTTCTCAAGTATTGGAACGAGTCTGGCCTTCTCATCCTGGTATCGGTGGCCTTCCCTCCTCTGTCTAGTCTTGTCTCTCACTGCCCAAGATCTCTCTGTCCCAGTTAGTCTGGCCTTGCAGCCTTGCTGCAGGAGTTTTCTTCCTCCCCCCTTCCTGCTCTTTGTCGGTTGCCCCATACACTAAGGAAATGAGGCAAGGATCGTTGCTTTTATTACTGTGGATCCCAACCCTTTTTCACTTCAACATCACTCACTCAATAACTATTTTTTAAATGCTGTACTATATGCTAAGCACCCGCCATCATAGAGTAGATAAGTCTTTCATAGATGATCCGTGTTACAGAGCTTCTCTTACTACAGACATTCCTGTAATTTCCAATTGTTTGCCACCTCAAAAGAAAAAAAAAAGCTGCTTTAAACATCTTTGTATGTATAGGTCCTCTTGCCTTTTCTTTTATCTCTTTGGGGTACAGACCTAGTAGTGGTATTGCTGGGTCAAAAGGTATGCACAGTTTTAGAGGCTATTGGGCATTAGTTCCATATTATTCTCCAGAGTGGTTGAATCATTCACAACTAGTGCACTAGTGTCCTTCTTTTTGTCATATGGTGAGTTTTTGCCCCCAAAACTTGGAACTTTGGGTTTATCAAACACTAGATTACTGTGGTCGTTTACTGCTGTGTATTGTGTTCCTAATCTGTTCCGCTGATCCACCACTCTTATTTCTTGGCCGGTACCAGATTGGTTTGATGATTACCATTTTGTAATAAGCTTGAAATCTGGTACTGCTAGGCTTTCCCCACTTTTTTTTCATTGATTCCCTTGACATCCTTGACCTTTTGTTTTCTCTGATTAATTTTGTTAACTCTATAAAATAATTGCTTGGTAGTTTGATTGGTATGGCATTGAATAAGTAAATTAATTTAGGAAGAATTGTCATTTTTATTATATTGACTTGGCCTACCCAAGAGCAGTGAATATTTCTCGAGTTGCTTAGATCTGTCTTTATTGGTGTAAAAAGTATTTTGTGATTGTGTTCATACATTCCCTGGGTTTGTCCTGGCAGGTAGATTCTAAGTATTTTATATTCTCTACAATTATTTTGAATGGAATTTTTCTTTCTATCTCTTCTTGCTGAGTTTTGCTGGTAGTATATAGAAATGCTGATGATTTATGTGGGTTTATTTTGTAATCTGCAACTTTGCTAAAGTTGCTAATTGTTTCAGCTTGTTTTTTAGTTGATTCTCTAGGATTCTTTTCAGTACACCTTCAGGCAACCATGTGGCATAGTACAAAGAGTGTCTGGCCTGGAGTCAGAAAGACTTTTCTTCCAGAGTGCAAATCTGGCCTCAGATGCTTACAGACCCTGGTCAAGATACTTAACCTATGAGTATAACTGTTTGCTTCAGTTTCCTTATCTATAAAATGAGTTGGAGAAGGAAATGGTGAACCATTCTAGCATTTTTGCCAAGAAAACCCTAAATAGCGTCATGAAGAGTCAGAGACAACTGAGCAACACAACAAAAAGTACCATCATATCATCTGCAAAGAGTGATAGTTTTGTTTCCTCATTGCCTATTCTTATTCCTATGAGAATATATCTTATTATACACATATATATATGTATATATCTCATTATGTATAGATATCATATAGTGGTTTCTTATTGCTATAGTTAGTATTTTTAATAAAATATTGAATAACAGCAGTGATAATGGATGTTTTTGCTGAACTTACTGGGAAGACTTCTAGTTTATCCCCATTACGGTTAATGCTTGCTCTTGTTTCAGATAGATATCACTTAGCATTTTAAGAAAGACTCCATTTAGTACTGTGCTTTCTAGTATTAATCATAGGAATGAGCGTTGCATTTTGTGAAAAGTTTTTTCAGCATCTGTTGATATAATCATATTATTTTTGTTATTGAGATGATCAGTTATGCTTAGAATTTTAATTTTGAACCAGCCCTGCATTCCTGGTATAATTGCTATAATCTCCTTGCTAATATTTTATTTAAAATTTTTGCATCTGTATTCATTAGGGAAATGGACCTATAGTTTTCTTTCTCTCATTGGTTTAGGTATCAAAAACATATTTGTGTCAAAAAGGGTAGGACTCCTTTACCTGTTTTTTCTAATAGTTGATATAGTATTGGGATTGTTTCTTAAAGGTTTGGTAGAACTCATTTATGAATCCATCTGGTCCTGGGATTTTTATCTTAGGGAGTTCCTTTAGGACTTATTCAATTTCTTTTTCTAAGATAGAATTATTTATGCTGGTTCTTTTTCTGTTAACATGGGCAATTTATAGTTTTGTAGATATTAATCCATTTCACTTAGATTGTTGGTTTTACTGGCATACAATTGGGCAAAATAGTTCCTAATAATTAATTTAACTTCATCTTCATTGGTAGTATATTCACCCTTTTCATTTTTGATACTGGTAATTTGGTTTTCTTCTTTCTTTGTTTAATCAGATTAACCAGTGCAGTAATCTGTTTTATTGGGTTTTTTCCCATAAAACCAGCTTTTTTTTTTTTTAACTATTTCTGCTTTTTTGCATTTGGGTTCTGTCCTAATACAATAGTCAGCTTTTGTGAAGGTACCATGTACAGCTTAGAAGAAGGTGTACTTCTTCCTATTCTCATTCAATTTTCTCTAGAGGTCTGCCATATCTGTCTTTTCTAATATTCTATTCATCTCCTTAACTTCTTATTTATTTTAAGGTTAGATTTATCTAGTTCTTGGAGGGGGAAGTTGAAGTCCCCCACAATTATAGTTGTACTGTCTATTTCCTTCTGTAACTCATTTAACTTTGCCTTCCAGAATTTGGGTGCTTTGCCATTTGGTGTGTGTTTATATTACTTCATTGTCTCTAGTACCTTTTAGCAAAATTTTGAAAAGCATTTCAAACAAACACTTCAAACAAACATTTCAAACACATTTCAAAAGTTTTGAATGTGTTTCTTGTAAACAACATATTGTTGGATTCTGGTTTCTAATCCATTCTGCTATCCACTTCTGTTTTGTGGGTGAGCTTATCACGTTCATAGTTTTGCTTACTATCTATCCATCCTGTTTTCTTTTATTTATCCTTCTCTCTTTTTTACTCTATCCCACCTCAGAAGTCTTATTTTGCTTCTGACCACTGCCTCCCTTAATCCATCCTCCTTCTCCTTTTCCCTCCTACTTCCCATTTAGGTAAGATAGATTTCTATACCAGAATATATTCTATACCACGAGTGTGTATATATTCTTCTCTCTTTGAACCATTTCAGATGCCCATTTGAAACTCTATTTTCCCCTCCACTGTAAAAGGTCTTCCTTGCATGCCTCTTTAATGTGAGATGATTTTCCCTATTCTCCTTTTCTTTGCCCCCTTCTCCCAATTCAGCCCTCCATATTTTTTTTTTTTTTAGAGATTTTCCCATCACAGTCAACTCACATCCCTGCCCTCTCTCTGTGTAGACTTCTTCTAACTGCTATACTAATGATAATGTTCTTAGGATTTACATATATCATCTTCCTATGAAAAGTTTAATAAGTCCCTTGTGATTTCTCACTTCTATTTGCCTTTTTGTGCTTTACTTGAACTTTGTGTTTGAATGTCAAATTTTCTATTCAGCTCTTTTCATCAGGAATGCTTGAAAGTCATCTATTTCATTAAGTGTCTATTTTTCTCATGAAAGATTATAGTCAGTGGATAAAGTTGTTCTTAGTTGTAATCCCAGCTCCTTTGCCTTCTTGAAAATCATTTACCAAGCCCGCCTACATTCTTTTAACATGCAAGCTGCTAAATTTTGTGTGATCCTGACTATGGTTCCATGTTATTTGAATGATTTCTTTCTGGCTATTTGCAATAAATTCTCCTTGACCTAGGAGCTCTGGAATTTGGCCATAATATTCCTGGGAGTTTTGTATCTCTTTCAGGAGATGATTGGTAGATTCTTTTAATTGCTATTTTATTCTCTGATTTTATGATATAGGAGCAGTTTTCCTTGATATATTTTTTAAATATGATGTCTAAGGCTCTTTTTTTGATCATGGCTTTCAGGTAGCCCAGTAATTTTTAACTTAATTGCTCTTTGATATATTTTCCAGGTCAGTTGTTTTTTCAATGATATATTTCACATTTTCTTCTATTTTTTTATTCTTTTGACTTTGTTTTATTGTTTCTTAATTTCTCATGGAGTCATTAGCTTCCACTTGCCCAATTCTAGTTTTTAAGGAGTTGCTTTCTTTACTGGGCTTTTGTACCTCTTTTACCAAGCTGTTATTTGTCTTTTCATAGTTTTTCTTGTGTCCATCTCATTTCTTTTCCCAATTTTTCTTCTGCTGCTCTTTTTTGACTTTAAAAAATTTTTCTTGTAGCTCTCGCAGCCATTCCTATTGGGCTTGTGTCCAATTTGCATTTTTCTTTGAAACTTTACTTGTAGCAGTTTTCATGTTGTTGTCTTTGAATTTCTATCTTGATCTTTTCTGTCACCGTAATAGCCTTTTGTGATCAGGTTCTTTGTTGTTGGTGGTGGTGGTCCTGCTCATTCTTCCAGCTCATTTCTTGACTTTTCATTGTATGTTAAAGTTGGTCTCTGCTCACCTGGGGAGGAGACACTGCCCCAAGCTTCAGGCTTTTTCATGCTGCCGTTTAGTAGCACAGGGGTTTGAAAGTTTCTGGTGTTTCTATTATGTGTGATCTGCAGAGAAATGTGGTCGCTGCCCTCCTGGTCTCACGCTCGCCTTTACCTAGGAAGGGCCCCTGCTCCCTTTTGAGGAAAAACACCATTCTCCACCCTGGAACTGCATGTGGGCAGCTGAATTGCTCAGTACTAGCAGAGAGTCCCCTGTGGTCTGACTTATTACCCAGTTTCCTTATCCTGCCTGGCTGAGAGTTCCCAAAGCTGCCTCTGAGACCTCCTCTAAGGCCCATAGCCCACAGCCCCTCCTTCTAGCCTGTGAAGTGTCTTGGGCTGGGAAGATGTCTCACCCTGACCTTTTGTTGTCTCTGCCATTCCAGAAATTGATTTGTGATGTTATTTCAAAGTTGTTTTGAGAATGTTAGGAGATGTCGGCTGAGCGCTTCCTCTGTGCTGCCGTCTTGGTTGGCTCCATCCCAAATTATTGTTTTCCAGTATTCAAGTTTGAGTCACGTTAAGGTTTGCGGGGGGACAGAAAGTTGATGAGACAGTGGTAGGATGTATGAGTGTCTTCTCCGAAGATTATTCTTATGGAACAACTAAAATATTTTCTGGTACCTCAGTTACTGAACAGCATTAAAGTTGGAGCATTCACCAGATATTAATGATTGTAAGCTACAAGAAACAACAGAGAGCAGGGTAAGCAGATTAGTTCTTAAAAACATCTGTGGAAACGAGGATGAAGGGGAGAGGAAACTGAGCAAACACCTTCTGGCCCACATCTCTGATTAGTATAAAAGCCTAAATATGTTTTTTCCCTCAGTTTTTAAATGAGAAGCATAAACTTGGTGCCTCTGCATTCTCAGGACCCATTCACACCCCAACTCCTTTCATCTTCTGACTCTACCCAAAGTGTTCTCTCCAAGGTCCCCATGGACCTCCAGAATACCAGTTCTAACAGCCCTTTCTCATCTTCCTCAACATCATTTTCTTCACCTCTTTGCCCTAAATTTCCTATTCCCTTCATTTCTATGATATTGCTCTCTTACGTCCTAACTGTGAGTGTCCCCTTGGGTTCTGACTTTGGCCCTCCCCTTTTCACTTTCTGTTTTGATGTAGCCTCTGTCTTGCGTGGGAGTAAGAGCAGCCTAAGTGATCCCCCTCCCTCCAGATTTTCCAGCGCAGAACTGCCAGAAAAACAGTTCTGATCCACAGACGTGACCATGTCACTCCCATGCTCGTTTAGGATAACGCCTTTGCTCAGCATTTAAGGCCTCTCATAGGACGTCTCCAGTCTGCCTTCCCAGCCTCATTTCATACCTTTCCTCCTCACCCACTGGACTAGTAGCTGCCTTCTCCTGGCTCGGCTCCCCTACCCAGAATGTACTTCCTCCACATCTTTCTACCCAGTGAAATCCTGCTTGTTCTTTAGCACTGGCAGCATCACTGCCTCCTCTTCCCACTGGCATCTGGCTCTTTCCATCCACCCTTAGCAGTCTACTCACTGATCACATCCCCACTTAGGGATTGTCAGTTTCTTAAGGGCTGAACTTAGTCATTTTCAGCACAGCGCATTGCATGTAATTAATCATTTAAGTGACATGTGAGATTGAGATTCATAACATGTTAGAGCTGGGAGAGTCCTTTGGGACCAGCTAGTCCCGTCCTCTCATTTTAAAGATGGGAAAACTGAGACCCATAAAGGGGAAGTGACTTAAATCTCAGTCACCGCCTCTGTTAAAGGGGAGAAACGATACTTGCACTCCTCACTTCACAGCGTCATTGTGGGGAAGCATTCTCTAATGATACATTCCTGTTTGCTTCCTTGTGAAAACCATGTATTAAAATCTGTGAAGGAAGGAGAATCACTGATTTAAATCAAAAGGGGTAGGTGGTTGTTTTAGGATTAATTCAGGTATTCTGGATCATACGTTTAAATGTCTTTATTTGAAAATGTTAGTCACATGTTAGCGCCTGCCATGGTTTTTACATTTTTTATTTTCTTTTAGAGTTTGAAGAACCAAGAGTAATTGATTTGTGGGACATGGCTAAAACGGCAAACTTTACTCAGAAGGAACTGGACTCATTCCGGGTGAGAAAGCTCAAAATAATTCTTCCATAGGGTCATAGATTCTCAGCGTTAAGCTGGCTAGCCCAAGCCCCACCCCTATAAGAATTCCTTCCAAGGTGCTACTTGAATACCTCCAGTCACAGGGAACTTGCTACTTCTTAGACTGCCGATTCCATCCTGGAAGAACTGTAGTTATTAGAAAATTCTTCATATTGAATCTAAAACGAAGCACCAAAAACTGGACCCAGCACTCCAGATGTGGTCTGAACAGTGTTTTTTAAATATCTTTTATCTTTCCAAAATGCTAAGCTACCTTTTTTTGCCCCAAAAGTAACATAGCAGACAGTTACTAGATGCCAGATTCTGCCCCTTGCCCCCTTCCAGGCTCAAGTAGGAAGATAGGAGCAAGCATAAGTTAAAACCTCTTTGTCTCCCTCCCTTCATTCCTATGACAGAGGAGAGGAAGGAACATCTGGCAATGCCTCTTCATTTCCGTAGCTTCATAGAATGTCAGGGAAAGGCCTTAGAGACCATCTAGTGACCGTAAGTTCCCGAAGTGGGCAATACCACCCCCTGAGGGGGGGGCTGGACTGATTCAGGAGGGCAGTAGTAGTTTGAAATGATGCAGATTTCAAAAAAAAAAAAAAGAAACATTGAAGGGTTAAAGAATTACTTTTTTTGAAAGGGGGGGCAGTAGGCCAAGTAAATTTGGGAGCCTCTGATCTAGTCCAACCTTCTTATTGTAGAAATGATAAAACTGAGACCCACAGAGGGAGAATGATTTGCGCATTAGTGGCCAAGCTGGGATGTGAACCCAGCTTTCTCTACTCCCACCGCAAGGTCTTTCCTCTTTGCCGTGATAAATTTTTTCATGCCAATACATGGTCCCTACTGAATACCAACATCAGTTAAGAACAAACTGGTGATTTAAGAAGGTAAATTTACTAATTTAAAAAACTCAATGGATTTACAAATATTCCTGACAGTAAAAAAAACTTCCCCCTACTCCAACAGGCATGAACAATAGTTTGGCTTCACCCTGAAGTATCTAAGTCTTACATCCGAAGCCATTGCATGTAGTTGCTTATGAAAAGGTTTAAAAGTTTATTGTGAACGTTTTTTAGGGACTCAGGTTCGCATCAAGAACATGATAGAAACGAAGTTATTTATTCTTATTAACTGTATGTTGTAGGAGGAGCTTAAACACTTTGAAGCCAAAATCGAAAAGCATCATCATTATCAGAAACAGCTGGAAATTTCTCATCAAAAACTAAAGCATGTAGAAGGAACTGGAGATAAAGAGCACCTCAGCAGGAATAAAGAGAAGTATGCCATGTTAGAAGAAAAGACTAAAGAATTGGGCTACAAGGTTTGTATTGCTGATGCGTGTACTTGCCGTAGGTTTTTAATCACTTATGATCATCACAGCTAGAGCTGGAAGGAGCCTTGGAAATCATCTGGCATTTATTCTTTAGCACTTCGGGGAGTCCTAATTTTGTCCCTGTGGGTATACCCTTCCCCAGTTCAGATCACAGCCTGTGCCTTAGTAAATGGTCTTGGTGAGTTTCTGTGGCTGAAAATTTAGCACCTTGCAGCCTGTGTACTTGTGGCGAGCCTCCCCCATTGTCGATGAGTTGGTCCTCAGGCAGCAGACGTACCCTGGGCCCATATGCTAGGCCCATTAGCTTGATGGTTCCCCCAGAGCTTGTTCATCACGATCACTTACACTTACATAGGGCCTTTGACACAACCAGTCTGTGATGTAGATTGTGCAGTCACGTTGTTTCTCCTATTGAAGAGGAAACCAGAGTTTTACAAAGGGGAAATGACTTAGCCCTGGTCAGCCTGCTTCCAAGTACAGACGCCGCATGTCTGGTCCAGGTCACCTCCCTCTACATTCAGCCTTCCACACGTGAGTCACAAGTGGGAGAGACTAGGCAGGGCCAGGATTGGCACTTTGTTACTTGTAAACAAAGCGCAAAAGCCATCTTTTTATTTGGGTTCCTAGGATTGCACATGACCTGACACTCCTGTTCTTAATGCAGTTATATGTCCATCTCCTAATGTCTTAGTATTCAGTAAGGGCTGTTAACATATCACAGTGGTGTATTGTGCAGTGGTGCTTTCTTATTTTTTCATTCTATTGTTTAAAAAAAAAAGACCCTAGTCAGAGGAGTAAATAGAAACCACTAGGCTAAGTATAATTATGTAAGTTTGCATTTTATCCCTCTGCTAGCCTAGAAAGTTACATGAGGGCAGTATCTTCCCCAGTATACAAATGTTTACTGAATGAGGATAAATGAGTCAGTGTAAGCACTTATATTCCATTGGTGGCCGTTAATTGATCAACAGACTTAAGCCTTCACATAAACATTTTACGTGCTCGTGTGTATGAGACAGCCTGAACGTATCTGACTTTAGAGCTACTTTAGCATTTTAATTTTTTCCCCTACCCCTCAGTTATTTCCAGTATACAGTTTACTAAGTGAATCTAGTAAGTTCCCATTTCCCTAGTGCTTCATTACTGTAGGTAGATCTGGGTTAAATGGAAAACCCAAACTTCACCCTTAAAAGAAGCCAAGGCCACATTGCAACAGAAGAATTAGATGTCCAGGCACACGGGCCTCCTCCCCAGTGTTCTCAATGGGGAGCAACCACTGCTTAATGCAAGAGTTGTGTGACACTATTGGCCGTGGCAATTGCTTCAGTCCTATGTGGGAGCCTAAACCAGAATACTTGCTGACAATGTGCAGACCAGGAGTCAGGAACCTACAGCCTTAAGGCCACATGAGGCCTTAAAGAGCAGGCTTCCCACTGCTGGTGGACTAATCCAAGGAAATACAGAATGAAATGAGATTGCAGGTCTGGCTGTCCACTCCCTGAGAGGTGTCAGATTCACTAAAGGCAGAATACCGGATTGCCCTCCTGTGCGGCTCCATGGGGAGTCCATCTGAAGCTGGATATGAGGTCATTAACCTTCAGAAGGAGAATTCTGCCTCTAGGAACAGCAGCATGTAATGTAGGTTATTTGAGGTTAAAGGGCATTGATTTGATGATTACTGAATCAGAACCGCTTTTAGCCACGGGACACTTTGGACCTTGTGGGGGAGCGTAACCAAGAAACCCTGATCTAAGGAACCTGGCGCTACTAGAATGTCTGTAGGATAAGAGGTTGGAAACGTTTTTGAGCATAACCAAAATTAAGCTCGATAAATAATAATACATCACATTTCAACTGCCGGGAGGTGTTCTCCAGGACTGTTCTGTTCTAAGACATCTGACCCAACAATCCCGAAGCCATGAAGCACACACTTCTTCCAACATACAGAATTCTGAAGGGCATTGCTTTCTTTCTTCACTCAGCAAACACTGAAGCATCCAGTCCCTGCACTCTAGCAGCTGACAGTCTCTTAAGAAGGATCCCATCAAATATTATACCTAAGAGGTGAGAAGAGTTAGCTCTCCTAGTCCTTCGCACCTGAAAGGCAGGGAAGCTAAAGGAATTGGCCCTGGGGCAGCTAGGTGGCACAGTGAATAGAACAGTGGCCCTGGAGTCAGGAGGACCTGAGTTCAAATCCAGCCTTATACATTTGACACTTACTAGCTGTGTGACCTTGGGCAAGTCACTTAACCCCAATTGCCCTGCCTCCACCCCCAAAAGAAAAAAAAAAAGTAACTGAGAAATATTAAAAAAAAAAAAAAGGAATTGGCCTCACTTATTAACAACCAGCCAAGAGAGATCAGGACTAGGATTAAGGTACAGGCCCCTCTGTCACACTGCCCAGAAGCGCATGGGAGGCAGTTACATTAGAGTGAGAAGGAGGTCCAGACCTGGAGTCAGGTCCCAACCCTAGATGTCCACACATGGGTGAATCATCTAACCTTTGGGAGCCTGTTTACTCATCTGTAAATTGGGGATAGTCGTGGTTAAACTCCCTACTTCACAGAGTTTTTGTGAGGAAAACACTGTGTAAATGTGAACTGTTGCTATTATTAGAGAAATGATCTAAGACTAGTCCTCAAACTTTCTGGTCTCAGGATCCCTTTACATTCTTAAAAATTATTGAGGACCCCCCCAAAGAGATATTATGTATTTTATGTATAGTATTATTATGAAAATAATTTTGTCCCTGTGGACCCCCTTAGGCATCCCTGTATCACTCTTTGAGAATGCTAAGCAGTCAATAGCCAAATGAAGAAACGTTCCAGATCGCTAGTAAAGAAATGCACTTCAAAGAAAGCCCGAGGTTCTACCTCATACCCATCAGACTGGCAGCACTGGAGGACAGATGGAGAAGTAGGCATGGTGATGCACTGTTAGCAGAGCCTGGCCATTCTTTTAAGTACTTTGGAATACGGCCCAGAAGTCACTATACTGTGCATGTACCCCTTGACCCAGGGATACCACTACTAGGCCAGAGTAGAGGAAGGCCGGGAATAAGCATTTATATGGTGCCTACTGTGTTCAGGTACCGTGATAAGTACTTGTTACAAATATTATCTGATCTGATCTTCTCAACCGCCCTTCAAGATTGGTGCCCTTGTTATCCCCATTTTACAGGTGAGGAAGCTGAGGCAAAAAAAAACATTAATTGACTTACCCAGGTCACATAGCTAGTAAGTGTCTGAGACTAGATTTGAATTCAGGTATTCCTGGTTTAGAGTCCAGTGCTCTATCCCTTATGCCACCAGCTACCTCTAAGAGAGGTCAGAAAAAGAAGTTAGTGAATCATATGCACTGAAATATTTTAGAGGGCCTGATTTTTTTTATAGTGGCAAAGAACTGGAAAGTAAGAAGGTACCCATCAGTTGGGAAATCATTGAACAGATACAGTATCTGCATGAAATGGTTTTGCCATAAAAATGATGAAAGAGTTTCTAATTCTACGACCGTGGACCTTGCCACATCACAGTCTGCTTTCCCGTTTCAGTCTCGCTTGCTTCCTGCTGTTTTTCTTTTTTGTTTTTTATTATTTAGTAGATGTTTTGTAGTTCTGCTAAGTTGCTTTTGTGATATTGATGGCAAATCCAAGACAAGTGGGTGAGTGGAAATCAAGATCAGTGTTGAAGTTCATGTTTTCATTTTGGTTTCTATCAGGATATCTAGCACCGATCTTATGCCATTGACTTTATAATTGCCTGCCCAACTAGTAAAAAAAAGATTTTTCTTCCTTAGGTAAAGAAGCACTTACAAGACTTGTCCACTAGAATCTCAAGAGGTCTTCAACACAACGAACTCTAAAGGTATCCTGGTGGTCCTTCGACATCACGTCTTCTCTGTCTGCATTGAGCATCAGTACATTTATTCCTATAGGTTTTTATCCTAAAAAGAATTTCTTAAAATGTTGTGCTTTTAATATAGAAAACATAGATAATGGCACCTCTGCAGAGAGGTCAAAGTGTCCTCGCTAAGGGAATCATTTGCATTGCCATTCATCTAACCATCCAGCTAAAAGGTGTGAATGTTTCTTCTATAAGTTCTTTTCACATAGCACATTATAGAAAATGCAGCTAGATCACTTGGCATCCATCCACCAGTCTAGAACTCATTACTAGAAATTTTCTATAAAGAAATCATTAGAAAAAAAATTAAAAGCTACTGAAGTATTTAAACTACCAGATTATTCATAATTTTGAAACCAGACTTTTTTTAAAAAATAACTCACATTGACTACTATGATCCATCTTATCACTAATGAATTAAAATGAAATCTAGAAAAGACGTGAGCGTCTTTGTCTTTCTTTCTGGAAGCTCTCCCCTCCTTGTCTCACTGTCTAATTCTCTAGCCCCCTTCCAGCCCCACCCATTATCTTAGCCTTGTTAGAGAACCTGTGTAGGGAAAAGGAATCCTTGGCCATCATTTTCCTTCTCCCTGTCAGTGACTCACCTTGCTGCATTTAAGCTTGTAAATACACACACACACACACGGGTATGTGCATGCGTACAAACACCGAGTGCCTGCTGTGTGCAGAGCTCTAGTTC
>CM053623.1:406452039-406489314 GCA_028646595.1 Phalanger gymnotis
TGTTTTTCTCTCTTATTCTCAGAACTAATTGATAACTCGCTGAACCTCGCAGCTCATTAGGAGTCCATTTTCAAGACAAGGCTAGGAATTTGCTTAAATTTCTTGCACCTAAGTGAAACAGCAACAGCACCAGGTAATCAGCAAATCCAAGTCTTCATTAAGGATCTACTCGGTGCCGGGCACCGTGCTAGGTACTGTGGGTACAGAGACAGTGAATGACACCCCCCCCAAGAAGCTGACCTTCTAATTGGGGAGACACGTTGTTCAGAATAAATATAAAGAAAGTAAAGACAAACAAATACGAAGTCGCTAAATACAAGGTCGTTTGGGGAGGGAAATGAGGGAAAAGCTTCATGTGATACATGTTATCTTGAAGGAAGAGACAGACTCCAAGATGGTACCCAAGAAGGTATGCGTTCTAGGCCCAGGAGACAGCCAGGCCAAAGACATGGAGACTGGAGCTGGTGTCATGTGTGAGCGACAAAGGCCAGGTGAGCTTGATCATAGAGTGTGGGAAAAGGAAGAATGTTCAATGAGGTCAAAAAGGCAGGTGGGGGCCTGAGGGCTAAGAGCTTTTGAAGGTAAGCAGAGCAGTTTATATCGAGACAGTAGCAAGCCATTGGAGTTGATGGAGCCAGGGACTGACACGATCAGATCTGCATTTAAGGAAAAGCACTGGAGGAGCAGCATGGGGGATAGGATGGACTGGAGTCCATAAGGAAAAGCTTTAAATCTGGGAGTGTAACAGATACCAAGGAGGTAGAAGCAGCCAGATTAGACAACAGATTACACAGGTGCCATGACGGGGAGGGAGGAGTTGACGATATGGGCAGAATTTCAAAAGTGAGAAAGATGGTGGGTAGTGCCTTTGACAAGAATAGGGAAGCTTGGAACATCAGAGGGTTTGGGGCAAAGATAATGGGCGGTGGTACCTTCCCTCCCTTCGTAGCAAAGATGATAGAGGAATGCTCTGTTACTATTTCTAAAATAGGGGTAAGGCCAGGGAATAGATCTGTGATTTCATTAATGCAAAGAACCCCTGCATAAGAAAACTCCCTCTACCTCGACTTTCTTTACTCTTTGCTCCAGAGCCCTAAGGGTAGGGTGACTTGCCCAGGGTCACAGAGTTAGCATGTTTCAGAGGAAAAATCCAAACCCAAGACTTCTGGCTCAGAGGCCAGCTCTCTAGACACCCTGCCCCTCTATTTTGAGACAATCTTCTGGCATAAGGGAGTCCCTTCTGGGAGGACATAGGGTTCCCCTAATGACCCTTGCTTTCTACGACTGAGTTCACCATGTCCTACTCAAACAGTGTAGGTCAGACTGTCAATGGGTTAATTCTTTGTCCATGTACCCACTTTGCGTAAGGCCCATGGGCGAGCCAGAGACTTCAGGGAAAACAATCCCCTAATGAGTTTGTTGCTAAGAATAGCGTGTAAACCAATGGGAGTTAGTTCAATACAAAGCTTCTTGCAAGCAAAGGGGAAAGAGGAAAAGGGGGCCCCAACATACAACTCGGGCATAAACACTAACATAGAGTAGAACCCACATAAAGACTGTGCTGCATTGGGGAACCCAGAGACATGCATCCATTCAGCAGATAGGGGGTGCTCCAGCAAGGAGGTGTGCTCCTGCTGGAGGGAAGGGGATGCTCCATGCTCCTCTGAGAGCGAGCTTCTTATGCGATGATTTGGGGCAGCCTCCCTGGAGCGGCCAAATTACATATCGGGGGTCAGGGCAAAATATCATTTGGGGGTATGTTTGTTATCAAAGAGAAAAATAAGCCGGTGGTAGACAAAATACTATTTTGGGGGTGTGCGTATCAGTGAGAAAAACAATCTGGTGGTAGACAAAATATTATTTGGGGAACACAGCTGTACCAACTTTTCAAAAATATTATTGTCAGTACTTCTCCATGAGTATATTCCATAAATTATAGCATCCCTGAAGGGCAAACTGTTATGGAAGTCTCAAAAGCAACGGGTCTAATCTTATAACAATGGTTTCCATGCATAGATTCTATAAACTACAGCCTCCCATAGGGGGAAGCTGTCATGGTGGGCTCAAAACCACCAGGCCTACTCTTATAACATCCTCTCTCAAACAAGAGCCCATAAAATCCATAAAGATGGAGAAGGCATACCATTTTTTTTAATATACTGTACCAAAAACTCCCAATCAGTCAGACCCTAGAACGGTGCAAATAAGACGTGTAATTTTTCAAAGCCCTTTTAAATAAGATTATCTTTGATGATAATAATAGCTAATGGATAACTTTTATATAGTGCTTACTATGTGCTAGGAACTGTGCTAAGCACTACAAGTATCATTTGATCTTCACAACAACCCTGCGAGGTAGGTGCTGTTTTTATCCCCATTTTGCAGATGGAGAAACTGAGGTAGACAGGTTGTAAGTTGCTCAGGGTTACATAGCTAGTAAGAGTCCGAGGCTGGATTTGAACTCAGGTCTTCCTCACTCTGGGCCAGAGCTCTATCTACTGCACCATCTACCTGCTGACCCTGAATCTCAATTGTCTTCTAAATCATTAAAGGTAGATGAATTTGTGCTTAGTGAAGTTTTGGTGCACTTCGTATTCTTGTTCTTTGAAAATGCAGGATTGTGTTTGTTAACTCAAAATTTACTAGAATATACAACCTGTCAGATTGCCTCATTCTAGATAAAGGGGAGTTTTTTGTTGTTGTCGCTCAGCCGTGTTCTGCTCTCTATGACTCCAATCAGGGTTTTCTTGGCAGAGATACTGGACTGGTTTGCCATTTCCTTCTCCAGAGCATTTTACAGATGAGGAAACTGAGGCAAACAGGGTTAAGTGACTTGCCCAGTGTCACACAGCTAGTAAGTGTCTGAGGTCAGATTTGAACTGTAGCCTTCCTGAGCCCAGGCCCAGCATTCTATCCACTGTGCCACCTAGCTACCTGGCTTTTTTGCTATTCAGTCACGTCCAACTCTATGTGACCCCATGGATATTCGTCCATAGGGTTTTCTTGGCAAAAATACTGTCGTGGTTTGCTTTTTTCCTTCTCCAGTGTTTCACCATTTTACAGATGGGAACTGGGGCAAAGCGATGTTAAGTGACTTGCCCAGCTAGTATGTGTCTGAAGTCACATTTGAACTCAGATCTTCCTGACTCTAGGCCCAGTATTCTATCCACTGCACCACCTAGCTGCCCCTAAAAAAGAGTTTACTATATAACTATTGCAAGAAAATAGTTTGTGCATATAAGACTTCAGCAAGAAAAGATGTATCTCTGTCTACACAGTACTTTATAGACTTGTGGAGCATTCCTCCCAGGAAAAAAAAGGAGTTTCTCACAAATGTTCAGATAGGCAGCATTTGCCGAGTCTGGGACCAAAAATCATCACAGACTACCCCCTTATCCTGGTGGCTGATACACTCAGTGACCTGGGGCCATCTGTCACAATGCCACAAAAATAGGAAGCAGCAGTCTGTTTATAATGGCTCTTAGAACACCAAATTTGAAGTAAAAAGACCAGAATTTACATTTCTGATCTGATTTTAGCTATGGGACTTTCCCCTTTCTAAGCCCTGGTTTCTTTGTAAAGCGAGTGAATTATGCTAGAGGACTTCTCAGGTTCCTTCTAGTTCAGAAAAGTCGTGATTCTCTGGTGTTCCTACAGAAGTGCACTCTGAGCATGCCTTCTCAGGATGGGCGAGGGTATGATCAAGCCGCAGAAAAAAGCAGACATGTGAGTCTCCCATTCTACTGTTACGCCACCCGCACTCTTTGCATGGAAGTTCTGTTCAGGCTCCTTATCTGGGGAAGGACTCGCAGTCATTTGTTCTATGTCAACATAATTATTAGGATCAAGGAACCCAGGATTTAGAGTAGGGAGTTTAGAGATCATCTTCTCCAGGGGCTCTTAACATTTTTTTTGCATCATTACCAGTTGGACAATCTGGTAAAGCCTGTGAACCCCTTTTCCCAGAATAATGTTTTTAAATGCATACAATAAAATATATAGTATTACAAAGGAAACCAGATATATTGAAATATATTTATTGAAATACAATTTCTATAGAGCCTATATCAGATTGCACACCATCCTGGGGAGGGGGGAGGAAGCAACATGGAGAAAATTTATCTTATGGAAGTGAATGTTGAGAACTAAAAATAAATTAATTAATTTTAAAAATACAAGTTCACTGACCCCACATTGAAAAACCCTAATCTGATGCACCACCACCCCCATTTTACAGATGAGGAAACAGGCCCAGAAGTTAAGTGGCTTGTCTAAGGGATACACAGATAATAAATGACAGGCTTTAAACCTAGCACCTCTGGCTTCAAATTCAGGACTCTTTGCTATCTAAAAATACCACCAACCATTTTGTTCTCTTCCCTAGATAAATACAGTGTTTAATGACAGCCATTATATGGGTAGAAATGCTGGCTTTCTCCTGAATTGTGGCCACACCTGTTCCCTTTCCACTCCTGTGGTTCAGCTGCACTGCCTTTCCTGCTGTGCTAACAGCTATCTGTATGGGGAATAAATTCCAGAAAATCTATTGCTGAGATTTTAAGTTAAAGTAAATGTTTCTTAGAAGTTTAATTCATAGGAATTAACTAGCTTCCTCCTCAATAACCACTGCTCCATTCCTCAAAATAAAATATTAGGAGGAAAACATTAGTCACCAAGAAAGCCATAAACCTGTGAAATTAGACAAATGTAACATTTATGTAATGGAAAGAACAATCGATTTTGTTTCAGAGTACCTGGGGTCTGTTTAGATGACCTAGGGCAAGTCACTTCAGGGCCTCTGTGCCTTCATCTGTAAAATCAGGGAATTGGATTAGAAGACTTTTCAGATCCCTCTAGGGTCTAAATCTTCCCTTTCCCCGTATGGTTTTTAAAGCTTTTTTGTGGGGGGGCGGGAATCATCCTTAACATTTGTAGCCAGCCCCAGCTCATTCTAAGATTTAGGACCCCTGATGCAATTTTTTAAACAGAATCAGATCATGCTTTTGTATTCCTCCTTTATTACCTGCCCTTGTTTCAGTTAACTGAGAAGTGAGCTAAACTTCAGATGCACTTATAGTCAAGGAAAAAAATCTAAGCGTGTTCCCCTGCCCTCCTTGACTCCCTTAGCCCTACCCTTGAAAACACTCACCAGACATGTTACATTTAGCTTCCAGGAATCTAGTAGAATTGTTGTTAAAATCCTGCTTCCATAGGGTCAAAAACCTTAGAAGAGGTCTAATTCTTGAAGAAACCCCTATTTTTCTTCTAACAAAAATCATAGAATAATAGTCAGAAGGAATGTTAGAGGTCTACATAGGAAGGAAGGAAGGAAGGAAGGAAGGAAGGAAGGAAGGAAGGAAGGAAGGAAGGAAGGAAGGAAGGAAGGAAGGAAGGAAGGAAGGAAGGAAGGAAGGAAAGGAGGGAGGAAGTAAGGCACAGAGGGAGGGAGGAAGGAAGGGAGAAAGGCAGGGAGGAAGGAAGGAAGGCAGGAAGGGAGAAAGGAAGGCAGGAAGGGAGGAGAGAGCATTTATTGATGCTTATTCCATGTGCCAGGCACTGTTCTAAGCACTTTGTAAATCTTATCTCACTGAAAAATATATTCACTTTTGCATGTATCTGTTCCATTAATAGCTAGTTCCCTTTTAATCAGGAGGTAGGGAAATGTGTCTACCTTGTAGATTATCTGGCTTCTGCTTCCTCTTCATCTTTCTACTGCTTAGATGCTTTCAATTTTCCATCTCTCAGATGTTTCTTAACTTCTTTGCATGGGGAGGATAAGTGCAAATGACCATTCTGATAGGTGGGTTTTCTGCTTGTGCCTCAAATGGAGTGGTAGGATCATTTACAAATAATTCTAGACTCTTCATGCTGGAAGGGATCAGGGAGTGTGTCACAATTCTCCCCACCACCCATGCCCCCATTTTCCAAATGAGGAAACTGAGGCCAGCAGAGGGGAAGTGACTGGTACAAGGTCACACAGTAGTGAGACCCTGGCTAGATAGAGGTCAAGGCTCTTGTCTTCCAGGCCAACAATCTTTCTGCAGCCTCACATAGATTCTTCTCCCCCAACTCCCACAGCTAAACGAGTGCTGATTCTATCAGGCAATTGAGGAGGACATATTACAAACCTAGTCATCCATTATGGTAGTATTTTAAAATTCAGACCAATATAAACCAAGATCACCCACAAGTGACCAGGTTTGTCCCATTCCTATTTGTCCGTATTTCCCCATCTCCCCAGCACGGGCATGTGGACAAATGCTTTTTGCTGGCTATCACTTCAAATAAGCATTTGGATTTTGCTTTATTGAGCTCTTCTAGAAAATAAAGCAGGGATAACCTTAAAAGTTATTGGGTTGGAGACCCTGTGTAACATAGGGGCAGTCTATATACATCATAAATACTGTCAATCCATTAAATGGCTGTGTGATACTACATGTGGAGTCTTGAGAACACTCCACTAGTTCTAGCATTTTGCACATTCTCTAATCTACCCAGCACCCCTGTCAGGTAGATAAGCATTGAAACCTAGGCACAGAGAAATCAAGTGGCCTCCCCAGAGTCACGCAGCCTCTTTAGAGGGCCAGGTTGACACTCAGATGTTTAAAAACTTGAATTCCTTGAAGCTTGATACTGGGGTGAGTAACCACGGTCTATCACATCAGAAAAGTCATTCTTCCACCTGCCTGTTGTGAAGGCACAGAAGACCTCCAGGAGCCTAGAATCTGCTCTTCCCCTACAGTGTGAAGTAGTGTAAACACCCAAGGTGCTCTGAGGCATGTGGAGAACAGATAAAGCCAAAGTCACATAGAAAGACACAATAAAACATTACAAAAGAGAACACCCACTTTCCAACAAGAAAATAATATGCATCTTAAAATACAATATCAATGATTTAAAACTATTTACGTGAGCAACTAGAATGGGTCCCAAGAAGCAATTACAGTCAGATAAATTATAGGCTTTCTCCAATACACATTTACAGGATAGGCTTTTACCATTTGGGCCTATCATGCAGGGAGCCTTTTTAAAAATTCTCTTAATTTTAAAAAAAAGTTTAGTTCTTTCCTAAGATACAATACGGTCTGTTGATGCCAATACACATGGGAAAGTCCATGGGGTTAGTTCCTATGCCTTTATAAGAGATCAGGAAGAAATGACTTAATCTGTACAAATAGTAACTGAGCCTGAAATTCGGACTTTTGAATGCCATTGTTGGGATTTGGGAAAATAAACCAGTCTAAACCCTGACGTAAAAGGGTCCCGTCTATCCACCCTAGGAGCTGATGCCACAAAAAAAGAGGAAGTGGTGCTACCCACATGGGGTCCTCAATGGTGGTTGTACACATGTCCACAGGGAATTTCCTGCTACCGCCACCGCCACCATGTCATCAACAATAACCTTCCGCTTGAATTCTCCATCAGAGCACGGGGGCGTCCCTTGGGCTCTGGAAGGCTCCACGCAGGGAAGCACGGGCTCTGACAAGGCTGGTCCAACTGGAAAGGATTCACGTTAGAGCCCATCGATGAACTGTCGTCTGAGGATGAGCTGAGCCAACTATGAAGGGGGCCCGTCACCAAATGGGATGCCACTAAGCAAAGGAGTTTTTAAGGCATAGAGGGGTCAGGATCTGCATGGGGAGGTACCCACACAGATGAACTATCAATCTATAAAGAAAAGCACCAACAATAATAATAATAAATACCTCACATTGAAATCACACTTGATGGATTATAAAGTGCCTTACATACGTTGTCTAATTTGATCCTCACAACACCCCTGTGAAGTAGGAAGGGCAGAGCAGTAATCAGCATCATCCCCATTTCATAGGTGTGGAAACTGAGACCCACAGAAGGGAGTGATTTGTCCAAAGTCAAACGCAGGCAGAGCCAAGGTTCCAGCGCCGATATTCCAGCATTCACCTCAACCCACCCCTGAAAAAATGTGCAAAACGGCAATTTTTCTCTCATCAGCAGCCTGCGCCTTCAGCCTCTGGTGACTATCCTCAGAGAATTATTAGTGAGTTGCTACTGGTACTTTTTGTCTTTTTTTATTATTTTTTTTTAAACTGAAACAGCTCAGATACTTGTTTGCTTTCGAAGGGTTTTCCCTGCAGTGAGTAGGGACTTTTCCACCAAAGAGGAATGAAGGAAAAAAACACCAAACCCAGTCCCCCCAGGCTGGAGTTCCAGCCCTGCTTTCAGTAAGATTCCACACACAGACATTTAACATTTTCTGGGCACCTACTGCTGTGGGCGAAGTGCTGTCTCCCTGTGCATGGTCATCTAGCCTTAGGGCCTGGCCCTCCTCCCCCTTCCATCATAGGAATTTGCCCGAGAAGGCACTTCACAGATCACTTTGTCCAATGCCTTCATGTTAAAGATGAAAAATTGAGGCTCAGAGAAAGCGATTAACTTGCCCGGGGCTGCACAGCCCAGCCAAGATTCAAACCTGGTGCTCTGACACCAGATCTAGGGAGCGTTCTTTTAGCTTTGCCATACCGCCTCTCTCCAAGGGGACACAGAGATCCAGGCAAAATAAACAAACTTGGGGGTGACCCTTGACCACCACGATACAACCTGGAAAAAAAATTCAGCCCATAGTGTACTGCCACCACTGCCGCCTGCTTGTCTGGGTCAGAGCGAGATCTCTAGGAGGCACCTGGTCTGAGTGTAAGGTGCCACAGTTGGACCTCAAGGAGGCACTCCCCGCAGAGCCCTCCCAGAATGCCCGGCAGCCCCAGCCAGGCAGCCCCTCCATTGGCTCTCCACAGGCTGGTCACCGATGGGCCCCTTTTTGCTTCTGCTCCAGCTCCTGCAGACGATCCTCCCGGGTCTGCGCGTGCTGAGCACCCACTTTGTGAGCCGTCTCAGTGGCAGTGATATCAATCTGGGCATACCGGCTGGCTCCAGCCCCTGAAAACAAAACCCTTCGTTAATTCCCTGTGTACAACAGAAGAGGCTCCCATCCACTGGGAGGCTCCATGGTGGAATCCAGGCTACTATGTGGCCATGATGCCTGAGAGGTATCTCCCACTCAGAGAAGACAAAGGCTCCTCTGCCTCAAATACCATCCAAGGTCTAATCAGAGGTGCCAGTGAAAGCCCGAAAAAATCCTGCCTCCTTGTAAGATGACAGGCTCGAGCTGGAGGCTCAAGGCCTTAGAGATGATCTGGTCCAGCGTCCTCGCTCTGTATAGATGAAGACCCTGTGGCTCAGGGGAGGATGACTTATCCAAGTTCACATAGCATGTAAGGAGCAGAGTTGGGATTCAAATCCACGCTTTCTGCATCCCAAGCTATTCTAAAGTCAGGTTTCAGTGAAAGTGAGGCAGTATACTTACTGGGCAGCTAGGTGGCACAGTGGATAGAGTACCAGGCCTGGAGTCAGGAAGACTCATCTTTCTGAGTTCAAATCTGGCCTCAGACACTTACTAGCTGTGTGACCCAGGGCAAGTCACTTACCCTTGTTTGCCTCAGTTTCCTCATCTGTGAAATGAGAAGGAGAAGGAAATGGCAAACCGCTCCAGTATCTTTGCCAAGAAAATCCCAAATGGGGTCACGATTGATCAACGAAATGATCGAACAACAAAAAGTATACTTCTTAGCTACTTTATATGAATTACTCTATCAGGAAGCTCCTTACTCAGTTCACTTACTGAGTGTTTGGATCTGAAACAGGAAGAATTTAGGACAGAACTGGAGAAATTCCCAACTCTGGAAACTGTGAGAGAGACAAGCACACTACGAAAGAAGGTTGTCCCTTCTCTCTGTCTTCTGGAGACATATGAAGGGAATAGAAAATTATCTTTTAGGAATAATCTGAGTACAATCCTTCCCAGAGTCAGGAGTGTGGAACAGATGAGGATGAGAGAAGGAGGTGAGTCAGGCATCATCCGTACAGTCCAACCCTTGAATTTTTCATTTGGGAAAACTGAGGCCCAGAGGGGAATGATTTGCCCAAGGTCATATGGCTAACAAGTGGCACAGCTGTGCTGACTTGAAGTCCTTTGCACTTTCTGTTCCTCTAGAAAACCTGATTTCTCACATGAGGCATCTGGAATAGCTTGGAAATGAGTGGTCTGGGGTAGTGGTGGGTCATGGAAACAAATATCTACAGCTGGCAACCATGCCTAGATGGGACCTCTTCCCAACTGTGGTACAAGCCAAGTGTACTTGGAGATGACACGGAGAAGGGGCAGCATTGTTGGCATCCTTCCCTACCTCTTATTCCCGGGGTTGGTTCCTGAAGCTCCAGTTCCATGTAGTGAAGCTGCTTCTTGGAAGTAGGACTGACGGGAATATTCACATAGGTAGGAGTCTCACTGCGCAATCTTTCTCCTATAAAGGGTGGGCAACGGGGAAGACCAGAAGTAAGTGGATAAGTAAATGCAAACCATTACGCACAGAACATTTCAGAGGGAGAGCATTAACAACTGGAGAACAGGGGAAAGCCTTTTGTAGGCGATCGCATTTGGAATGAGCCTTGAAAAGGACTAGAGGTTCCACAAGGTGGAAGGGAAGAGGAAAAACGTTCCAGTTTGTGCAAATCCACGCAGGCGGCAGGAGATAATACTGAGAACAGGAAGTGGCAAGGAGAAATGACCCGTTTGGCTGGAATGGTGGAGTGTGTAAGGGAGAGTGATGTGCCATCAGCCTGGAATGATAAGCTGGAGCAGATGGGGTAAGGATGGTCAGTGCCAAACAGGGTGTCCTAGAGGCCATGGGGAGCCATTGATGCCTATTGAACAGGGGGGTGATAGAGTCAGATCTGTGTTCTAGGAATGTCCATCTGGCGGCTTCGTGGAAGATGGACTGCAGAGGTAATGGGCTGGACACAGGAGCCCAATTAGGACCCTACCAATAGTTCAGGTGAGAGGCGATAGGAGCCTGTGTTAGGATAGTGGCTGTGTGAATGGAGGGGAGAAGTATGTGAGAGCTGCTGGGGCTGGAGAATCACCAAGATCTGACTTGAGAGAGAGGGGAGCGAGAGAGGGAAGGGTCAAGAAGGACTGCTCAGTTTTGAACTTAGGGGATTGAAAAGATGCTGGCGTCCTCAGTACAAAGAAGAACATTAAGAGGAGGCAGGGACTTAGGGGGAAGAGAACGGGTTCAGTTTTGGCCATGTGGAGCTGGAGATAGCCTCCTGATTTGTATCCCTCCTTCCGGCCTCTCTCGTCTCCAACCCATCCTCCCCCCAGCTGCCAAAATCATCTTCCCCAAGCACAGCTCTGCGCTTGAATCTTCTGTGGCTCTCTGAGGATAAACACAAGTTCTCCGATTTGGCTTTTAAAGCCCCCTGAAATCTGACTTCGACCTGTCTCCCCAGTCTTATTTTCAGCCCACTCCCACTCCAGCCAAACTGGCCTTCTGGCTATCCCCAGGACTCATCACTCCATCTCTGACCTCTGCATCTTTGCCCACATGCCTGAAACGCAGCCCCTCCTTCTCTCTGCCTCTTTCCACCTTTTGCTTCCTGGAAGGCTTAGGTCACCGTCCACCTTCCATGTGAAACCTTTCCTGACTCCATTGTTAAATAATGCAGTCTCTTCCAATTATCTTGTATTTGCTCATTTAGGTATCTATTGTATCCTCTTCTTCCCTCCCCCGACGCCTATAATGTACACCCCTATAATGTACGAGTGCTGTGAATCCATCAAGAAACATTTATTAAGCACCTACTATGTGCTAAGCACTTTACAATTAGTATCTCATTGGATCTTCACAACAACCCTGGGAGGTGGCAGACAGAGCTAAGCGACTTGCCAGGGTCACAAATGTCTGAGCCTAGATTTGAATTCAAGTCTTCCTGGCTCCAGGCCCAGCAGTCTATCCCCTGTACTGCCTAGCTTTTAAAGAGAAAAATACCATGTACTAACTAGAGAATGGTTTGCCAGTTTCTAGGCTGTCCCCTTTGAGCAGCTTGGGAGATTCTCTAAAAGATCCCTAAGAGCAAAGAGCACCTTCATCATTGCAAACATTTTTGTTAATTCTGCATGTTTTGATAGAATTATCAACCCGTCTACTTGGTCATCACATTCTTCCTAAAACCTCTGTGTCAATTAGTCTGAACAAAAACTCATCTTGTGTCTCAGGATCAGGAATTTATAGAGCACTTTTTGTCCCAAGACCACAAAGCTTTGTCATCTACATCATCTCATTCAGGATGAGTCTGCCAGAACAAAAGCGCTGCCTTTAAAAAATGTTCTGTATTGGGCATAGGGTCCTCTCAACAACCATTATGAACTGAGAGGATATATTGCGAGCTTCTGGGATTGTGACAGTTCAGACAGCCCCTACAAAAGAACCATTGGACTCCATGGAGGATATGTGTATGTATATACACACACATATACACACATACATACACACATACACATAAACATGCGCACACACACACACACACACACACACACACACACATGCACGTCCCAGTGACCTTTCTTCTAGCCTGAGAGGCAACAGCAGAGTAGAGTAGAAAGACCCCTGAAATCTTGGGCAAGAGGTTCTCAGCCCAAACCATCCTCATACTCCTACATCTGCAGTATTTTCACCAACCTGTCCAATTACTCATGAAGCCTCTGACACTCTGCTAATGCTTTCTGAATTGTCGAAGAAAGATTAAAGCCCTTATGATAGAATTTTAGTGTTGAATATATTTTACCTCATGTGAAAATCAATCATCTATGCTGATGTATTTGGTAACTTGCTATTTTGGGGAGACAGGCACTGTGGCCTACGGACCAATCCTGCTCTGATATTTTATGAATTTAGGCTAAAATCTGAATGTCCAATTACTGGAATACCTCAC
This sequence comes from Phalanger gymnotis, assembly GCA_028646595.1. Taxonomy (NCBI): domain Eukaryota; kingdom Metazoa; phylum Chordata; class Mammalia; order Diprotodontia; family Phalangeridae; genus Phalanger; species Phalanger gymnotis. The sequence continues at coordinate 406,464,850 of CM053623.1, forward strand.
AGAATTTACTATACTTTATTGCTTATTTTCTTCCCCCTTCAATATAAGACAAAGCATTTTTTTAAAAAAAACCTATTGATCACAAAGCAAGAGGAGCCTGTGGCAGACAAAGAACCAGCCCCTGTCAAATGTCAGATGTCAGTTAAGTTCTGTCTCCAGCCCCTTAGTTTGCTGAGAACATTGCTGTTCTTCAATTACAGCACGTTCTCCATTGATCCAGGTCATTCTCTGCCCTTGTTCCTCTAGCTCTGATGTTCAGGCCCACAGCTCAATTCATCTGTATGCCCCCAACACAAGAGGGCAATGCCAAGGGTGAGACAGCACTCCCAATAATAGAAAGGAACAAATTTGCTAACTCTGGACAGCATTCCAAACCCATGCCTTCCCTGGTCCCATGTTGGGAAAGGTTCTCATTCGATACCATCTCTTTTCTTCCCCTGATGTCCAGCCAAGTGTCTAATATGTTGCACAGACCTCGAACTGGAATCAAAGTCAGCCTTTTCCCACATCAAAGTCAATCAAAGCTCTCTCACTAAAGTTCACATATTACTGACAGTCTACTCTTCTCCCAACCCAGATTAACGTTCTCAATGGACACGTAGCTCTCACCTCCACCTCACTTTGTAAGAATAGGAGTTTTCACTGTGCTTGGATAGAGACCTACAGAGGCAGGATGGGGCAGTCTCTAGAATTGGAGCCAGGAAAGCCTCAGGAAAGCCCTGGAAAACCGGCTCAAAGTCCAGCCCTGCTACCAGTCACCCTACAAATGAGAGTTAGCACTTCGCCTATAGCAACAAGTTTTAGGGTTGGTATAGATAAGGGATAAGAATAACACTTCAGGACCCAGGACCTCAAACTATCTTCTTCTGGTTGTTGGGGCTGATTGAGCTCAATCCAGTACAACCCATGTTTCACAAACACGTGCCTTGTGAAAAGACCAAGAGATAACTGTTGGAGACACCAATCCAACAAGCATTTACTGAACACACTCTACACGCCAAGCCCTCTTGTTGTTCGTCCTTCGTTCTTAAAGAGGACCATGACATCGGGAAGGTGATAACATGATGTGCAGGTGAATTGGACTGAAGTGAAGCAGGGCTGTGCAAAGTCACCAGCCTCACTTTCTCCTCCAGAGCCATCTGGGTCCAGTGGCAAGGTATAGACCAAGATGCCTGGAGATGGCCCCAGATGTGGTAGGGCAAGGAATAGAAAGATGAAAATGAAACTTCCTCCTCTTAGCAAGCTTAAATAGTCTATCTCTAAGATTCTTGCTCTCTGAGCTCCAGCTTGAGTGGTCAACCCAGCACCTCACTCGTGTCTTTGTTCACTCTCTTCCCTGGACCTGTAATGACCTCCTTGTCTTACGCTCCTTCTTTGAATGCTTTTTCATTCTTAAACTTAAATTTCATTCCTCCGACTCAAATGCCGCCACCTCCAGGAAGGCTTCCCTAATCTCCTATATTCAAAAAGACCATTTTTCTTAGGCCTTGCAGTGCACTTTTTATTTCGCACCCCTCCAAAGTACTTAGTTCACTCATTTGGCGGTTTTTGTTTGTTTTTCAAGTTGCCTGACTCTTGACATGACTCCATTTGGGGTTTTCTTGGCAAAAATCCTAGAATGGTTTCCTTCTGCGGCTCATTTTACAGATGGGGAAACTGAGGTAAGGAGGGTTAAGTGACTTGCCCAGGATCACACAGCTAGTAAGTGTCTGAGGCCACCTAGCTGCCCGATGTACTTCACATGGCATCATATATTGCTATTTCTTTCTTTGAATCTCATCCTCTTACTCAACTGTAAGATCCATTGAGGGTGCTGACTCAGTCTTACCTAAACGTTGCATCTCTTCAGACACCAAACACAAGTCTTTGAAGACAAGTTGACTGGATGACCTAGTCTCTGCCCTCCAGAAGCTCCTCACCCAAGCAAAACTGGTCTACAAGCCAATGAACAAGGAAATGCTTCGTTCAACACTGAGTAAGATTTTTGAGCCTGAGGTTATAGTAGGTTTGGGATTGAGAAGGAGGAAAATTATTTTGGAATTTTCATTTTGATTTCAACAACTTGATATATCTCTGAACTAGGACCAAAGTTAAAGTGTACAAGAAATATCATCTCTGTCCTTTGTCGAATGGCTACAGCCCTGAGAGCCTGGCCTGCACAACTTAGCACTTAATGACATGCTGTTTTGTCTCCCTGAAGAGACCATGAAACTGCTTTGTAATCCAAAATCATTGTACAGATCTAAGGGGGAGGAAGGGAGCAGGATGGGAAGTCAGAAGACCCAGGCTGAAGTCCTGGCTTGGCTGCTTGCTAACCCATGGGCAAGTCTTCATTTCTCTTGGCCTCAGCTATTTATTCTTTGAACTAAATGCTCTCTGAAGTTCCTGTCAGTTCTAAAGCCTGTGATCCGAAGTGGCTATCTTACACAAAATCTTCATGCAAGTTATCTACATGTGAATTAATGGCATCCTCAATGAAGGGAACAACATGATGTGCTGAATGTGGGATCAGCTGAGATTTGGTTACAATGCTACTGTCTAAATATCCAGATGCCTCCAGGCTCACTTCCCCCCACCCCAAGCCTCATTCTCCTCCTCTAAAAATAAGGAGGTTATGCTAGATGGCATCTAAGGTATTTTTCAGCTTGCACTCTTTAATTTGCAATACTTTTAAAATGCAAGTCATCATCGGTAACCTGTTAGGGCCAGCTTACACCCATCATCCATCTTTGCTTAACACACACACACACACACACCCCTCTCCCTATAATTCCCCTGAACTTGGGGCCCGTGATTTACCTCTTTATAGCGGCACCAAGAGAATAAAAAGTTAAGTGTGTATGTGTACATGCATGTTTATATTTTCTTGGCTAAGATAAAAGGCCTTAGAGACAAATATGCACAGTTCAGACTTGATACTTCTGTCATATTTATTGTCCAAAAGATAAAAGGGGTTTTTTTTGTCTTTGACATCTAGTCCAAATAGCATCCTTCTTATTTTCCAAGCAAGGGCCTGGTTTATCTCTCTCAATCCCAGTCAAAGTGCCAAGCGCTGGTGAGGGATTTCAGTAAATCCTTCAGCATTTGTATTACACAGAATCAATTATTGAAAAAGAAAATGCCAGTGCCAGGCAGACACACTGGGGAAACCGAGACTGAGGCTTTCCCAGGAATAAGAGCCATGGAAACTATACTGAGGGCCAAGCTGGAGGCCTCTCACTTTCCTCGCGACAGGAAACCGCATCAGGCAGTGACCTCCTCTTCCAGTGCCTCCCTATTGTGGACACAAGCCTAGGAGGCTGTATCAGCAAGACAGAATCCAACAGGGGCCTGGCAAAAGAGTGTGTCCGTCATCCAAGGACCAGCCTGGCTAAGTCGATCCCTTAGGAGGTGGTGAGTTACTTTCCCTTGGAGTCTCCAAGCGAAGCCTGGATGAGCAAGCACACTTGTTGGATTTGTAGAGAGAGTTCAGCACTTTTGAGCTATGTGATCATGGGCAAATCACTTAATTTCTCTGAGCTTCAGCTCTCTGATCTGTAAAATGAAGACGATAGTACTCACCACGCGAGTTTGTTGGAAGGAAAGTGCTTTGCAAAACTTTTTAAAAGCTCTCTAGAGAACCGAGTTATTATGAGACCTAGAAGTTGTGGTCTGATTTATTCTCTCATTTGACAAAGGCGGCAACTGAGACCCACAGAGAGAAAGTGACTTGCCTAAATTTGTTCAATGAGTTAATTGCCAGAGCCAAGGCTAGAAACTGGATCCTCTGATTCCTAGGCCAAGGTATACTATACCACACTGGGACGGCTCGAAATTATAAAGAGGGGGGAGGGGGGAAGAGAGAACGCGAGCTGAATTTAGTCAAATATTTTGAGGACAGCCAGTTCCAAACTGTTGTGTGGTTCTTTTTCGGTCGGGTCCAAGTCTTGGTGACCCCATTTAGATTTTCTTGACAAAAATACTAGAGTGGTTTGCCATTTCTTTCTTCAGCTCATTTTATACATGACCAAATGGAGGCAAACAAGGTTAAGTGACTTGCTCAGGGTCACACAGGTAGTAAGTGTCTGAGGCCAGATTTGGACTCAGTTCTTCCTGACTCTAGGCTTAGTGCTCTGTCCACTGTGCCACCTAGTGCCCTAGTTCCAGACTAGCTGCTTACATTCATGCAAACTTTCTTATTTATTTTTACAAACTAGCTCACATTTCTAACACTTGTGGCTATTGTCCTATCCCTCTCTTCCCTTCCAACATAACTTCAAACAGTTATCTACACCCAGTCATTCTACTTCCTCTTAAACCCCTTACAACTGGGTTTCCATCCAGTTCCATCACTGCTGAAACCATGTCTCTAAAGTCATTCACTAACAACTTCTTAAATGCCAAATCCAAAGGTATTTTTTCCTAGTCCTCATCCTCCTTGCCCCCTCTTTTGCATTTGACACTGTGGACCACCCCCCTTATGCTTGAAACCGCTTCCATCATTGGGTTCAGAGTCACCACACTTTCCAATTGCTCTTTCTCTGTCACTCTTCATTTCTCATCCTCTTCCCAACCTCTTAACACAGGTGTTTCCCAATGTCACGCTCTACACTCTCTCTCATCAATCTATTCTCTTGCACAGCTTCTGCTATGACCTCTATGTATAGCTCTCTAAAATCTCACCTTTTAGCTCCAGATCCACATCTCCAGCTGCCCCCAGAACCCCTCTCCCTGGATGTCCCACTGGAACCTCAAACTCAAATCCAAGTCAACTGCAAGTCATGTCATCATTTCCCCAATGTTGTGGTCCTCTTCAAGAACGAAGGACAAACACAACACCACCAACAACAATTTCTCTCTCTCGGTGACCTCATCAGCATCTACGGTTACTATGCGTTTGACTCCAGATTCATTTATTTTCTCCTTTGAGACCTAGCATCAACTGCATATTAGGGATTTTGAACCAAATGCCCCATAATCATCTCAAACTCAGTGTGTTGAAAACAGCACTCATCTTTCCCCCAAAGCTACCCCTCTTCCAAACAACTCTGTTTCTATTGAGGGCTCTTCCATCCTCCTAGTCACCCAGGTTCACATCCTCAGTCTCATCCCCAGGAATTCATTCTTCCTAACCTCACAAAACCAATTCCTTGCCAAGTCTTGCCATTTCTGTCTCTGCCACAACTCTTGCCTTTGTCCCTCAGTCACCATTCCCGTGTTCCCACCAAACAGTATCTCCATATCCGCTCGTCCAACCTTAGTTCAGGCCCTCATCACCTCTCTCGCTCGGACTACTAGACTGGGAAACTTAACTGGTCTCCCTGACTTAAGTCTCACCCAACTCAGATGCCGAAGTCTGGTCTTATCAATTCCCTACTCAATAAGCTCCCTATTACCTTTAGAATCAAATATAAACTTTTCTATCTTTTAAAGCCCTTCACAAATTGTCCCCAGACTAACTTTCTAGCCTTATTGCACATTCCTCCTATTTACTCTCTCTTTGATTTAGCCAAACTGGTTTTCTTCCATGGAAATTTCTTTCTTTAAACATGGAATTCCATCTCCCACACCAATGTGTTTATACTAACATCCCATGCCTCGAATGTCCTTCCTCCTTACCTTTGCCTCTTAGAATCCCTAGTTATTTTAAAGATCATGTCAGTAGCCACTCTCTACATGAATAATTTCCTGTTCCCCACAGCCGCTAGTTCCATCCCCTGAAAACTGTCTTCTATGTTTGTCTGCCCATTTCACCAGACTAGATTATATGTGCCTTAAGGGCAGAGAATGTTTTGCTTTTGTATTTGTATTCACAGCACCTAGGACAGTGCCTGACACATAGTAAGCATTTAATATTAAATGCATGTTGTTTAACTAAACTCATAGAATCTTAGTATCTCAGATTTGCAGGGAATTTCGGAGTTCCTCCAGCCCAGAGGTAACAAATACTTCCCTGCAACACTTCCAGTGTTGGGACAACCAGATTAAAACCTAACTGGAAAACATTTAACAAAATAAATTTTAAAAACTATAAAACATAACTAAAGTTAACACGTGGTTTTCTAAGTCAATATAGGACCTGCAGGGATGATTATATATGGTTTAATGGTCTCTGTTTTTATTTGAGTTTGATGCCACTGCTCTAAAATAATGGATATCTGAAGCATAAATCCTTTCTAGATTACTTAAGGAAAACAATAAAATATTTCAAATTTTGTAAAACAATTTCCTCATAATGACCATATAAAGCAGGTAGTTCCAGTATAAGCATCATTCCCATTTTATTGATGAAGAAGCTGGTGGTCAAGGGATATGTCTGATAGCTAGTAATTGTCAGAGCTAGGATTTGAAGCCAGATTCCAATGCCCTTAGAAGAAGTTATCATGCAGCCCCTCCTTAAAGATTTACAATGAGAGGGAGCTCAGTACCTTCAAGAAACCCATGCTATGGTTAGGCAGGTCTAATTGTTAGGAAGTTTTCCCTTATATCAAGCTAAAACCAGCCTCCTGTGACTTTCCAGTATTATTCCTAGTTATGTACTACAAAGCCAAATCAAGCAAGTCTCTTTTCAACACAATAGCCCTCCCAGTACTTACAGGTAACTAGCATTCCTTCCTAAGTCTATTCTATAGCAAGCTAAACATTCCTAGATTCTTCAACTAGCTAATCTTTGAATGGAGGGCCATCTCCAGTCATCCTGATCTATATCTAGCCACTGGACCCAGATGGCTCCAGAGGAGAATGTGAGGCTGGTGACTTTGCACAGCCCTCCCTCACTTAAATCCAATTCACTTGCGTGTCATGGCATCACCTTCCTGATGTCATGGTCCTCTTCAAGAACAAAGGACAAACAACAGTCTTTGAATGATATGGTGTCCAATGTTCTTGATAACAATGCACTTCCTCTATTTGCTCTAGCATGTCAATGTCCTTCCTAAAATGCAGCATTTCCAAATACTTTGAATCAGGAATCATATTAGCCCCATAGCAACAATTTAAGTTCACTCCATGAACAAGTAATACTCTTAATGGCATCCTACAAACAGTCCATCAACAAGCATTTATTAAGCACTTACTGTATGCCAGGCACTCTGCTGTTAGCACTGGAATTAGCTGGTCTGAGCCTCTTATTTTGCAGAGAGAATAAGATACAACCACATAAAGTAACTTGCCCAAAGTCACAGAACAAATTAATGGTGGAGCTGAGACTAGAACTGAGGTCTGATTCAAGTCACTACCCTTGTCTGAGCCTGTCTTCCTCCTTAAAACAGGGATGGATAGCATTACCCACTTCACTGGGCTGTTGGGAGGAAAGTGCTTTTTAAATGGTGAAGCAGTATAGAAGCTACTGTAGTTTTTGTAATTAATTCAATTCCACAAGCATTCATTAAGTAGTAAAGGAAGAACTGCACCCACCATTGGGCTCCCAATAGACACCTCTCTGACTCTGTCTTTTGAGAAGTCCAGGCCTATTACACCCCCAAAGGCAAATAACTATTTTCATGCATTAAGAATTCACTGAAATTCACAGTGAAAAAAAAAATGTGCTGGAAGAAAGGACATCTTGTTATTTCCAAACAGCAGCTTTCTAATGGGATTAGCAAATTGGGAAGACAGAAGAGGAAGCCCCAGGCTTCTCTTCTGATTGATTTTGCATTCCTAATCTCCCCAAGAACCCATAGTTCCTCAGCTTACATACAGATGACTGTCTAATAAGATTCTTCCCTCCTGCCAAGAGCCTTGTATGAGATGAGCAATCTCCATCGTTCATATCCTATCTCTTTTATATTTTTTTTCAGCCAGTGCAGACCCAATTCCAGATTTTCAAGACCTACAGCCAAACTTTAATATCAGGAAATCCTGGACTCAGAGAATTTTCAAACTAGAATGAATGTAGTTAATCAAGAAGTTATCAGGTGCCTACCGTGTGCCAGACACTATACGAGGGATAAAATTACGAAGAATGAAATAGTTGAGGAGTTTATTGTGCAGGATGTCAGAGCTGGAAGGGAGTGTAAGACACATGAGACATAGGACATAGAATTCCAAAGCATTTTGGAAAATAGAATGTTGAATCAAATGTAATCAAATGTTGGAGCTGGAGGTTGCTTTAAATATCATCTACTGCAAGACCATCATTTTACAGACAAGTACATTTGAATGAAGCCCAGAGATGGGAAGTCGACAAGTTAAAGCCAAGTGTAAAAACCCTGGTCTTCTGACTCCTAGGTCAAGGGTCTTCCAAATCACCCTGAATTTGAAAGAAATATAAGATTCTCTTCCTCACTTTGCCAATTGGGCATGCACCTCCCATCCCATTCTCCATTTATCATTCGATAAAAAGAAGTTAGTTGTGATCTGAAAGCTGATTACATTAAATTGAATCTAAGCCTTCAATTGATTCATCACATAGCCTACATTCATAACGTGATTAATGACATCCATTACATTGGGATCCATTATCACTTGACAAAATAAGCAGGAAATCTCCTGAATACTAAAATGCCCATTTGTTTTTCTTGTATTTGATTTTTAGCAACTAATATGTGGCAGTTGGCTTGAGGTACAGGCCCTCAGTAATCCTATTACCTGTGGGACTTCAGAGTGGGCTTGTTTAGCTTCCCCACTGGTCAGTCCAGCCCTCCTCACTGCTTGGTACAAGGGATTCAAAGCAGGAATCCTAGAAGCATAGTTTTAGAGCCAGATCAGACCTCAGAATCCATCAAGTCAAATCCCTCATTTTACACATGAAGAAAACATGGCCCAGAAAAGTCAAGTGACTTGTCCAAAATCATACAGATATTAAGTACCAGAATTGGGATTTGAACCTGAGTCCTCTGCCTCCAGTGAGGTATAGAGTTTCCTCACTGCCTCCCTGACTTCCTGATACATCAGTTTCTATGAGCTTCAGGTTTGTCTCGGTGAAATATCACTGACCCAACCATACTCAAAAAGTGCCTATATTCAGTATAATTCTTCCCTCTCGACTTCTTAGCACCCAGTGATCCCTCCGGATCCACCGAGAGGAGAAACCATCCCCTTCACCATGCTTAGTGTGCATAAGACACACAATCTCTGATGTTCACGTAAGTAAGAAAGCTTAGAAGGTACTATATTAGGCACTGGCATATTAATAGGAGTGAAATTGTCCCTGCTTTTCAAGGAACATATATATACATACACACACACAGACATGCACATGCATATACACATATTCATTGTTATCAGACATATCTACATGTGTATATGCAAAAATACATACACATTCACACAATATATACAATATGTATATATTTGTGAATATTTTATATACATAACACATACATATCCAAGGTATACATATATTATGGATAAACACGCTACAGAGCCACACACTGTAACTTTTAAGTCCCTGGTCTTATAGAGTTTACATTTTATTGGGAGAGATGATATATAAGTAAATGTATATGTACATCTATATATACATACATATATGTATATCTATATACCCATGCCCTATATACATAATATATAAGCATCTTGTAGATCTATATACTTATAAATATGTGTATTTATAAGTATGAATATATATACTTATATGCATATATATGTGTTTGTGTTTAGTGTATTTATTCATGTATGTATATACTGTGTGTGTGTATAAACCAACAAATGTTAATAGTCATATACATGTATAGGTAGATGTACACAACAAAGCTGTAAAAGGAAGTTTTGGGCAGGGAGAGGCACAGTGGGCAGTCATGGGGGAATGAGGAGAGTCCTTCTATAAAACCCTGAGCCTTGAAGGAAACCTGGGACTCCAAGAGTGCCCCTGAGGAGAGAATATATTCTAGGTCTGGAGGAGAGTCCTTCCAAAAGTGCAGGGACAGCAGATGGAGCATCATGGGAAAGGAACAGCACCAAGGCCATCTTGACTGAACTACGGAGTGACTGGAGGCAATGGTGCCAAATTGGGAGCCAGTGGAGGTCACTGAGGAAGGGAGCAACATGGTCATACCCATGGCTGCTGTGTGGAGGTTGGGTCGGAATGGGGAGGAGCTTGAAGCATGAAGACCAAATAGAAGGCTATTAGAGTCACTGAGGTGAGAGGTGATAACGTCCTTGATGAGGGTGTTGGCTGTGTAAGTGGAAGGAAGGGGACACATGCAAGGGATGTTGTGGAGGGAGAAGCAAGAAGATGATTTAGCAGCTGATCGGATACTGAAGGTGGAGTGGGAATTAGAATGAGGATGAGATGACACCAAAGTTGGGGGTCTGGAAGGAGGAGGGTGAGCTCAACATTAAGTATTTTTGGGGAAAACGAGTTCTGTTTTAACATGCTGAATTTGAGATGCTTACAGGATATCCTGTTCAAAATATCCAACAACTATTTGCTGATGTGGGACTAGGGTTCAAAAGAGAGATTGAGGCTGGATCTATCGATCTAGGGGTCATCAGCAGAAATGATCATTAAATCCATGGGAGCTGATGTAGTCACTAAAGAAAAGTTTAGAGCAGAAGTGAGGTGGGCCCATAAGAAATAACCTTGGGACACAGTGACAATTAGGGAGTATGATATGAATGATGATTGAGCAAAGGAAGCTGAGGAGTCAGATAGAGAAAGAGCCCCGAGGGAGGAGTAGTCCGCAGACCCAGAGAGGAGAGACTATCCAGGAGAGGAGGGTTTCAACACTGTCATATGCTGCTGCGGGATCTAGTACTCAACTCCATGTAATATTAATCATAATGGTGATAGTTCATACTCCTGTAGTACTTTTATGGTTACAAAAAGGGTTTCGCAGACATTATCTCATTTTATAGATTTTTTAGAGAACAGGAGATTAAGAGATGATAACTCTCTCCAAGTCTCTGAAGGGCTGCCATGTTCTGCTTGGCCCCAGGGGTCAGAACTAGGAATAATGGATAGACATCAACAACATAGAAGATTTGGGCTTGAAACAAAATAAAACTTTACTGATAATTAGCATTCACATTATTTAACCTTCACAAGAAACAGGTTGTATTTCCTTAGTGGTTGAGCAGGCCTTGTACCCATCAAATACTTAATAAATTTTTCTTGATTTATTGATTAAAGCAATTAAAAATGACATGGGCCACTCCATGGTAAAAGCTTCCAATACTGGAAGTCTCCAAGCTGAAGATCATTGATCAAGGATATTCTATAGGGCATTCCTGGAATAGGCAGGACTAGATATCTGATTTCCTTAAAGCCTTATAAATCTAGGATCGTCACAGCCCTGTAAGGGGGACAGCGCAAGCATCGTTATATCCAGTTTATAAATGAAGAACCCAAGCTCCTGAGGTAGGAATCCAACTTCATCATCCCACACCTTTTCACTTGATTTTGAGAGGACTTAGACTTCCACAGACTAGATGGTCTGAGCCAATGATGCCATAAGCAACAAAGCTCCATTGCAAGAACGTTTCATCTCCCACAAAGGAAGGTACCTGACTTGAGTCACTGGGTGAGGGGGGAGGGGATACGAGAAGGAGGAGAAGGAAGATGACACAAGGCACCATCGGGATCAAGTTCCTCTGAAGGACAAGGATACAATGGGATGCCCAGAGAGACTAGATCAAACTTAGGTAATGGGGAAGATGGGGCCTTAGGTAAAGAGTTCTTGAGGGTGAGACAAGAGGGGAAATGAATGAATGAAGATTTATTAAGCATTTACTATATTCAAAGTTCTGTGCCAAGCACTGAAAAATAAAAACAATCCCTGTTCTCAAGGTGCTCATGTACTAGTGGGGGAGGACAACACTTATGGAAAGTTTCAACTCCAAGTCACCTGGAAAGGAAGGAGATTGAGCATCCCTGTGGACCCAGCACTCAGGTTGTGCTTGGTTCTCATCACTCCTCCCAGTGTGATGTGGACACTGGGTCCTCCCTCATCATACGGCAGCTCGGAGACACAGACAAGAGCCGGGTAGCACAGGACGTGATCATAGAATCCCTATGTTTAGAGCTGGGAGAGCTGAATTTACAGAAGAGGAAACTGACCAGAGTCCAGAGAACTTAAGACTTGCCCAAGGTTACCCAGCTAGTTTGTAGCAGAGACAAGACTCAACCCCAGGGCCTTCTGATGATCTTTCCACTGCCCCAGGATGCTTTACGTATGATTTATAGGGAGGTTGGGCTATCGCTCAGGTTTCTCTGGTTGGTTTCCCACCTCCCATGTCACAGCCAGAGGGGCTCCAAATGGCAACGTGGAATGGGACATAGAAGTTTCCAGGCGTAGAGCTTCAAGAGAAGGGGCATAGAGGAGAGAAAGCCTACCACGAAGGGCCAAGCCCTGCGAAGAACCAAAGGGTTTTTCAGGCTAGCACAGACGCTTAGTGATACAGTAGCAGAGCTACAAATGGAGCCCAGGCCTCCTGAGTCCAGAGTCCTTTCCATCGTACTGTCCTACCATCATCCTAACTTCAGAGTAGGCCACTGCATTCTTCCAGACAAGTCAGGCTGAATCCTGAAACCACATGTCACCAGAGACTTGAGCTTTCCTCTTTCTAAGCAGCCAACCATACCTCGCTAACACCTTCCTCAAGACGTACATATACACACAGAAGCGAAGGGACTTAAAATATAAGATACTCAGCGACCCAACGTTAACAGAATGAAAGACTTAAAAAAAAGAATCTTCAAAATCAAAGGTGGTCAACATAAAATATCCACAATCTCTTGCATATTCTGGGAATGGGAAAGGGAAAATGTGGGGTGCGTACTATAGCCACGCCGAGGCTTAGAGCCACAAAACCACAACATCATAGAATCCCAGTTACAGAAAAATAGAGTCAGAGCCACGGCATCACAGAATCACAGTCATAGAATCTTAAAATCACAAAGCTCTAAAATCTTGTAATTATAGTCACAGAATATTAGAATCATCATATTACAAGATCTTGAAATCAGAGAGTCACAGAACCATAACATCATAGAATTCTAAAAGTAATATAATTCTAGGGTCCTAGAACCTTAGGATGGGAGTTGAAATCTTGGAATCATAATAATAGAAGCTTAGAATCAGGGCAGTAGAGATAATTTAAAGTCAAAGAATCTTAGAATCATAGTCATAGGGTCATGGAATTATAGTTCTGTAAGCATTAACTTGTACCCAGTACACAAAGTACACATTGAAGCAAAAAGAAGGGGAAAAATTTGGAACTAAAACTAATAAACAAAAATTTAAAGAATGGCCATAGATTTAATGAATCTCAGGATCTCAAAATTAGAAACTTTGCCATCGTTTTTTTGCTGGTGAGAAAGTGAAGCATGCAGGTAGATGGAGGTGAAAGGGGGCTCTTCTGAAGGCACCCAGCCTTGTCAGTGGCCTCCAGGTCTCCTGTGCTTCCAACCACACCATCCCATCCCCCCCTCTATGTCATCCATCCCACTAGTTTCTTCTGCTCCACACCTGGAGTCCTTTGGTGGCCAATTCAAACTGGTCAAATTTCAAGTCCAGGTATATAAGGTACAACTAATGATTCTGAGTTTTAAATTTAATTATCCCACAGAGAGAGCCCACGTTTAAAAGTGGGTTCCTTGGCATAGCTTCCAAGGAGATAAAACAAAAACCCTCCTACTCAAACATGCATCCACATTGTACCAACCTGAAGGTGCTGGGAAGAGTCTCAGGGGGAAAAGAGCTGCTCCCTAAACAGAAGAGAAAAGGGGAGAATGAGAGATATCTTCACTAGCATCAGAGTCCTTGTCAGTCTAATAGATTTCGAAACCTGTAAACCTAGGCCCCAGATACCCTGCATCCCTGATGTCTACTAGAGAGCCTGAGCTTCCAGATGATTCTTAAGGTTCATCAGACTTGCTGACTGATCTCTTCTCCCAAGGTTTTGCCTTTTACATGCAAGAGAAGATTATTCCTGCTTCCTTCTGAGAGGAAAGATTAGAAAACCTTTCTTCAATCTTTGAGTGTGAAGCTAGTACAGACTTCCTTAAAGTCACTTGAAAGGGGTCCATAGGATTTGCCACATCACTTTTCAGGGAGAAAAAGTGACCCTCTAGTGCTGTGCAGGAGGGATAGCTCCATGAAAAGAATCATGGGGTAACAGTGTTGGAAAGGACCATAAAGCATAGAATATTAGAGATGGAAGAACATACAGAATGTAGAAGTGCAGCTAGGTGACACAATGATAGAGTGTCAGGCCTGAAGACTCATCTTACTAAGTTCAAATCCAGCCTCAGACACTTAGTAGCTGTGTAACCCTGGGCAAGTCACTTAACCCTGTTTGCCTCAGTTCCTCATCTGTAAAATGAGCTGGAGAAGGAAACAGCAAATCACCCTAGCATATTTGCCAAGAAAATCCCACACGGGGTCACAAAGAGTCAGACATGACTGAACAAAAAAAAAAAAGGAAAGAATATAGAACATAGGGGAACACAGGAATGAGGGGAAATCTTAAATAAATAAATATAAATATTTTAAAACTCTCATTTTATAAAGAAAAAAATGAAATGCATCAAAGGCAGAGTATATTATTACTGCCTAGGGTCACGTTGAGCGGTAATGGCAGAGTTGGGACTCTGACCCTGGTCTCACTGATTCTCTCCACTCTGTGGAACATACTAGGACATGGAAAAGCAGAAATGTTTCAAAAGCACTTTGCGGCTTAGATTTTTTTTTAAAATACGAGGCTGCCTCTGCTGCTGTTCATTAATTACAGAGCACCGCCAACCACTTTGAGAAAGATGGAGACCTTGTACATGATAGGGACACATCCAGGAGCTAAGCAGCCACTGCTGCCTTCCAGTGGTTTCTGCTTTTTGGCTGAATTCCCATGTGCAGATAGGGAGAGAAAAATAAGTTACTGCTTGACTCTTGTGGAGAGTGGTGAGAAATACATTAGAAGAACTTGTGGAATGAATTGAGCTTTTTCAGAAATAAATAACAGAAAGTAGGTCTTAAATGAGGGAAAGGAACAGAAATTCAGCAGGATAGAGGCATGAATGCCAACCTTGGAATTCAATATATTCTAGGCTAGTGTCATAGACAAAAAAACATAGTTGGAAGGTACTTCAGAAGTCACCTAGTCCATCCCCTGCTCAACCCATCCTCCCTCCATCATATCTCAAATGGTTATCTAGTCTTTGCTTGAAGGAACAGGGAACTCATTACCTTCTCCTCTAGGAACAGGGAACTCATTACCTTCTTCTGGACAGCTCTAATTGTGAGAAAGTTCTTTCCCTCACAACAAGCCAACATCTGCCCCGCTGAAACTTCCCCCATTATTCCTATTACTGCTTTCTTGGTCCAAATAGAATAAGCTTCCAAATTACAGTGCACATTATAAAAATTTTGATAAACTTACAGCTCTTACTGAGCATAGGAACTGGGATGGGGAAGGAAAGAGAAGGAAACAAGCATTTGTATAGCACCTGCTACGGGCCAGGAACCTTGCTATGTGCTTTACAAATATTATCTCATTTGATCCTTACAACAGCCCTGCAGGTAGGTGCTCGGAAACTCATTTTACGGTTGAAGAAAATTGAAAAAAGCAGAGGTTTGCTTCAGAGGGGTATGTACACAGCTAAGAAGTGTCTGAGGCTAAATTTGAACTAGGCTCTCCCAGACTCCAGCCCCTGTGCTTAGCTACTGTACCATCTACCTGCGTCCCTTTGTGAGGATGGCAGCTGGGATGGTGCAGAGCCTTGGGAATGTGTCATATAGCAAAAGGTCGCCTGAAGGGACCATCTTCAAGTATTTGTAGGGCTGTCATATGGTTCTCTCTGTCCTGGTTCAGACAGAAGACACAAGAACAAAGTATGAAAATGCCAAGGGACAAATTTAGATTCAACTTCCCCGAAGTGGAATGGGGTACGTCTGCAGGTTTTCCAGAAGAGACAGGGTGACCTCTTGCTTTCTATGTTCTAGAGGGGGTTCTCTTTCAGGTGTGGGTGGTGGGTGAACTAGATGGCCTCTAAGTCACCCATTTGATTCCCAAATTGTGATTCTGTGGCATATTTGAAGATAGCTATCCCATCTCCCCTAAATCCTCTCTTTTCCAGGTTTAATATCCTCAGGAAGGACACTAGGTAAGGAATCAGCGGACAAGGGAGTATTCCAGTGGAAAAAGCAATGATAATAAGTGAAAGTCTTGGAGTCTCACTACATACTGAAGATTCATCTTACCGAGTTCAAATCCAGCCTCGGACACCTACTAGCTATGTAACCCTGGGCAAGTCACCTAACCCTCTTTGCCTCAGTCCCTCATCTGTAAAATGAGCTGGAGAAGGAAATGGCAAATCGCTCTACAATATTAGCCAAGAAAATCCCATACGGGGTCACAAAGAGTCAGTCAGACATGACTGAACAAAATACCCACAATTCCAAGGCAGCATTTCCTAGGTCCATCCAGTACCTACTATGTGCAGATTGCTAAGCTCGGCATTTAGGGAAATGCAAATTTAGATCATATATGATCCTCAGGGCCATCACGGATCTTATGGCTAATAAGGTGATAAAAGACGAACGGCTATATAACACATGAATCCCCTGACCCACTAACATCACCAAGGCCTCTAGGTTGCATAAGACTAAGCAGCAAGTTCGGTAGCCATTTTGCCAAAGTTTGAACAGAACCCATCAGAGGTTATGGCAGAGTTGGGGCAGATTTCTGTAGATGTCCCCAGCTAGCCTTCACTCCCTTACCTACCATAACTCCTATGCTTCCCATCTTCTAGGATGCAGCTAAAGGGCCTATTTTTTTTTCAGTAACCTGCCTCATGAAAGAACTTCACCTCATTCTGAATATATATGTATATATATATATACATATACATATCTTAATTTCATTTCTCGTCTTTGATTATTTGATCCCTTGTCTTCTCCCTCTCCTATTTCTGTGTATTTTTTGCCGGTCACCCCCATCCCTATAAGATATTCCTTCTCACTTTTACTTGCTAAAATTCTTCTTTCTACAAAATCCATAGAAGTCAAATGCTGCCTGTATAAATCTACCCCTGCTTCCCATCCCATCCCCAAATGAAAGTGGTCTCTCTCTCCTAAGAATTTCCTATCCCATTTTATCTGGATCTCTCCTTTGTCTCTGGTATATTACACCTTGTGTTGGATACAATGTTATATACATGTTTAATGACCCCTAGTAGATTATAAGCTCCTTGAGGACAAGGACTGTGTCAAACTTATCTTTGAATCTCCAGCCCCAAGCACAGAACTCTGCAAACTGCAGACACATATTGCAGGCTTCTTAAACTGATTGACTTACAAAGTCATTCTCTACCATGTTTAGGCTCAAGTTTAAGTGACAAGGTCTATGTCATAGAGATACAGACAGTCATAGACGTGGAACAGAATTTAAATCATTTCATCATTCTCTGTTATATCACTCACGCTCACTGGCACATGTCTCAGCAATTCAGAAATGCTTTATCCTTTGCTGGTTTCATTGAAAGTACCTGGGGTAAGGAGAAGAGGCTTGGAGGAGCCGATTGTAGCCTGCAGCCATACCACAGGAGAACTGACCCTCCACAAAGTGACTGTCAGGTGACAGCTAAAACACTGAGAAAGCCACAGACTCCCAGAGCAGAACTCAGGCAACATCTAGTCTTACCAATATCTAAGCAGGTTCCTCCTTGGTAGCAGCCCCCCTTGGCCATCCAGCCCTCACTTAAAGACTTCTCTACAGCTGAGGAACCACTGCCTCTCGAGGTGATCAGCCCATTTTGTGATACCTCTAATTGCTAGAAAGTTTTCCCTTCTATCAAATCAAAGTCTGCCTTTTGGCAGCTTCTGCCTAATTCTTCCAATTCTGTCCTCTGGTTCCAAGTCAGACAAGTCTGATCCTTTTTCCAAATGACAGCCATTCCAATACCTGAACACAGTTACCATTCCTCACCAAATCCTTCTCTCCTCCAGGCTAAACATACCCAGACCCTTCAACCAATTCTTATGTGACATGGTCTCCAATCTTGTCTCAAATCGTGTTTGTCCTTCTCTGGACATGCTCCAGTTTGTCAATGTCCATACACACAGAACTTAACACAGTCCTGCATATCTGCACTCTCCATGGCAGGGGACAGACAGACAAGTAAATGATAGAATAATTTGTCTGGAAAGAACCTCTCCTATCCTACAAGTACTGCCTGAACCAGACTAAAACTTAACTGGGAAATACCTAACAAAATTAATAAAAATACAGTAAAATATAGATAGAGAAGAGAATAAGCATTTACGTAGTACCTACTATGCGTCAGGCACCGTGCCAAGCACTTTACAAACATGATCTCTAACAACAGCCCTGAGAATAGGTGCTGTTACTATCACCACTTTACGGCTGGAGAAACCGAGGTACACAGAGGCTATGTGCCTTCTGCTGGGGTCACTTAGCTAGTAAGTATCTGACCCTGGATTTGAACTCGGGTCTTCCTGACGCTAGGCCCAGCAACTTCTATCCACTGCGCCACCTAGCTGCCTCAGTAGTATTATATTTTAAAGCTAAGTAATTAACATGGCAATGTGTTTTGCATGACTTCACAGGTATAATCTATATCAAATTGCTTGCCTTTTCAATGAGCAGGGAGGGAAGAGAAGGAGGGATAGAATTTGGAACTCAAAAGTTTATTTAAATGAATGTTAAAAATTGTTTTTATATGTAATTTGGAAAAAATTAAACAGTAAATAAACTTTAAAAAATAAGTCAAAATGTGGTCAATAAGAATTCCTTATGTTTGGTTTAGTGGCCCCATTTCTATTTGAGTTTGACACCATTGCTCTAGAATAAAGTTGTCACATTAATTTGTTCTCTAATGTGTCTATTACTATCTCTTACTCTAACTGTTAACCGTTCTCTTGGTCCTATTTCCTTGACTCTTCAACAATTCATACAGATTCTCCCAAAATTCTTTTCTTATTTGTCATGTCTTATGGTGTAATAATATGCCACAGCATTCACATATAATAACTAGTTCAGTCATTCCTCAAGTCAATGGGACCTACTTTTCCATAACTACCATAAAAGTCCCACTGGGACCTTCCTGCATGCTTTTGGCCTCTTTGGGGGTATATGTTGATTGTAAATCTAATGCTGGATTAAAGAGTATGAATAATTTAGTTAATTTTCTGAAATGATTCCAAATTAGTTCTAGAATAGTCATATCAATTCCTACCTCTACCAACTGTACATCAGTGTGCCTATCTCCTCCGCAATTTCTTCTTTCTTGCTGATTTATAACACGCCGACACCACAGAGGTATACTTCTGTATCTCTTTCCCTTGATCCTCACTCAGATGCCTCCCACCACATATGCCCTATTAGGTTTCTGGATTTCCCGAGCTAGTACATCTGCTTCATAGGATCGTAGAATTAGAACTTGATGGATCCTGAGAGGGCATCAATCCAATCTCCTCAATATTTATATGAGGAAACCAAGGTCCCGAAAGATTCAGTAACCAAACAGAGCCTCAATGTGAACCCAAGTCTTTTGACTTCCAATTTCATACTTCCCACTGCCTCGTACTGCCTATATTCAAAACATATAATGTGATTCTTTTTTTTCATATCCTCTTCCTTTTAAATAAGACATATTCTTCCAGAGCCATATTGCAGTCCTAAGTTCCATCTAAAGTGTCGCATACCAGGGAGTATCAGATACAGGCCCAGTTGTACATAAGCCTAGGTCTGACTGCAAAGGGCAACTAGGTGGTACAGTGGATAGAACACCGGGGCAGGAGTCGGGAAGACTTGAGTTCAAATCTGACCTCAGACACTTAGTTTTGTGACCTTGGACAAGTCACTTAACTCTGTTTGCCTCAGTTTCCTCATCTGTAAAATGAGTCAGAGAAGGAAATGGCAAACTATTTCAGTATCTTTGCCAAGAAAACTGCAATGGGGTAATGAAGAGTCAGACACAACTGAAACAAATGTACCACAACAATTGATTTTAAGGCCAGCTCTCTACTACTACAGCATTCATACTGTTTTCCATCTCAAGAATGAGGGAATCTGCAATGAATGAATTCTTGTGATGGAAGGAGAGTGTGCATTCCAAGTATGGGAGCCTGCCTGTGCAAAGGCATGGAGATAAGAGAATTCTCTATTCTGACAACAGCAAGCAGGGAAGGGGAAAAGAATAAATATTTATATAGTGCCTGCTCTGTGCCAGGCACTGTACTAAGTGCTTTTTACAAATAACATCTCATTTGGTCCTAACAACAACCTGACAAGATTATGACCATTTTACAGCTGAGGCAAACAAAAGAAGCTCAGTGACTTGCCCAAGGTCACACATTGTCTGAGGCCAGATTTGAATTTAGGTCTTCCTGACTCTGAGACCAGTGCTCCATCCACTGCGCCACCAGCGGGCCCGTTAGACTGACCCACAGAGTTCATGAAGAAAAATGTTTCTAGACGGGTAAGCGAGAGCCGGATTTCGAAGGGCTTTAAAAGCCAAACAGAGGATTTTGTATTTTATCCAAGAGGTGAGAGAGAGCTGCTAGAGCTTCTCAAGGAGGAAAATGGCATTATCAGAACTTTGCTTCAGAAATATCAATCTGATAGCTAAATTGAGGACAGATCAAACAGGGGAGAGCCTAGAGGCTGGGAGATCCATTAGGCTATTACAGCAGACCAGGTGAGGAGTCATGAGGTGTCCAAAGAGTGGTGGCCATGTACGTAGAGATATGGGTAGATAGAACACTTAATGTAGAGGGAAGAATCACCAAGACTTGGCAATTGGGTGGATGTGAGGGGTCAGGGAAAGGAAAGAGCCAAGGATGTCTACAAGGACTGGGTGACTGGAAGGCTGGTGCTCACAACAGGAATATATAGGGAAGTTAGAAAAAAACAGAACTTGGATGGGGATGAAGAAGGGATTATCAGTTCTTTTCTGAACATATTGAGTTTATGATTTCTCTCACCTCGTGCCCACTTGTTAAATCTTTCTCTTCCTTCAAGGCTCAGCTCTAGTGTTTCCATGAAGCTTTCCCTCATGCCTCAATCTAGAAGGCATCGAATTTTCCTGTGCTACTTTATCTGGATCTCTCCTTTGGCCCCTTCAATTCAATTCAATTCAATAGAATGTAAGCTCCTTTAGGATATGGACTGTCCTGTTTTTTGGTTTTTGTCTTTTATCTATACCTGAGGGCACAGAGTAGACCTTTAATAAATGTGTGTTATAACACACATTTATTAAATGCCTATTATGTGCAAAACACCTTTTGTGCCCTACCCTGTATCGTATTCATATTCATGTATGTATACATGTTATGTCTCAACCCCCACCACCTCAGCTCTACTCTGCAGGAGACTGACTATAAGCTACTTTAGGGTGGGATGGTGGTAAAGTATAATATGGACACAGATAAGTGTAATGGGAAGCAGAGAGTGAAGGGTGCTCCCCTGAGGCTTTCATTGTTTAATTTTCAGACAGCTAGGGAAGTGTTTGGCAATCACTGCTCAAAGCAGAGACCCTGGCATTTTACATCATTAATAGCTCCCTTTTTTTAATCTGGACATAGTCAAGGGCTTGCAACATCTAATGAACACTCACGGAAAGCTCGTAACTTTATGTTCAAATCTGATGCTCGGCCATCTGGCCCACTCAGAACCATCCGTTTCTTTGAGATGATCTCCAAGTTGGCTTTTGACTTCACTTCTTATTAGCAAAGCATCGGCTCAGTGAAATCTTATTTAATTCACTCACTCATCGCCCCCTCCCATGTCCCAGCTCTTTCTACCGATCTTACAGCACTTCATGCTCCTCTTTAATTTCTATTAATCTGTGCACACATCTTATACAGCTTAAACTGTAAGCTCAGCAAGGACGATGACTGTTTTGTTTATCTTTCTGACTTCTTCCAGTTTGGCCTTGGTTTATAGAAGATGCATAATAAATATTGTGCGATTTAATTGAATCACTAGAGAACAAGCTGTTAAGTTCATGCATTCTTAGTTATAAATAATAACGCATTGAGCATTTATTGAAATTAAATGATAAAGAATGAAGAGGAACAAACTTCCACTGATATCTACCTCCTATGCCCTACTACAGTGTGGAGAAGGACCCTGGGTTTTCCAAGGCTAGACCAGCGGCTTCCCAAACTGGTCCATGTTCTAAAAGATGGAAAGGCTTTAATGAGAAGCTCAGTGACGAGCTGTACCTCTGCCATCTGAGGGCCAGCTTAGCTCAAAGCAGAAGGGCATGTCACCAGAGAAGTAGCCATCAGCTGGCAAACTGTTTTGGTCTCCTACATTGACAGAAGACCACCTGGAAAGATAGAGAGGGGCTAGTAACTGCCTCAGTTGAAGGGGTATCCATCCTGACAAAATCCTGGAACCTTTAGGAGTGTCACTGGCATCCACTGCTTCAAGCCTTAACTACTATCCCAATTTATCTCCTCCTCTTCTATAGCCTAATTAGCTAGGAAGTATATATGCAAAGCATGGACTTTATGGAGCCTTAAGTTTAAATACGGGCAGGAGCAACTTTAATCTTTCCTCCCCAGCGAGCCTGAAAGTGCTTAGTGAATTAAGCAGGTTACTCTTCTAAGTTACTACTACTACTCCTACTCCTACTACTACTACATCGTGTGGTTACTACTGCTACTACTAAGCTACTACACCGTAGCAGCTTAAACACTGCACTTAGAATTGGGATGCTTGAGCACAAATCCCAGCTCTATGACTTAGTAGAAAGTCATTATTCCTTTCCAGTTCTGCTGATTGACTTCTTAGAAATCCTTTCAAAGCCCATCTCAAATGCTACTTCCTCCAAGAAGCCTGGCCCATCCTCACTGCTTATAACCACCTCCCCTTGTATCCTTGTCTAACAATTGTCTTGCATCTCTCTAACACACTTACCCAATATGCATATTACAGTTACTTTTAGATTTTTGTCCCATTAATAATAATAGTTCACATTTATACATGCCTTAAAGCACTGTTCTCATAGCGGCCATTAGGTAGAGGAAGAATTAATCTCCATTTTGCAAATGAAGAAAAAATTTAGAGAAGTTACAGGATTTTACTCATGATCAGAGCTAGAAAGGGTCAGAAGTGGGATTTCCTCTAATAGACTATAAATTTCATGAGGGTAGTCACCCTATCTTGATCGCCTGGAGTCAGAAAGACCTGAGCTCAAATCTGGCCTCAGACACTTACTATCTGCTTGACCCTGGGCAAGTCACTTCACCCTATTTGCCTCAGTTTCCTCATCTGTAAAATGAGCTGGAGAAGAAAATGGCAAACTTACTACCTGTGTGATCCTGGGCAAGTCACTTCACCCTCTTTGCCTCTGTTTCTCCATCTGTAAAATTAGCTGGAGAAGGAAATGTCAAACCACTACATTATCTCTGCCCAAAAAAAGCCTCAAACAGGGTCACAAAGAGTAGGACAGCACCTACCTTGCAGGGTTGTTGTGAGTCTCAAAAGAGATAATATTTATAAAGTGCTTAACATAGGTCCTGGCACATAGTAGGCGCTATATAAGTACTTATTCCCTCCCCCCTTCCTTAGCACAGTGTTTACCAAACAGTAGACACTTTATAATTGTTTGTGGAGCTGAATTAAACCTCTCTTCTCTGGCCTTCCTTTTTCCTCATCCTTCAAGCTGCTGTAACATCATTGAGACTAATTTCCTCAGAGAAGCATCGTAATGCTCAGGGCATGCAGTGTTATAGTGAAGTACCATGGAGTTATTACAAATAATACTGCTCTGATCAGTCCCTGCGAGGAAACTAGAGATTACAGCGTAGAAACAGCACTTGACTTGCCGTCAGTCACAGGTCCCAGGTTCAAATCCAGAAGCTGCCATTTCATGTGTAACGCAGAGTGAGTTCTCTTCTCTAGGCCTCAGTTTTGTCTTCTATAAAATGAGGGGATTAGAATAAATGATGTCACAGGTCTCTCCTGTGACATCTAAACATATCATTCCTAGTATTTGAATCCAAGTCTTGGGACTCAAGTCTCAGAATGTTAGGGCTGCAGACCTCTGAGATCATCTAGGCTATCCTAATGATTTTCCAAATGAGGAAACTGAGGGGAAGGGACTTGAACAACGTCGCAAGGCTATTGTCGAAGCAAGGGTTTAAAACCAGGTCTTCTGACTTTGAGCCTAGTTTGTTTTTTTTTCTTTTCTGTTACTCTATACTGCCTTTATATGTTGAAAGGTAGCATAGTTATCTTTCCTGAGGAGCAGGAAGTGGAGGGAGAAAAGAGGAAAAGGAGAAGGACGAGAAGGAAAAGAAGGGGAAGGAGGAGGAGGAGAAGGAGGAGGAGGAGGAGGAGGAAGAAGAGAAGGAAGGGAAGAAGGAGATGAAGAAGAAGGAGGAGGAGGAAGGGGGAAGAGAAGGAAGGGGAGGAGACGAAGAAGAATGAGGAGGAGGAGGAGGAGGAGGAGAAGGAAGAGAAGGAGAAGGAAAAAGAGCAGGAGGAGAAGGGGGAGGAAGAGGAGGAGGAGGAAGAGAAGGAGAAACAATGGAGGGGGAGGAAAAGGAGAGAGTAGGGGAGAAAGAGGGA
>CM053623.1:406489814-406545835 GCA_028646595.1 Phalanger gymnotis
GGGAAAGAGAGGAAAAAAAACAGGAGAAAGGAGTAGAGAGAACAAGAGAAGAGGGAAGGAGAGGAAAGGACCTAATGCAATGGAGAGCTTCTGGCATTTGAATGCAGAGCTTTGTGTAATAGGAATGTGTCATCTCAGCTGCCAGTTTTCAAGGACTAAGCTGAAAACTGCAGGTAACATGGAGAGATGGGCTTGTTACCTTGCAATCGACAATTAGATCTTAGTCTGGCAGCCAGCGCTCAGCCAAGTTCACCATCTGTTCCATGAGCCAGATAGGCCTAGCAACTAAGTACCCCTGAACTCAGAGATGGACTCTGAGTGAGGTGATGGTACTTGGGTGTTTTATACAATCTGTGTTTGCTTTCCTTTCCTGAACTATCTGTATTTCAAACCTCCCCGTGCCTTGGCTGCCTCTGAACAATGTCTACTTCACTGGTATTACAACGCAGCCTCTCATTTCCTAAGCAGACCAGAGAAAGTGACTCATCCTGCAAAGACAAACACTCCCAACTTGAAAATGGGGATCCAAATGCTGTTTTTTCTGCCTTTGACCATACAAACAGCTGCTAGGTTAGTTAATTAATAACGACAGCTAGTATTTATATAGCATTTCACTGATATTACCTCATTTTATCTTCGCAACAACCCTGGGAGCTTCTATCATGCCCATTTTGCAGATGAAGAAACTGAGGTGAAGGGATTTGCCCAGGGTCACACAGCCGGTAGGAATCTGTAGCTAGATTTGAACCTGGGTCTTCCAGACTCCAGGTCCAGCGCAATGCCTGCTGTATCACCTCTTAGATCTTATATCACGAGAGTAACAAGAGACCTTAAAACAGCAAGTGTTAGACCTGGGAAGGATCTTAGAACAGAGAATGGCAGAGAGTCCAAGGGTAACCAATATAGAAGAGACTTTATAGACCCTCTAATGTAACCAATCCCATCACTTTGCATATGAGGAAACTTCAGCTAGAGAGAAAAAATGCTTTGCTCATGGTTACACAAAGAACCTAGAATTGTAGGGGCAGGATTGAACCAGTTGATCTAATCCACAGCCCTGATTTTATAGCTAAAGAAACTGAAGCCTAGAAAATGACTTTGCCAGGGTCACACAGCTAGTGCAGAGCTGGCATTTGAACCCCCATCTCCCTAACATCCAAGTCCATTGTTCTTCCTATATCTTCCCACACTTTATTGAAAGCCAGGAGGTAGGGTTTGTTAATGGGACAGTTTTCATTTTGGGAATGCGGAGATGGAGAGGAGAGAGTGAAACCTTATTAAAGTGAAGAGAGACATAAATAAGTATTAAGCCAACACTTGAATGGTTCCAATACAGATTAACCACATATTTTTTAAACAGTCCAATGAATTGAAAGTACATATTATTGAAAAATAAACAAAGAGCTATAAGAACCTATCATTTGAGGGAATTGTGCTAATCAGTGTACTCAATTTATATTGTGTTCCCAGAGAAGAGATCAAAGCCGGAACAAGTACTATCAACCAGAACATGGTCTCAGAACAAAAGCCTGAGGCTAGGGGAGAAGGGAGAACCTCTGACCAGAATAAAACGGATAGGTCCTTCCTGAGCTGTTGGTTACCAACTTGGCAGCCCATCTCCCGCCCACCCCTTGACCTCTGTCCCCAAAGCCACCAGAAGGGAAGCAGGGCAAACAACAAGCACTGTTGCCTCATTACTCATATCTCATCGAACTTAGAGCTGGAAGAGACCTCACTGAATGATCCAGTGACATTGGCCTCCTTGCTGTTCCATCTCCAAATTCCAGGCATTTTCAATGACTGCCCTGCATGTCTGGAGTTCTCTCCCTCTTCATCTTTCTTTTTGTCCTAGCTAAAGTCCCACTTGTTAGAGGAAATTCTTCAAGGTTCTCTTTAATTGCTAGTGCCCTCCCTCTGCTAATTATCTCCAATTTATCCTGTGCATATCTTGTTTGTACCTAGTTTTATGTTGTCTCCCCTATTAGACTATGAGATTCTTGACAGCAGACATTATCTTTGAGCGTACAGAGCTTAGCACAGTGCTTAGGCATGTAGTAGGTGTTTAATAAATGCTTGTTGACTTGACTTGAAAAATTAAACAAGGTTTTTGCAGAAGGTGGGATTTGAGCTAAGATTCAAAGGAAGCCACAAAAGCTAGAAGGCAAAAGTGAAGAGGCAAAGCACCCAGTCGTGGCAGACTGTCAGTGAAAAGTCATGGAGACACTATGGAGACGAAGTTTCATGTGTTGGGAACAATGGTGTTGCTAGATGATATAGTACATGGAAAAGAATAAAATTCAAGGAGACCAGAAGGATAGGGAGGAGCCAGGTTGTGGAGGGCTTTAAAATCCAAAGTGAGGACTTAATAATTGACCATAGAAGGAACCAGGAGCCACTGCAGTTTACTGAGTAGGAATGACATGGTCATTCTCTTTGGCAGCTGAGGAGAGAATATATTAGAGGGAGGAGAGGCTTGACGTAGCGAGACCAATTAGAAGGCTATTATAAGAGCAAAGGTGGAAAGGAAAGCAATGAAGGCCTAAAGCCAAGTGGAGGCTATGGAAGTGGAGAACAGAAGATGTATAAGAGAAAATGTTAACGTAGAAACAAGATTTGGCAACAAACCATATGGGTGGGGTGAGTACAAGTGAGGAGTTGAAAATGATACTGATATTGGCAGCTTGAGTGAGAAGGAGAATAGGAGTGCCTTCAACAGTAACAGGAAAGCTGGAAAAGGAGGGCATTTGGGGAAGGGAGGGAAGAAAAGATAATGAGTTCTGTTTTAGACATATGAAGTTTAAGATGCCTATGAGACATCCAACTTGAGATGTCTGAAAGGTAGTTGGTAATACAGGATTTTAGTTCAGAAGAGAGATTAAGGCATAAGCAGGCCAGAGGCATGTTACTGTAATAATAGTAACAACAATAATAATAGAATGGATACAGCGCTTTAAGGTTTGCAAGGCACTTTACAAACATTATCTCATTTTAGATTCACAACAACCCTGAGAGGTAGATATTATTATTATCTCTGTTTTACAGATGAGGAAACTGAGGCCGAGAAAGGTAAAGTGACTTGCCCAGGGTGACACAGCTAATAAGCATCTGAAGCTATATTTGAACTCGGGTCTTCCTGACTCCAGATCTAAAGCTCTATCTGCTGCAACACCTAGCTGCTCACAAATGATAATTTGTGTTTCAGAGGTGACATTGTCCAGAATATGTACATATCAAGCACAAGAATGAAAAGCTTCACTATACTGGCTACATCCTTGAGCACCATGACGGTATTTATATAATACTAAAATTAAAAGAATTTGTTGTTTAGTCACTTTCAGTTATGTCTGACTCTTCATGACGCCATTTGGCGTTTTCTTGGGAAAGATACTGGAGTGGTTTACTATTTCCTTCTCTAGCTCATTTTACAGATGAGGAAACAGAGGTAAACAGGGTTAAGTGACTTGTCCAGGGTCTCACAGCTACTAAGTTTCTGAAGCCAGATTTGATTCAGATCTTCCAGACTCCAGGCCCGAGGCTCTATCTACTGAGCCACCTGTCCAACCTGAAAGAACCATGTGAGAGTCTTTAGTACATTGGATGGCTGTGCTATGTAGGTTTCCCAGGAAGACATGGACAAGAAGAATTGAACAGAAGAAAAAAAAGTATGCATGGGGAGAGCTGTGATCCTCACCTGGGCAATCCATGCACTGATGAGATCACAAATCCTCTGCTATATTGAAGCGTCAAGAATAAGGCACATAATACTCCTGCTGTCTTCTTCCCTAGTCAGACCACACTGGGTATACAACTGATAATATTGTATCTGGTTCTGGATGCCACATGGGATTCAGCCTAATAACTGACTACTTGAATGAATCCAGTTGCTCCTGCCAAATAACCCTCTGCTGGAACCCTATCATTCCCTCTCCCCACCCGGCCAGTTCCCAAGAATCAGTGTCTGTGGTGCGACTGGAGCCTGGAGATCCAAAGAAAATGACCAAATCAATTCTTAACTTCCCTATAAAATCTCGCAAAAGACAGGAGGAAGCTCACTCCTGACCAAAAGACAAGACCAAGGGCTAGAAGTGAGGCCTCCCATATCCACTCTCCCTCTGCTCCCAAAGAAGAGACAGGCCTCTAGTGACTGCTTTGTTCCAGCTCTATGTCCCAGCTTCTGTGTCTAAAGCGCTTTCATGTTTAGAAAGTGTTTTTCTCACAGCTGACCCAATGAGGCCAGCAGGTAGTTTGAGGATTTATATTCCCATTTTACAAATTAAGAAACTAGAGCTCTGGTAAGGGAAGTGTTTTTGCTCAAGGTCCCACAATGTTAGTAGCAAGACTAGAACTCGGTTTTCTTGTCTCCAAATCCAGTGCTTTTCTCTACACGGAATGATGATTTTATTTTCCTTATTTTCAGCAAGACATCAGTAATATAATCCCTGCCCTGTATTCGAAATAATTCTTAAAGTCTTCCCTCTCCCTTTGATGAGATCTCACATTCCAGAGATGAGATCTCCATTCTAGTTTCATTACTAAAGCACAAATGAGTATTGAAAGAAAATAGAAATGAGGACAGATCTTTATCTGAGACCTTGTTATCACAGATAATTAAATGTTGAAGAAAGCCTCCAAAGGATTAAAAACCCAGTGGCTTCAAGGGCTGACAGACATCGAGGCCAGGCATCCTGCAGGAGCCAAAATAAAAGCAGCTCTAGTTCCAAAGAAGGAAGGCAACCTCAGGGAAAGTTCAGGGCTCCCAAGCCTTAGTCACATCAGCTGGAAAGTTATTTTTTCAGGGTTTAGGACACATTTTTTAAAAAGATAAGAAAACCTTCCAGCCTGATCATTATCACATTCCACGTCCTGGACAGTAGACTTCTTGCTGGCAGAACCACCTCCAGCCCTTAGAAGGACTTTCAGAAAACCTCATATAAACCCCATTTTCCAGAAATTAGAAATCTTCCCCATGGAAATCTAGCCTTCTGGACATAGTGCTTCTTGAGTCTCACCAGACCAATATTTGAGGCTGGGCCATAGACCTGAAGTATCCTTGACACAGATACTGTTTAAGAGATTTTTTTAAGTCCCATTATAAAGATCTCTTGAGATAGATTCACAGTGAGAATCTAGACTTGTTATGGCAATGCTCTCTCTGCTTTGATGTTGGTATCTAGATTATACGAGTACCTTAAAAAAATCAGTGCCTCTAAGAAGCACTATATGACCTTAATAGAAGCTTACTATTTTTTTTAAATAAATGATGGTTGACAGTATGTTTTTGGATTATAGGATTTAGTGTCAGAAGGCACTTAAGTGAAGTAATCTAACCACCTAATTTTACAGATGAGGAAACTGAGACCTAGAGAGGGGAAGTAATGTGTTCACGGTTACACATTTGACAAGTGAGCATGTTGTGGGAGATCAATGCTCAAGCAAAAGGGACGGCAGGTGAGGGCAAGATAAAGAGCCAGGGAGGGTACATGGAAAGGCCCGGGCAACACAGTTTACATTTCTGTAGTCCTTCATGGTTATTAGGTATTTTTATATCCATTACGTCATTTGACAAGTCTGAAAAGTATGTAATACAAATATCATTATCCTCATCTTTACAGATGAGGAAGCTGAAATTTGGGGGAGAAGTGACTTGCCCAGTATCATAGAGTCCATAAGTCGTTGAGCTGGGACTTGAACCTGGGTCTTCTGGCTCCAAATCTTGTGCTAATTTTTCTGCCAGGACAAACAGGAAGGAAATCTTGGCGGCACATCCCAGTTCTGAAAGGACCTTCAACATTCCCTTCTTAAGGTACGGTTTTCATTCTTAACAAATAAAAACAGCTAACTACTAAGAAGGGTTTTGATGCATTCATACTATACTGTGAAATAGATATAGGGCTTTCCATATTAAAAGAACATTAAACAAAGAGATAATGACAGTCTAAAATCTACTAAAGTCTTCCTCTGATGCCTCACCGGTGGAGCGGTGGCTCTGGTTCTTAAAGACCATGCTAAGTAGAGAATAGGATCTGGTGGGTCCTACCAAGCTTGAAGGGGCTTCAAACAAGGGTCTGATGATGGATTGTGTTTGTCCTTCAGAGGACCAGCCTAGCCAAGTGCTTACTGGTGGACTCCTCTCTGTGAAGTTGGCCTCCAGGGAATGAATCTTCTTTTTCAGCCACAAAACCTCTGAAAACCATCTACATGTATACTGTGTGTCCTCCACTAAGCTGCTGAGGACAGAGATTAAGAAAAATCAGAGGTCATTTAATCCAACACTCTACAGCAAACCCAACAAGTGGTCATCCACCCTGTTTGGAGATATCCCATGATAATCTCATCACTCGACTGGAGGAGGAAATACTCAGACCTTAATATATGAGTAGTAAGAATTTTAAGAGTCCTCAGGGATGTTCTGGTGAAAGGTCTAATTTGAACAAACTAGAGAAATGACAGAGGTGAATAGGTGTCTTCTCCTCCCTCTCAATTTCTGAAGATATTTCATGGTGACCTTTGCCTGAAGATGGGTTGGGAAGGTCTTATCTCACTTCTTCCAGTTCTTCCTCACTACACTTAGAAGAGAACAGAAACGAAAGTGGATATATCCTAAGGACCTTCCCAGCTGCCCAGATAAGGTCTGCAGCAGCAACTGAGTGGTGAAATCATTGGGGAAAAGGAGCAGAACCCTAGCAGTACTCAGATTTGCTGTGCAGCTGCACATTGTCCTCCCACTCCCTGTAAACCACAGCATCTCAGAGATGGAAAGGACCTCAGAAGGCATCTAGCTCAGCTCCCTCCATAGCTTACCAAACAAGAGTGGTCATCCAGCCCCTGATTGAAGACCTCCAGGGCCCCTAGATACACCACTTCCCACTCTATGACAAAGCAGCCCATTCTATTTTTTGTAACAGCTCTTTATGTTAGGCAACCCCTCCTTATACTGATTCAAAATCTGACAATCCAATGGCTCTAATTTTGCTCTCAGAACTATAACATGATCCAGTGGAATTAGTGTTATACTTGCAGTCAGCAAATCTGAGTGTGAATACTAGGTCTGCTTCTTACTCCTTGTGTGACCTTGAAGAAGTGACTTTATCTCTAAAATGAAGAGGTGAATTAGATGATCTCTAACATCCCTCAGAGTCCTAAATCTGCCCCTATGATCCTTAGTCTGGATAGTTGGCTTGAACTGGTGGATAGAGGACCAGCTTTGGCTGCAGTCCTACCTGTGCCACATACTAACTTTGTGACCATGGGTAAGTCATTTAATACCATGGAGTCCCAGGTGACTCTCTAAGACTGTATGTTACAAATAAACTGCTAACATGGATCAATGGAGAACGTTCCACAGGTCTGAACCAAAATGGGGAAATGGGGGTGATAGCAGAGGAAGGGAGGAAAGAGAGGGAAGAGGAAGGGAGGGAGAGGGGGAAGAGGGAGGGAAAGAGAAAGAGAACGAGAGAGATAATTTGATCCACTGTCTTCCACATGACAATTCTTCAGATATTTGAATAATGTGAACTGTCTCTCATCTCCAGTTCACTTATCTATTCTTCAGAAAACATAGTTTCTAGTCTCATCATTCTGGTTGCAATACAGCTTGTCAGTATCCCTCCTAAAATGTGGCATCTAGAACCAGGTATGATAATCCAGTTACAGTCTGACCAAGGGGAAAGATAGTTGAACTATCACCTTCACTTAAAAACTAGGCATCCATTAGGACATCCTAAAATCATTCACTTTTTTTTTGGTTGCTGTGTGTTCATGTCTGGTTGCCAGCTCACATTGTATGCTAGTGTATATTTGATTGCTGACTTATATTGGGCTTCCAATCCAGTAAGGCCCTCATTCATCTTTCTCTTACATGCCCTATCATACACCTATCTGTGTCTGCCCCTATGTGGTTGATTTTTTTTAACCAGAGTGCAAGTCTCTAAATATATTAAGAGCGCTTCAGAAACTAATTTAGTAATCCTTAACTCTTCTCCACTTTCCCTCCAGGTGAATGCATGTGCATGTATTTTGAATAGCCTAACGTCCTGGGTGCCTTCATAGGCTCCTGAGGGTATTCAATAAGAATGAAATTGAAGAGTCATTATTTATGACTTAGAGGTGGGAAGAGAAGCTAACTATGACCACCAAGGTTCCAACTGGAGATAATTTTCTATCTTATTATAGATTTATACCTCATCTGTTTTGCAAAGGCCTGAGACATCTGGACTCACTAGATTGATCTTTATGCTGTCATCCTTGGCCTTCTGAACAAACAATGTCCCAAGGAGCAGCCTTGCAGACCCAAACCACAGGAAAAAGGAAAGGAATGATAAAAGCATCAGATAGACAAAGACTCTGTGGTGCCACCTATGGGCATGTGCAGATGTCCCCAAGACTCTTCTCATATGCCTGAGTGCATGCCATGAGTACCTGCAATCAAGCTAGCGGTGCAACCAAGAGAGCAAAGGATTTTTTTAAATGAGAAAAAAGGTTGTTAGTCTTTATAAGACTGTAGCCTTTAAAGTTAGAAGGGTCCATATCCCTGCTCTGCTGCTTTGGCCCTGTGTGACAAGTCATTTTGTCTTTCTGGGCCTCAGTTTCCTCATCTATCAAATGGAGAGAATGGGTGATGATCACTAAGGTCCCTTCCAACTGTAAAAGCTTATGATTGTCCTTCCTGCTTGAGGCACCAGCAGCCTGTTAAATTATGGAGTAGAGGGGCTTCCCCTTACCAAAAAAATTGGGTCCGGAAGAAACATCCCATTCACATTCCTCTTAAGCTAGTCCCTTCTCAGTGTTCTTTTATACTAGCCCAGCATCAATAAGACCCTATCTTAGAACCTTGGGCTTGGAAGAGACTTCGAAGGTAACCATCTTTGGCTCCATGAGATCACCAAGTGGAAGGCAGATGAGGCATGTCCTACTTAATCCCAGAGGGCAGGGTTAAGACCCCAGAAGTGAGTTATGGGGAGAGGCAGATAATATCTCAACAAAGCAAAGACTTCCTAACAATGGAAATAGATTGTCTCATTAGGTAGTGAGCTCTCTGTCACTTACTGGAGGGGGTTCAAATTCTAGAGAACGTTCCTACATCAGGGAGGGGGTTGGGCTGGATGACTCCCCAGGCCTCTTCCAACAGGATATTCTGTGATTCAGAGTCATGCAGGGCAAGCTCCCACATAACGTAAGGATACCCACTACGGAATCCTTGACAGATTCAGAAGCACAATTTGTTTCTTTGCGGCCTGAGGTGTGCGACCCAGTTAGCCCCATACCATATCTCTCATTCTTGCCATCCTCCTAGGCTTCTATGAATATCTCTACCTAGGCCCAGAAATCCTAATCTGAAAGGGCAGAAAAGCCTCACCTTCTACTTAAAGAAAAAGACACAAGAACTGTGCAGTGTCACATCAGAAACTCCGAATAAGGATCACTGATACTGACAGCCAGCAATTCATTCTCCTATAAGCATATACATACACACAAGCACACACACACACACACTCCACATTCACGCACATTCACCCAGGGGCAGAATTAAAAGATTGCTAGGGCAATGAAATCTTTAAGGCAGCAATCAGCTTAATTTTCCTTCATTGCTGAAAGCTCCTTCAGGTCTCAGTCTTAGAAAAAAGAATCTCATGCTGAGACTGGTGAGGGAACAGTCAGTAGGCAGCCCAGGCTTGGTTCATTAGTGTCTCCATCGACAAGTCCATTCCATCCATGCTCAAAGCCACCTCTGCAAAACTGTGCTCTGATACTTCCCATAGAACAGAAGATGGATCTGCCCTTGGATCCTGGACCGTGCCCAGTCTCCAATGCCAAATGCCCGTTGCAAGAAGGCATTTCAGATACACTCAAATTACCAGAATATTGGGAAAGGGGTTAGGGAAGGACACTGGCCAAATGGAAATGGACAAGATGGTAGGAAAAGAGAAAATTTTATTTCCAAACTAAGAAGGTATTACAAACAATGGATGATTAAAAAAAATAAAAATAGCATCAAAATGTCACCTGACAATAAAGTTACAGAGTAAAATATGTACACATTAAGCTACTTTATCCCAAACCAAAGTGTGTAGAGAGGGTAGCAATACACCTGAAAGGGTACAAAACAAAAAGTGATCATGGTTCCCAATAGGAGATGTCTGGTGATATGAACGGGGCACTTAGCTAACACCTTTCATTGGTGCATCTGAAATCTCAGAGTGAAAATAATTAAAAAGATGCAAAGAAATTCACACTCCATGCAGTTTTTCATCAAGAAAATTCTCTGCAGAATGGCGGAGTTAGGCTAGAAGATGAAAAGACTGGAAGGATCAAGGCCCTGATCTTGCATCTCTGATGCTGATACTATGTTCCAGAAGTTCTTGGATTCTTAGTCAAGGGCTTCTCCTTGCCCTGAGAAGGCTTCTCCTGGCCATCTCCATACTGAATGTGATGCCCTGTATCCTAATAGCCATTCTTCCCAATCCAAAGTCATAAGATGAGAGTCCATTTGGATCCTCAGCTATACTCCACATTCTCAAACCGAGTAAAGTAATTCATTCGGACCCTATGGTCCTCTTGCCACCTGCCAAAACACACTTTCCCATCTCTGCCTTGCAAGAAACTTCAAACAACCAAAAGCTTAGTCAGCCGTAGAGACCAGACTGCTGGTTGCACAGAACCAGATTCTAGACTCGGGCAATTACCAAGGGTCTTTTTTTTTTTTTTACTACATCTATATCACTGAGGAACATGGGCTAATAATCTACTCTATTGTAAGAACAAGTAACTCCCCCCACCCAAAATCGCATTGATAAAAATCACTAGGTTCAAAAGCTGAATAAATACTACTGTCACTCATTTTGATCACCATACAATATTCACAAAAAAATAACAAGCTCCAGCATTTACCACATAAAGGATTTCTGGAAACTGCCTGGCTGAGGCCTGAGGAGTCAGAGGACATGAAAGGCACGGTGGAAAGCCCTGAGACTGGAGCTGCCCAAAGGATGCTCTATCTCTTCCTCAGAAATCACTAAGTTGGGTCTCCCACTTGTGGCATCATGGAGGCAAAATGGCCATTTATATAAAGAGAAAAGAAGACAATGGAGCCACTTGCTACTGAGTCATCCTCACCACCATCTCAGCATGAAATATCAAGATAGAAGCAGGAAACGGGGTCCTTTGTTAACAAGCTCCCCTTCTCCTTCTTGCTTATGGGCCTCTTAAGTGCTCCCTGGAAGACTTCAGCCTCTCAGGAGGTCATGCCCAGAAGCCATGTTCATTGGAATATCAAAGTAACCTCTTGAGTTATTCTTTGATCAGATAACATCTGATCACAGATACTGTTCTGAGTTTATAATATGAACATTAAGAAAACTATTCATTCTGCTCATGAGGTTGAGAGAAGCAGATGAGAAAAGAGATTCAGGTAGAGACTCCCAGATTCCTCAGAATTTTATCACATCCCATGATTGCATTGCAAGGGCCAGGGCTATTTTTAAGCTAATTTACACGAAAAGCACAGATAAGGTGCTTGCCTCCAATGGACCACTGTCCATTGCTACTTCTACATCCTTAACAAACTAAAATCAACTGCAGTGCTTTAACTTAAACCTTTCAAAAAGTCCTACTGAAAATCTAGAAGAGACATGTGTTTCAGAGTTCCATTAAACATGGGATGAGGAAGTGGGGAGCAGTGCGGTGAGGGAGAAATCTCTTAATGATTTTTTAAAGGATTTCCATTTTAGCTTTACAATCCCAGAACTTAGGTCTAAGATCTATTTTCTAATCAGCTATCTGTGATGTAGTTGAAAAAAAAAATCACTGGCCTGGATTTCAGGGAAGACCTGGGTTTTAGTACTTTATGTCTGCCACTAACTCACTGTGAGACCTTGGCCATGAGGGACATTACCAGTTAGATCCTTGGGTTTCTTGTGTGTGAAATTTGAGAACTGGATTGGATGTAGAGATCCTTTCCCACTATGTTCTAGATTCTAAGGACCCTTCTAGTTCTGACTAGTCTAAGACAGACCCATCTCAGATTAACAACAAATGGTGCTAAGTTACTGTCAGAACAGAGAGGAGACAGAAATCTGTCACTTAACTCATCACTGCTCAGGGATGCAGAGCTCTGTTTCCAGAATCACAAGGCAGAGAAATAAAGGGCATGCAAAGCATGAGAGGTGTAGGACCAAGAAAAGCCAAAAAGTGTAGCAAGTCTCATCTTTCAGTCTGGGTCTCTATTATCCTTGCCTCAGTCTTTAGGGGGCAATTCTTTCCCTGTGCAGACTGAATATACTGGCTTAAAGAAAGTGTAGTGTGGTTAAAAAAGAAAAAAAAGCACTGGGTTTGGACACAGGAGTCCTGGGTTTGATTTGTCTCAGCTCTTCTATTTACCAACTGTGTGACCTTCATCACAAGTTACTTGACTTCTCTCAGCCTCAGTTTTCCCATCTGTACAATAGGGATAATACTTGAACTGCCTGCCTCACAGCACCATTGCAAGGGACACACTTTGTAAATTATCAAGCACTATAGAAAATAGAAGCTATTGGGTGTGAATGTCTTAGGTGACAAAGCCATTTCAATCTTTTACACTCTGAAAGTCTCACCAAGAGGCAGTACGAGTAAAGGGAATCATGAATTCCGAGTCAAAAGACCTGGGTTTGATTCCTGGCTCTGCCATTCGCTGTCTGTGGGAACTTTGGTAAGTCCAGTTCCTGTCCTGGGCCTCAGTTTTCCCATATAAGCTGAAGAGACTAAATGACCCCTAATGACCCTTTCAGGTCTAAAATTCTATGGTCTTTGGGTCCAGTCTACATTTCTAGATAGTACTCATATTCTCGCTCAAGCGACATAATCTCAAGCTGGGATTCTTCTCTCCAAATACAAACCTTTCCTACCTTCCTGAGGCATCCTCTCATCAAAAGTATGTTTAAACACTGAGGAGGTGCTCTCTCCACCCCCCTGGTCTCTTCTCCAGAAGGAAGAAAACTATACCTGCATCTTCAAGGCTAAATGACCCCAGGGTTAGTAGCCCAGCATTTCAAGTACTCCCTGTGTCTTGCCTTCAAGGCCTGGCTCTCTCTCGTGAGGTTTGGTCATTTATCCCTCACTTTCTAAGCTAATTTATACAAAAAGCATGAAAAGGATGCTTCTCCAACAGGGCCTCTGAACACTGCTATTGCTGCATCCTCGATAAACTGAAATCAATCACATCGCTTAAACTCAGGTTGAGCCTGGGTTAGCTTCTGCTCAGGGATGGGTATTTACCTTGAGTCCACCACAGACTGGACATGATGTAAAGAAAGCTCTTGGAGTCCCGGGGCGGGGACTACACATTTCACAAGGCTCAGCAGACACTCCACTAGGTGAAACCGACTCACTACTTTGGGATTCTAACACCTGTCCTGGAGGTTTGATGCCTGACCACCTGGAAAGAAAATCTGCATAAGTCTCATCACCCAAGTCTTTGGTGCCTTCAGCAAGGGAGGCAGTGGGCCCCCCCAAGTCTTGGTCAGGCTCAGAGGCAGCTCCTGCCTCCGAGGGCGGGGCTGGTGCTGCTTTGGGGTCACTGGCCTGTTGAGGGCCTGGGGCCTGGTCCTTGGGTCCTGTGGAATCCGCACCACCACCGTGCTGAGCATCCTTAGCAGCTGCTTGTAATACACTCCTGGGTGTGTCATAGAGATGTCGGAAAGAGCTAGGAACCTGATACTCCAGGCCCCTGTGGGGCTCACTGGGCTGGCAAGTGCACAGACTCTGTTCCGAAGCAAAGTTCAAAGGCAAGCTGAGCAGGGAACCAAACTCATCACCATGGCAGATGTCCAGGCTCCCAGCATAAGAAGAGAAGCTACCAGAGTAGGAAGAGTGACTCCCTGTGGCTATGCCGCTGTCAGAAGAACTCTGGCGGCCGATTTCCTGGAGCTGTCTAGACCGGAGAGGTTTTGGCAGTGGCTTGGCAGCACCATGCATAGCCTCTGTGTGTGCCTTGTCTTCCCCAAGTTGGAAAGATTTAGCAGCTGCCAGCCCGTGGCTCTCCTGGGAGGTGCTGGCCGAGGACTGCTCGGGCCAGAGAGTGAGCCGGCTCCCAGCACTGGCATCTGAGTGACTGGTGTCTGACGAAGAACTGGACAGACTCCTGTCATCTCCTGAAACAAGAGAAAAAAGCAAGGTCATCCAGGTGCCGACAGCCAGGAGACAGAATGGCAGAAAGCTAAAGGAGAAAGGTCATCTACACCCAACCCCCACCTTTTATAGATAATGAAAATGAAGTGTTAGACAATGAAAATGTAAGAAAATGAAAATGAAGTAGGAAGGGTGGTTAAGGTGGGAGAGAAGAAGGGGATGACTTCCCCAAGGTCCACCAGCTGGCAAATATCAGAGTGAGAACTCAGACCCGGGTCTTCTAACTGATACTTCAAGTCCTGGTTTGGCCTATTCCCTTCCAAAAACATCTATAATTAATTTATGAATAATTTTTATTTTATTAATTCTTATTGGGTTTAGGGCACAGCGCCAGACAATGAAAGTTAAAAGGTTAAAACTGACACAAGTCCCTACTTTTAAAGAACTTACAGGCTAGCAGCAGGTTGCACGTTGACTATGTGACCTTGGGCAAATGTATTGCTATAAAAAGAGCACTAAACTTGGAGATGAGAACCAGCACTTAGTAGTGCCTGGCACATAGTAGGCACTTAATAAAGACGTATTGATTGATCAGGGTCTAAGTTCTGGCTCTATCACTTAATAGCTATCAGACAGCGGACAGATGACGTCCTCTCTTGGGGCATCTGTAAAATGGGAAAATTATACTCCCATCACCTAGCTCACAGAGCCACTGTGAGAAAAACACTTTCTAACACTGAAAGCACTCTAGCCTTGCCAACACCACAGGACTGTAGTGAGGATCAAATGAGACAACGTGTGAGTAAGTAATTGTAAAGGTAAGAAAATACTAACGTAAGATTTTACTATGATCTAGAGGCTTTTATTGTTGCTCACTTGTGTCCAATTCTTTGCAACCCCATTTGGGGTTTTACTTGGTAGAGATGCAGGAGTGGCTTGCCATTTATGAGGAAACTGAGGCAAATAAGATTAAGTGACTTTCCCAGACTCACACAGCTACTAAATGTCTGAGGCTGGATTTGAACTCAGGAAGATGAGCCTTCCTGATTCCAAGCCACTGTGCCACCTAGCTGCCCCTTTCTAGAAGCTAGCAGAATACAAAGAGAGAAATAGAGAGGGAGGAAAGGGTCTTATTTCCCTATCTTGCTTTGCTCTATAGGTCCATCAGCAAATGCAAGTGCTTGGAGAAATTTAAAATCCACACAATAGTTTTCGCTGTGTGCAAAGAGACTAACTAGAAAGCCATCATATTCTGTGGCCAGGCACAGACTCCAAGGTAGCAAAGGAGCTGCAGAGGCAAGCTGATTTGGGAGAATGCCTCCATACTAGAGGCTGACCCAGAGATGCTGAGGGACTCTCTGCGCTGCTGGCCACTTTTAATCCCCTTCCAATTAATCATAATAAAATTAAGTTTTCACAGGGCACGTGAGAAAAGAAGCAGTTGTTCAGAAGCCCTTGGTTGCTATATACAGAACACTAGAAGGCTAGATACTGAGAACCAAGCTGTCCTGAGCAGCACGTGGGCAGCCAGAAATGTTCCAGGCAAGAATACAGCCTGGTTCACTTAGAGAAGGCCTTCCATGAAATGGGCTTCTTT
The DNA here is from genome assembly GCA_028646595.1 of Phalanger gymnotis. Taxonomy (NCBI): domain Eukaryota; kingdom Metazoa; phylum Chordata; class Mammalia; order Diprotodontia; family Phalangeridae; genus Phalanger; species Phalanger gymnotis. The sequence goes on from CM053623.1 coordinate 406,505,515, forward strand.
ATCATCAAGCCAGATATAGGGGTGGAGACAGAAGCGGGACACCTAGAAATTCCAGGCAAGGGAGCTCCCTCTACCAACACAGGTTGGCACTTACTCTGTGGTCTTGGCCAGTTGCCTTGAACACTAGGAGGTTAAGTGACTTTCCCAGAGTTATGCAGTCAATGTGTGTTAGAAGACAGATCTGAACCAAAGCATTTCTTACTCTGAAGCCTGGCTCTCTGTCTATCTTACACATACTGTCTCTATAACTTTAATGCAGGTACTTTAAAACAGGTGAAGTTGGGAGACACCTAAAGATAAGAAGTCTTGTGAGGAGAGGGACACAATGACTGCAGGCTTTTAAGCATTTCACAAGCCTGCAGAATCCCTCTACATTGAGATGGATCCCAGAGATCACCAAGTCCATTGTAGCTGAATGAGAACCTCCTCTCTCTTGTCCCAGAGGAGTCATCCAGACTCTAACAGAAGATTTTCTGGAAGGAGGAGCCCAGGACCTCTTAAGGCAGTCTGTTCCACCTTTGGATAGCCCCAATTATTATGAGGTTTTTCCTTTCATTGAGTCTGAATCCGTTTCTGTGTAATTTCTTTCTATCTCATCCTTTTCCTGGCTTCTCAGACCAAGAATAAATAAGTCTAATCTCTTTCACTTGACAGTCCTATAAATACTTGAAGACAGGTATCATGTCACCACTAAGTCTTTCTTCTTCAAGATAAATATTAATATTTAGTTAATTATTAATAAATTAAAATATCTAGTTAACATCATAAATATATGTTGTTGAGTCATTTCAGTTGTGTCTGACTCTGTGTAACCTCTTTTGGGGTTTTCTTGACAGAGATATTGAAAAAAGTTGCCATTTCCTTCTCCAGCTCATTTTACAGATGAGGAACTGAGGCAAACAAGGTTAAGTGACTTGCCCAGGGTCACACAGCTATTAAGTGTCTGAAGCTGGATCTGAACCAAAGTCCTCCTGACTCCAGGGCCAGCACTCTATCTATTGTGCCACCTAGCTGCAAATATATTATTTAATACATAAAATATATTTTATATCTTATGTGTAAATATTTATTTATAAAATATTTATACCATACATAAAATATTTATAATATACTACTGTAATTATAAAATATATTAATCAATATATTAAATAGACAAATTAAAATATTTAGTTAATATTAATATAATACATAGTTAATATAAATACGACTATTTAGTTTTTTCAACTCATGCTCACAGCATGGTTACCAGCCTCCTCACTACCATGCATACCCTCCTCTGGATCTGATTTAGTCTGTCAATCTCCTTCTTAAAGTGCGGAAGCCAGAACTGAGTACAGCTCTTACAGATGTAGTATCTGACCAGGGGAGAGTAGAGTGGGGCACTCATCTCTATTATAATGGACACTGCCACATCTACACAACCTGAATCAGGATTATTGTGAAAGGAGAACATATGGAAAAGAAATCATGTTTAGCCTGCTTAGCCCCAGAAACCAGAACGAAAATAAAGGGACGGACGTTATATTTTGTGCTCTGAAGTCCATCTCACCTCTGAGATTCCCTCAGATACTCCAGTGGACCTGCGATAGTGGACAGAGTGAGTGTGGGACCTGTAGTCAGCATTTAAATGGGAGATTGAATCCTATCTCAAACACTTACAGCTCAATATAGCTCTTTACAGTTTGCAAAGTGCCTTTCAGATGTTCCCTCATTTAATCTTCACAACAACCCTTGGGGTAGTAGGTGCTACTACTATTCCCATTTCACACTTGAAGAAAATGAGGCAGACAGAGGTTAAGTGACTTGCCCAGGGTCACACAGGTAGTAAATGTCTAAAGCCATATTTGAGCTCGGGTCTTCCTGAGTCCTGGGTCCAATGTTCCATCCACTGCACCACCTAGCTGGCCCAGCTACTATGATTAGAGTTATGGTTACAGTATTATTTGCTGACTGAGCCCAAACATAATTTGCCAAATGTCACAAACCAATAAAAGGAGGATACATGGCTTGGGATTCTCCGTCCTTCTCTACCTTCCTCAAACTAGCAATGGAAGATGAGATATTGGGATGAACGAGGGGGCAATGTATAGAACTGAATGAGACAAAGTTTACCAAAACTGTACTGTGACTGTTCTGGCCTGGATCGCTTGAACAGCCCCTTCATTGGTATCCTTGTTTCCAATCCAGCCTAAAGAGGACTCCAGAGTCACCTTTCATGTGACCATCGACTCAGGATGCTACAATAAAACTGATTACAGATCACACTCTATACATCATAAGAGCCCTGGGAGTTACGTGGGACAGGGATGTTTATCTCCACTCTAGAGAGGAGGAAGCCAAGGCTGGAAAAGCTTGGCATTAGGACTAGCACCTCGGTTTTCTGACCCCAAGTCCAGAATTCTTTGCACTACACATTTACTGTTTACAGAGTAAATCCAAGTTCTTCAATGTGGTATTTGAGACATTCCACAATGTAGTTTCATTCTATTTATCCAAAATTATTTCCCACCACTCTCTACTAAGCACAAGCCCTCAACAGGCAGCTTGCCTTCCTTATTTCCAATGATTCCCAAGCTGCTCAGCACCATGAAAATGCCTCTTTAACATCAACCTCTGCCCCATGATCCTAGAGTTTGAAGGGCCCACCCACTCATTTTTACAGATGAGGAAACTGAGGACCAGAGAAATTAGATAGCTTGTCCAAGGTCCTAAAATACCAGATGGTATTCAAACTCAGGTTCTTAGTCAACCACTCATTTGGCAAGGTATGTACCAAGAATAAATAAGTCTCTTTTCACTAAACCACATTGCCTCTTCTTTAGACTCATAGCATTTATGATCCACAACACACAATTTACTATTCAATTATATACTGTTTTGTTCTCTAATTACTTCATGTAATAAAAAATAACAGCTTACACATTACACATAAGTTTTACTGTCACAAAGCATTGTCATATATATTATCTTGTTTGACCTTCACAACAACTCTGCAAGGTAGGTAGGACAAGTAGTATTATTCCATTTTACAGATTGGGAAACTGAGGCACATAAAGGGGAAGTGTCTTGGTCACAGGGTTCCAACCAAGTCTCCTGACTCCAAAATCACTACTGTTTCCACTACGCCATGATTTATTATAGTTATCTGTGAATGTGTCTAATCCTCCTTACTCAATTTTAAACTTCATGAGAGCAAAGATTTTGTCTTACCTACACTTTTCAACTCCCATAGACCTATCTCAGTGTTCTTTACGTAGACAAGTTATGAACCTTTGCTGAACTGAACTGCATTTTCTTGTGTATAAATCTGGTCACCGTGGAAGAATGAAAGTTCCCTGTGTCCTACAAAGCCTGTGTCTTACACTTCCCTTGTATCACTTCCCTAATCTTCCCCTCTGGAACTAGCACAATGTTTTACCACACGGTGAACCACCCTTTAAAAAGTTATTGAACCAATGGGTGAACTTCTGCTTTGTAATATATATGTCATAAACAAAGAGGAACTGGGTACTAAGACGGAAATAATGGGAACCTTGGGGAAAAGCAACTATCCCATTTAGAGTTTGTGATAGACAAGAGTAAAGCTGGGAAAAAATATGATGTGTACCCCAGATTTTGAAGAAAACACCACATTTCAAAGGTTCAGAGAAAGATTAAGTATGACCTAACAGACAATAATTCTATAGAGGAAGTCAATCCAGGAAAGATGGGAGGCTCCCAAGGATAACATTCTAAAGGTACAAAGAAAGACTTTCGGTGAAGAAAAAAAAAAGAGAGCTGCCTAAAGATAGACATGTGGATGCACAAGGAACTCATTCACCTACACTGACTTTAAAAAGGCATGTTTATAGATGGAAGTAAGGGAAGGAAATGGATGATGACTACAAAGGCATGGCATGATTCAGTAAAGGTGGTGTCAGTAGTCCTGAAGCGCAGAATAAGCTGAGGCTATCAAGGAAAGCCAATGACAACGAAAGGGCTGAGGGTTGATTTTTGGTTTTGGTGGTGGTAGTGGTATTACGATATACTAGGAAAAAGAGGAAACACAAAGCGATATGACAGCTGCTCACAGAGAAAAGGACAGTGATAACTAATAATGGAAGGGAAATGATGCTGCTCAATTCTGCTGCTTTTCTATTCTCTGCCAAGAAGAATGATCTTTGAGCTAGAAAAGAAAGAACAAAAACGGCTACTAGAAAGTCAATGCCCAAGGTAAATAAGGAGATAGTAAGAGGACACCTAGTTGCTCTTGATGAGTTCAAGTCACCAAGGAGACAGAAATAAAGTCAGACATGTGGGAGGAGAACCAAGAGAGGACAGTGTCTTGGAAGCGCAGAGAGAAGTGGCCAGGATGAGAAGGTGGTCAACACTATCAAATGCCACAGAGAGTCTAAGAAAGATAAGAAGGTTCAGTTGACATTTAGCCAATTAATAAGGGACACAAGAATTATCTTTAAAGGCTAAAATCATGTCATACAGATGAGGAAATTCACCTATTTTTCTTGGCATCAGAAAAGAGGAAGACATTCTGAACTTAAGGAAAAATTTCCTCACCTTCTGCACCACCCAAAAATGTAATGGGCCACCTTGGGAAGTGAGGTTCTCAATCTTTAGAGGATGGGGGGTGGGGTTGAGGGAGGGAGAGATGACTGACTACTTAGTGGGATATTGTAAAGAAAATTCTTATTCAAGTATCAGTTGGACTACATGGCCTCTGAAATCCCTTTTAAGTTTGAGATTCTGTTATTCTATGAACACTTGAGAGAGGATTATTAATTAAAGAAAAGGGGTTTGCTCTATTTCTATATTATGAATCTAAAGCAGAATTTCTTTTATCTTTTTTATGTCATAGACACCTCTGTGAATCCAAAAAAGCCTACTGACCTCTTCTCAGAATCATGTTTTAAATACATAAAATATAAAAGACTACAAAGGAAATCAATTATATGAAATATGGTTACCAAAATATTTTAAGAGACAAGATAATGAAACGCAGGTTAAGAACCCTGATCTAAAGAAAATTAAGAGAGTCCTTCAAAAATAATCTGGTTTCCCCAGTTGATAAATGGTCAAAGGATACGGCTAGCCAGTTAGCGCTCAAGAGAAGTAATCTAAGCTACTTATGTTCACATGAAAAAAAATGCTATAAATCACTAATAATTAGAGAAATGCAAACTGAGGCAACTCTAAGATTCTACCTCATACCATCAGATTGGCAAAGTTGACAAAAGAAAGGAAAATAACAAAAGGTTAGTGGGGCTGTGGGAAAACAGGTATACTGATACGTTATTCATGGAGCTTGTGAATTGTTAGAATATTCTGGAAAGGAATTAGGTATTGTAACTACTCCCTGAATGTTACAAACTGTGCTGAGTCAAAATCCTTTGACACAGCAATACCATTACTAGGCCCATACTTCAAAGAGATGAAAGGAATAAGAAAAATGTCACATATGTACAAAAATATGTTCAGCAGCCCTTCCTGGGGATATAAAGAACTGGACACTAAGAGAGTACCCTATATAAATGCAATAGAATACTATTTTGTACTCCAAGAAATTATGAAAGAGACCATTTCTGAGAAACCTGGAAAGACTTGTGTAGACTAGTGCAGAGGATGAGCAGAACCAAAAGAACAGCATATCCTACAACAACACTGTGAAAATGAAAAATTCTGAAAAACTTTAAAAAATGACTCCAGAGAACCAATGATGAAGAATGCTAATACCTCCTGACAGAGAAGTGATGGATTAGTATGCTGAGTGAGACACACACAGATTCGGTCTTGGTCAACATGGGAATTTGTTTCGCTTGATTATGCATATTGGTTATAAAGATCTTGTTTTTCTTTCCATTCCCCTGTCCCAGGAAACGGGAAAGGGAGGAGGGAATGCTTCATAATTGAAAAATTTTTTAAAGAACAATTAATAATAATCTGGCTTGGAAGTACTGATCCACTGATGACATCCAGTATAAGTAAGGAGCTAAACAGGCAGCATGATATAGTTAGTAGTGAAAGAACAAAGCCTGGATGAAAGTGAAGCCTCGCTTTCAATCGCTGGCTCCGATTTTCATTTTTTGCTGGGACACCCTGGACAAGTCTTACCTCTTTACTTCTGGGAATCTAATGTATAAACTAGAAATAATACTCCTTGCCCTCCTTACCTCTTGGGGATATGATGTAGAAAGCCCATGGTAAACCTTAAGCTATAAAACTGTAAGTGGTTATTATTTTAAACCCTCCTAGCATTTTGAACCACAGGTATAAACTGGTGACAGAGGAACACTGCCATGAACAGCACCCTAAAACGTTGTTGCTTTTTCCTATAACTCACATAGTACCAACCTAGCCTCTATCAGGGACACTGCCTTAGGGAGTTCTGAGAAAACACTCAGTAATTCCTGTTAATGTGAAGAAACAAACCCCCAGAAAAGGAAGATGTTTTTCCTCTGTCCGCCCCACCCCCACAGCCCATCTCTGGGCGGAGGGGTAGAGTTGCCAATTGACTTCAGTGGCTTCTCACCTCCACTTCCTGGACGACTTGAATGTGAAAGAAGACTGAGCCTCTTCTCTAGCTGTAGAGCTTCATGGGCCACTCTCTCTTCCATGGACGATGGGTTTGTATTTGGATCTAAATACAAAAGGGGGAGGGCAGGATATAATGATTAATCACAACAAAATTACACATTTCTCCTCCCCACTCCCTGAAATAAAATCTCACTATTCACCACCCTCATCTGGCACAGTCATGTGAAAAGTTGAATCTTGTCAGGGGTTCATTCTCTAGAACAGGATGAGGTGCCCAGCTGATTTTTATTTAGGCTACTTTCAGTGGCAGGTTTCTGTCTTTCATCATTGTTGACAGGCAGTCTGAACCATTTGGGTCACATCCCTCACTGTGTCCTCATAAGCTGGGTTTTCATTCTGTCTTGGTGACCAGAGCTAACTTTGAGGAAAGCCCCAAAGGTGCCAGATAATTATGACACCCTCTGCCTCATTCTGCCAGTATAGATAAAAGGCACATGGGTAAGAAAACAGAAAAGTTTTCAGCTGGATGTCGGTTAAAAAGAAACTAACTGGGTCTAAAAATATGAAGACTCAGATTTCCACGGGTATCTACTAATGGGTTATCATTAGCTCCAGAGAATAAGGATTAAATTAAGATAAAAGTGTTGCAGTTCAATCATTTTTCGGTCATGTCTGACTTTTTGTTACCCCATATGGGGTTTTCTTGGCAAAGATACTAGAGTAGTTAGCCATTTCCTTTACAGGTGAAGAAACTGAGGCAGACAGGGTTAAGAGACTTGCCCAGGGTCACACAGTTTGCAAGTATCTGAGGACACGTTTGAACTCAGGAAGATGAGTCTTCCCAACTCCAGGCCCTGTACTCTATCCACTGTACCACCTAGCTGCCCTTAAGAAAATATTTTAAATTCCTTCAATTTCAACAAAGATTTATTAATTATACGTACCCCAGGATATGTTAAGCACAAGGGACACATAGATGAAAAATGGTCCTCAGGGAACTTATAGTCCAATGGGGGCATTTATACTATACATACAATTAAGTATGATACAGTGTAGAATGAGATTTGCTTTGGGGATTGAATTCAGAGTGGGGAAAGACAGAATCTAGTCGAACAAACTGCTTGGGAGAGTAGGAGGTGCTAGGTAACAGCCACATTCTTGGATCCCTAACACATAATCCCATCATCCCTGGTCTCAACAACAGAGGTGTCAAATTCAAGGCAATCACAAAAGCACATTGTCTACAATGTATCACATTTTCCTTTATTTTGTCAAGCATTTTCCAGTTACATTTTAATCTAGTTCTGCGTTTTCCTGGCTGGCAGGGAGTTTGACACCTCTGCTCAACAACATCACCCATACAATTGTTCACAATTGATAGAGCTTTCTCATGCTCTCAGGGTGCATAGACTGACAAGCAGCTGAGTTACCAGATCACAGTGAACACCTCAACAACAGCTACAATGATAATAATAATAATTCATTCAAATGCCACCTTCAGGTTTGCTTGTTACTTTTCCCACAGCAGCTGGTATTCAAGCCCAAGTCCCCTGACTTTAAATCTACAACTTTTCCTATTATACCATGGTGCCCCCTAAGGCCACTCCAAACCAATGGTTTGGTTTTTTTTAAAAAAAAAAAGTCACAAGGCTGAGGCTAGTTCTATCTTTCACCTCCCCTTGGTCCTTTTAACTTCTGACTTCATAGCAAAAAGGATTCCAAGGGAATAACTTCCCAGAACCCATTAGAGCAACCTGGTTACAAAAAGAATCACAGGATTTTAGCACTGTAAGGAACCTGATTGTTCAGTTGGTCTTCTTATCAGAGACGCTGGAGCAGTTTGCCATTTCCTTCTCTAGCTCATCTTACAGATGAGGCACTATGGCAAACAGGGTTAAGTGACTTGCCCAGGGTCACACAGCTAGTGTCTGCAGCCAAATTTGAACTCGTGAGATGAGCTTCCTGATTCCAAGCCCAGGGTTCTCTCCAGTGTGCCACCCAGCGGCAGTAAGGAACCTTAGAGATCATCTCATCAGAGGCGGATAGCTCTACATCTCAAAGACACCTCAGAGGCTATCTAGTCCAACCTTTTCGTTTTATAGTTAGGATACTGAGGTACAGGGAAATTAAGTGATCTGCCCACAGTCTGTCTCTATCTGTCTGTCTCTCTCTCACACACGCACACATACATAGAAAGAGAATGACAGAAATAAAATTTGAACCCGGATCATCTGACTCTAACCCAGCACTCTCATTTCTTACTGCCTCTTCAAAATAAGATAGGTTTACATTCCACTTTGGATACTGGCTAGCTGCATTACTATAGACCACTTAGCTTTCTCATCTGCCAAATGGGAACAATACTTATACTGTGAAACTTGAAAGCAGTATAGGAAACGGACCAGGTTTTAGGAGGTAGTTCAGGGGTGGGAACCTGTGTCCTCGAGGCCACATGTGGCCCTTTAGGTCTAAGTCAGTCAAAGGGCCACACTTGAGGACCCAGAGGGCCATATGTGGCCTTGAGGATGCAGGTTCCCCCACCCTGAGCTAGGTAGAGCAGGAACTTTCAGTTCCATTTTTTTTCAGATGAGAAGTTAATTTCCTTGCCAAGGTCAAATAGCTCAATAGCAGCAAAACTGGCAATGGAATCCTGCTCTTCTCCTTCTAAGTTTCCTCCCCTAAGATCCTGCCCCACCTCTAAAGCCCTTCAGGGCTGCTTTCTAGAACACCTAAAAAATGTCTCTGCCAAGGCAGCAAGTTAATGTTGGTCAACCAACATAGATTTTGTGGATTATAAATACTTCAAAGCTTCAAATTAACATCATGCACCAACCAGATGTTGGTGGCAATCTGGAGGGTATTTCAACAAGACTGCTGTCAACAGTTTAAAAATGCCTGGCATCCTTAGCAGCTGTTGTACCAATGGCTATCCTTCCTTTTAACTGTAAGCCCCAGCCCCCAAATACATGATCTGCAGGGGGATGGGGAGAGAGCCTAGATGTCTCAGAAACACAGCCAATTTAACCTCATTCTCCAAAAAGAGGCAGGAGCACTACCAAAGCACCACTGAGTTTCTCCATAAACAACCTGAGAATCCCAGAACTCCATAGGCTTTCAGAGGGCAATTGGTCCAAACTCTGGCTAAAAGATTTATATCTATAGTAACTCTAACCAGTAGTCAGTTCAGCCTCCTGCTGATCTCTAACCACTGCTAGCAATGAGGAGCTCATTACCTTTCAAATAAGCCTCGTCCCATTTTTAGACATCACATTTTTAGGAAGTTTTCCTCTCGCTGAGCCAAACTCTAACGACATGTAACCTCTGCCCATTGTTCCTAGTTTGGCCCTCGGGAACAGAGTATGAAAGTTTAAGACTGCATAGAATTTGAAAGCATGTTGATAAGAAGTTTAAAAATGTAGAATCCCAAGCAGCTAAAAATTGTTCCTTCCTCAAGATCTTTGCTATTACGTTTATCAGAAAAAGTAACCATTTTCCTTGTCACATTAGTTGTTTAAGAAAAGCGAGGCGCTTCTAATCAGGAGAGCTGGGTCTACATCCTAGCTGCGCCAGTCAGAAGCTGTACAACTATACACATGCAATGCACTTACTCTCTCCCAGACTCTGTTTCCTTGTCTACAAAAGAGGGCTAATAATATCACCAACTTCTCAAATACACTTTTTGTTGTTCAGTCATTTTTAGTTGTGTCCTGCTCTGTGACTTGTAAGGGGTTTTCTTGGCAAAGATACGGCAGTGGTTTGCCATTTCCTCCCCCAGCTCACTTTACAGATGAGGAAACTGAGGCAAGCAGGGTTAAATGACTTGTCCAGGGTCACACAGTGTCTGAGGCCAGATCTGAACTCTGCAAGATGAGTCTTCCTGACTCCAAGCCAAGCACTCTATCTACCATGCCACCTAGCTGCCCCATCAAATACCCCATCCACTTCTCAAAATTGTTGTGAGGTTCAAATGGGGAAGAAGAAGAATTATTTTGTAAAGGTAAAGGGCTATATATGTTAATAACCATAGCTCACATTTGTATCCTACTTCAAGTTTACAAACAGCTTTTTTTTTTACAACAATCCTTTGGGGTGGTTAGTGCAAGAATATATTTTAAGGAGAAAGAATCTCAAAGAAGCAAAGTGAACTGGGCACACAGCTAATAATAATAAGGGTGGGAGTCAGGACAGGAAGCACTATTATACTTGGAGTTCTCTGTTTGAGGGCTGGAAATCAGAAGCAGAATTTCCCCTAAAGGCTTAGAGATCCTTGTCTTTTGAAGTTTTAAAATATCTCTCTGTCTTGTCTTTCTTTTGTTGACTCCTTTTGGGTAGTCAATCCAGGCAAACTCCTCGGGGATTTGAAAAGGGCAAGATGAATTCCGATACATTGTGAAAGTTAATGTCCTACAGATGAGGGAAAGGAAGGAAAGAATTCTAGATAGAGCTAAAGAAAATACAAACTCTTTGGCTTGGCCTTCAAGGCTTTTCACACTCTAGCTTCAACCCTCCTTGAGTCCTTTACCAGAAGGTCTTCTGAGTACTCTAGATGCCAACTCAACTTGACTATACCTTGCCTGCCCCCTCTCATCACTATATATATTCATTGCAGGGTGAAAACATGCCTGCTTATCATCTCTGCCTCCTGAAATTCTTTCCTTCCTTTGGAGCCCAGCACACCTGGAGGTGCCATCTCCTCCATGAAGTCTTCCCTTACTCCCCTAGCTAAAAGTCAGTTTTCCTTTAAATCTTACAGCTCTTTGAATATCACCATCACTTTGGCATGTATTTTCTGCATTTGTGCATTTAATTGCATACACACTAGATGCCCAGCATGGTCCAGTGGGCAAAGAGCAAGGTTCAGAATCAGTAGACCTGAGTTGGAATCTCTATCTTGTCATCTGCCACCTGTGGAATTGTGGGTAAGTCATGTAACCACTCTAGGCCTCTGCCTCCTCATCCTTAAAATGAGAAGACTGGAATGGATGACTTATAAAGCACAAGTCAATCATCTCCTGTTAGATTACAAGCTCCTTGCGGAAGAGAACTTTCTGTGTCTTTGAATTCCCATCTCTGGTTTGCCCATAATAGGTGCTTAATAAATGGTCATTGAATTTATTGGCATTAACCATGTGAGCTATCTGAAATGATATCTTATGGAAAGTGGCAGGCCTCTTCCTTGGGCTGGAGACGTGATTTCCCATGCACTGTCCAGGCATATATGCAGATAGGATAAAGAATGACCCATACCACTATAACAGAGAAGTAGCTAGGCAACACAGTGGATGGAATTCTAGACCTAAAGTCAAGAAGCTCTGATTTCAAATCCAGCCTTGGACAGTAAGCTGTGTGACCCTGGGAAAGTTGTACCTGCTGTCTGCCTCAGTTTCTTCATCTGTAAAATGAGGATAATAAAAATACCCACTTCCCAGGGGCAGCTAAGTGGCACAGTGGATGGAGTGCCAGGCCTGGAGTCAGGAAGATCTGAGTTCAAATCCGGTCTCAGACACTTACTAGCTATGTGACCCTGGGCAAACCATTTAACCCTGTTTTCCTCAGTTTTCTCATCTATTAAATGAGCTGGAGAAGGAAATGGCAAGCTATTCCAGTATCTTTGCCAAGAAACCCCAAATGCAGTCATGAAGAGGCAGACATGACTGAAATGACTCAATAATGATACTTACCAGGAGCATTACGAGTATAGGATAAAATAATATTTGTAGCTCTCCAAACTTTAAAGCAGTACATAAATGTTAGCTATGGTTATTATTAAAATTTTATTTGTCAATTATAACTACAGTAGGAGCTTCTATGTAGCAAGTAACCCACGAATGAGTAATTTCGCCTGTAGTAGCAACCTCTCTGAGATCCCTACAACATCCTCTGAATTGGGGCTAAATGTACATGCCTAAGTAATAGAACCCCAGGATGACAGAATTTAAAGCCTTACTTTACACGGGCAACATAGTGACGAAACCAGCATTCACACTCACATCATCTGGCTCTAAATCGAGTTTTCTTTCCACCACACCATACTGACTCTCTGAATAAAATGTAATAGCTGAACCAGCTAAGCAGCCTAGGCATCCCAGCATCCAAACTCCATTTTTCATTAATAATTACAACAGCCTCTATTGATATGGTATTGATATTTAAGAACTACAAAACACTTTCCTCACAACTCTAAAAGGTAGGTATGAGAAGAATCATCCCCATTTTATACATGACAAAACTGAAGTCATAAGTTGCCCACAGCCATATGTCCAGGGACTAGAGCTAGGACTAGAACCCATGCTCCTTCAAACATAGCACTACTGTCTTCCTCAACTGTCTCCTCTGAAGCTTGCAACTCACCAGTGGAATCCCAAGTTTAGAACCTAAGACAGCAGGCAAATGACAAAATATGAAAGTTCTGAAAGAAATAAGGATGCTAAATATACATACAACAAATTTGGGGAGTCTCTGGTTAAATTCAGTAGAACTAAGTCCAGCGGAATATGGCCATTTTGAAGATTCATTCAGATGTCGTATATAAGCATGGTAGCCTATGTGTGATATCACAGGACCACACTTGAGGTATGTATTTACCAAGAGGAACTCTCATTAGCAAAGGTGTGGGAGACAATTAATTCCTTAAAGGGGTTCTAAGTCAAGCCATCAGGTAGGTCTTGACTCTTGCCATGTATAGCAGCCTCAATGGTAACTCAACCTTTGTGCATGGCTCTTAGATTACTGTATCTTAAGGGGAGCGGGGAAAATTCTGACCTCTGGGAAATCCAGAGAGAAGATTAAGCAGCCAAATGACAATCTGGGTCACATTTCCCAAATACCTTTCTGGCAGAGGATGGAAATTCTGACCTTGCCCAAACCCCTTAACAAAACAAGCCTTTCTTCATCAGAAGAAATGCCTTTGGGTAAAATCAAAACAAAGACTGCTCCAGCCCAGTGACCTGACTTAAGCCCAATGATCCAGGCAGCACCTGCTCAGCTTCACAGACCTCCCTCCTCCAAAGACCTACAGAGCTTTCTAGCTATAGCAGTCATGTGGCAAGTAATCATTGTCAGATACTGTCTTGTAACCATTCTTTTGCTGCTGTCAAGAAAAGTTGCTTAAATTATGTGAAAAGGTATATAATTTAGCTTTTTAACTATTTAACATCTGAAAATTTTAACTGTTCAACTTTTCCCAGGCTCATTTAACTATTTTTTTAATTAACTACTTAATTTTTCTTGCACTCATGCCCTATCCCTCCAACTAGAACCAAAACAAAATAGAATTGGTCAGCTCTCCAGCAGTCATCCAGTCCTATCCATATTCTCTCTACAAATGATTGAGTGATCAGCCAGCTACAAATGAAAACCTCCAGGGATGGGGTTCACTGCTCCCCTGAAGTTCATCCTCCTGGCAACTGCAAAGAATCACAGAATCTCAGCACAGAAAGGAAACTCAGAAGCCATCAAGTGTAAGGGGTACCTACAAAACATATCCCTAACATGGGCCATCTAAACCTCACTTGAAGACCTCCAAGTGATACGGAACTTAGTAGAGATCCCACTGCACTTGGGGCAGCTCTGTTACCTCTAACTGGGTCAAAGTCTACTTCCCTTTAACCTTCTAACCCCAGTGCTCCTAATGCCAAACATAACAAATCTAATCCCACATGTCAGACTGCAGCTATTTGAAGACAGTGATCATGTTACCTCCTAAATCATCTTCTCTTCAATTGGCTAAAAACATCCCTATTTCCTTCATTAGCTCCTTGTATGGAATCTAGACCCTTCACCATGCTGATTGCCCTCCCTGAACACACTTTAGATGATTAACAACTTTCCTAAGCCATAGAACTCAAAATTGTTGTGGTCTGATAAGAATAATGGGAGGAGGAAGTACTGTCTCTCTCCCTAAGGACACTAAACTCCTTCTCATGCAGACTTGTATCTAAATTATTCAGAATTCTAAAAACTGCAAAGAGGCATAAAACCACTGAAAGACCCAGTTTAAAAAAATTCTGGGAGCAGCTAGGAGGCAACAAGTAATAGCTGTGTGACCCTGGGCAAGTCACTTAATTCCAATTGTCTCACACGCAAAAATATTCTGCTTTTGTTGTAGTCTCCAAACTGTCATTTTCCTAGCTCTTAAAGACTAATATAATACTTTCTTCACAATAACTCTATGAGGAAGGTCATACAAGTATTATGAACTCTTTTGCTCATTAGCAATTGAGGCACAGAGGCTTTAGGTAACTTCCCTGGAAATCACGACAGCCAGGATTTGAATCCAGGCCTTTACTGGCTATAAGGTAAGTGGGGTTTTTTTCTTTTGCATTACATTACGATCTTTTTTGTCTCTGTCTCCTATTAAAAAAAATATGAGCTTTCTCTTGCTTTCGCTTGCCAGATAACCGTGCAAGAATAAGGCTTTGAATGTAGCAGGCACTTGGATATAAATGTCTAGTGAATGGAGCCACGGCTGTGACAAATTCGCAGACCAGCAGCAGAGGGAGCCAGCGCCCTTCCTTACAAAAGGCATCATATCATGCTAATGAACAATTGAACCAGAGGACCACAAAGTAAATGGATGGGAGGGACCCCACGAGACCTGGGAGGACACTAGTTCTAGGATTCTGTGATGTGAGTCCTATGATGGAAACTTCCTGAGCAGCAAAAAGAGTCTGGACCCGCTATCAAGAGACCTGGATATTAACGCTGGGTCCAAAACCTAGTGGCAACTTAATCACCCTTCTCTGAGTCTGAATGTCCTCATCTGTAAAATGGGGATGGCAATACTGGCACCTGCAAGGAAAGTTCTTTGTAAACTTAAAAGTGCTTTAGAAATATAAGTGGTTATTTTTAATAGCTGCATTAGAAGGGCCTCAGACAACATTTAATTTACCCTTTCACTTTATTTTCTTCCTTATTTTTTAATTCCCATTTTTTCCTTATTTTAATTTTCCTCATTCCCAGCCCAGAATTTTTAATATCACCTTTAAAGAAATTATAAAACTCCCCTCCTTTTCCAGCTACGTATTCTCAGCCATCTTTTCTACTATCCTTGTTTTCAAAAATGTGGCTGCGGTGTCTGAAACCTCAACTCTTATGATTAAGAGCTGGGGACCAGGGATGACTGGCAAGAACCCTATTTCACCTGGGTCTGGTTTTGTGCTCTGTTCATTGTTAATGTAGTATTGTTGTGTGAGGTTCCTGTTGCCAAGTGTGGCAATGTATAGAAACGAATGGCCAGGTAAGGTCCAACTGGCTCCAGTGGCTTAGTTGCCTGGGTAGTCTGAGGTCTCCTGCCATCTCCTTCTGGGTCTGTTTTGGATAACTTTGGCTGGTGACCCCCTGGGAAAGGCAGGCAGAAGCTCATGTGGCATTTTTTGTTCATCTGGGTATCTGTGTGTGGTTCATATGTGTATAGTACTCTGTCTGAAGCCATGACAAAAAGTACATCAAAGGAGGGAGTCTTGTTGTCCCACATGGCAGAAGAAAAGAGACCTCCGAAGTCCCAACATCCTGCGGCCAATAAACTCCCTTGTTTAGAACACAAAGCTCATGCAATGAGGCCAAAGTCAAAGATTAAACTACTTATGAGTTGGCTAGCTTAGCTCTCACCCACAGCCACCATATGACTTGGGGGGAGAGGGGGAGAAGACAATTCATAGCACATGTCCTAGTCACAGGGAGTGGATGGTATCCCTTTTTGTGTACAAAGGACAACACCAGTTTTCCACACACAATATGCTCATATAGGGCTGTTTCTGGCAACTGCTTCAACTCAACCCATCTGGATAGATGGAGCCAGGAAACAGTTCAAACATTCGTCCTGAGGCATAGGCAAGACTGATGTAAATTGCACCAACAAAAGATTTTAGCCACATGTGAACCTACTTCATTTCTATTTACTAATTCCATTTCTTAAGTCTCTACCAAGTCCAGTTCAAGTGGCATCTCCTGAATGAAATTTTCTTCAAGAGTCAAAGGAACGTGAACTCTGCCTCCTCTCGACTCTCCCAGCATGGTATCTGTACCTCTAATGCGCTAATCTCATTCTATATTGTTTCCTAGTTCTGTGTGTTCCTATGTGTCTTCCTTCTACTGGGCGTTGTGGAAAGAGCACTGGACTCAGAGTCAAGAGAGATCTGGGTTCAAATCCTGACTATGACACCTATTCATTGCGTGCCTATGGCCAAGTCTCTTAACATCTCTAAGCATCAGATTCCTCGTCTGTAAAATGTGGATAATAACAGCACCTACCTTAACGGGGTCATCCTGAGAAACAAATGAAATCATGTACAGGAAGCATTCTTCAAATCTCAAAGTTCTATAAAAATGTAGGTTATCCCTAATCCATTGTTATTACTAGACCACAAAGTTTCTTGAGGACAGGCACTATATCTTGAGACAGTAAGAGGCAACAGGATTTGGAATACGAAGCTCTGATTTCAAGTCCTAGGCTAGCTCTCCACTCATTAACTCTGTGATCTCGGAAAAGCCACTTAAACTCTGAGCCTCAATGTCCTGATCTGTCATCTGGGGGTGGTAATACCTATACTACTTACCTCATAGGGTCTTTATGAAAGAATAGCTTTATAAATTATAGATGCTATATAAATTAGAGCTACTGTTATTATTCATGTCTGTGTAATATTAATAATTGACTTTCAAAGGTAAAGGGAAGAATTTTAGTGGGTTGTAAGTAAGCTCAGCGAATTAACAACACCCCATGGCAAACAAGCAAATAAAATCTTAGGCTGTATTAATAAAGGGAAAATGTCCAGAACAAGGAAAATAAGTGTCTCTGCCCAGGTCAGACAGATGTGATGTACTCTATGAAGTTCAGGTAGTCGTAGGAAGCCTCTAGTTCAAATCTAGCTTCAGAGATACTTATTAGCTGTGGGACTATAGCCAAGTCACTAAATCTCTGACTGCCTCAGCTTGCCCATCTGTAAGATAATAATAGTACCTAGCCTCCAAGGTTGTTGTAAAAATAAAATAGTATTTGTAAAGTGCTTTGCAAACCTTAAAGCATGATATAAAAGCTGTCATTATTATTATTATGGTTATCATTTACTGTCATTATTATTTTATGAACATGCAGAAGAGGGCAACCAGGCCAGTGAAAATATTATGACACTGTGCCATACAAGTATCAGTTAAAGGAACTAGGAATATTTATCCTAGAGAAGACTTAGGAAGAGATACAATAAATAGCTGCCTTCAAATATCTAAAATGTTACTAATGTGGAAAAGAGAAAATTCATTCAAAGACAAAAAAGACAGAACTAAGAGCCATGAGGAGAAGTCACAAAGAGGCAAATTTCAGTTCTATATAAGAAAAAACTTCCTTTTAATTAGAGTGGTCCAGAATTAGGACAGGTTGTATTAGTTGTTCACAGATTTAAAAATGGAAGAGACCTGTAAGTTATCTGATCTAATGTCCTTTTTAAATATAAGGAAACAAAGGCCAAAAGAAGTTATTTGCCCAAAGACACAAAAATAAGAAGGGGTATGGCCAGAACTCAAACCCAGTTCCTTCAACCCTTCTTCAACTACATCCTTCTACTCTAAGTCTTTGAGCAGTTAGGTAGTCCTTTGTTGAGGAGGTTATAAAGGGACTTCTGCCCCAGGTAGGACTGGACAAGCTGACCTCTAAGCTCCCTTTCCATTCTGAGAGTCTGTGATTCCATGAACATCTTACCCAGAGATATCTGTGTGGGTCCCTCAAAATTTCCATTATATCTGCATAGTTCTTATCAACGTTTTAAGATTCTGACTATAGCCACTAGTGGAATAGGCTCAAACAACCTCAACGGGACTCAGGATGGCCAGCTTTCCAAAGGTGACCAAATCTATAAGTTTTCCTTAGAAATCCAAAACACCTGACAAACATTAGGTTTAATGTACTAATAACAAAGGACCTTAGGAGACAGCTCCTCTTATTCTACAGAGGAAGAAACTTCAAGGCCCAAAGAAGGAAAACCATTTGTCTGAGGTCACACAATAAGTTGAGACAAAAACCCAGTTCTTCTATTCCCAGTCCTGTGCTCTGCCCACTAGTGATAACAAAGGCAGCTGTCTGTCAAGTCTGGTTTACACAAGAGTTCAGAGAGACTTTATCTCTCTAAATCCTACCAGGTCCCAGAGCATCTCAGTTAATTTTGGTCAGAGACCCATACAAACCCTTAGAATAGCAGCTCCTAACCACAGCTTAATGGAAAACCATATGATTTGGCACAGCCATCAAAAGGCAACGCCCTAAAGCATTATTTCAAAAGCTCTAAATACACAGATTTTCCCCGGATGTTCCAAAGTCTCATCTTTCAGCCTGCCTACTCCTCCCCTTCAAGGCTTGCTCAGAAGCACTAATATATGACATTTCTTCATCCCTTCAACTGCAAAGCAGCACGAGACTTTGGAAACCATAAATACACTCGTGTCTATTTCTCCTGCTGCATCCACAACAAAGTCTGGGCAGTTTTTATTTTTGAATAAGCAAGAGGATTGTGTTTCCCCAAAATAGAATACTTTGAAGGAAATAGGATAGTGCAGTGAAAAAAAGAGTATTGAACCTGAAGCCACACAGTACCAGTACAAAGTCTCCCTTTACTTACCCTGTGACCTTGGGCAAGTCAATTCATTTTTCTGAACCTGTTTCCTCACCTATAACAAAAGAGGGCTGTGGGCTAGGTGGCCTCTGGGGCCCTTTCCAGCTCAGATCCTCCAATCCTAAGGTTCCTTTCAGATTTAAATCATAGCAGCACAGAGAATATAAACAGGATTTAGAGCTAAAAGGCACCTTAGAAATCATTTTCCAGAGGAAACTGAGACCCAGAGGAATTAAGTAATTCTAAGGCCCAGTTCAACCATTTACTAGCTTTGTGACTTTCAGCAAGCCATTCTTTCTCTATAATACTCAGTTTCCCTCTCTGCCAAATGGGGATCATAACAACGTAAAGATCAAGTGAGGCAATATAAATGAAAATGTTGTATGACCACAAAGCAGTAGATAGTCATGGGCTGCTATTATTTAGTGGTCCATTTAGGACAAACAAAACAGAGACCAGTTCTGGTTGTAACAGGAATGTGAATGAGCTGAGAGGACAGCTAGGGAGAGGAGCTAGGTGCCTGGGACTGATAAATCTGGACTGCTGTGACATTTCAGAATGAAAATCACCCTGCATCCCCGGGTGTGGTGTCTGCAACCTGCCATTCCAAGTGGAGCCAGGAGCACTAGCCTAGGCAGGCGCCAACACCAAGGGGTCACTCTACACTTCTTATATTAACCTGGGAGGACGGGACGCAGGCCAAAGGGGCCTTTCGTGGGGGAGATGCCCCGGACGATACAGTCGAAAAGAAAGCTGATCTGCTCTCCTTCTGCACAAGAAAGGAAAAATACACCAGCCCCTAGAAAAGAAGAAAAAGAGGACATTGTCAATCTAGGCTCTTGTTTTGACAACTGGGCAAAGTGTTTAAAAAAAAATCTACAGGCATGGTGTCCTGAAGAACGTGGACTGCTCGGCACCAGAGGAAATCAGTGTGATTTGCGAGCCAAGAATAAAATGACCCAATCTAACCCCAGCACACACCAAGAAGGAAAAGCAAAGGCAGATTCTATACTTAGTTAATCACTTCTCTAGTCCAAATAAACCTCAGGAGGGAGAGTCATGCAAACGAACTGAAAGAAATTAGAGCAACTTAAAAAATGAGCCCCATAACAGAGCTGCTGGATTTTTGTGTTCTCGCTGCTACATGAATCTTGCTTTTTCTTTGGGACCCTTAGCATTTCCCAGCTCTGCTGATGCAAATGATGTTCCCAGGTAGGAAAGAGAAAAAAACCTTCCTGTAACACTGGAAACCAAAACACTTTTGTCACTGATGTGGCATGTCTAATTAGAGGGTAAATATTTAATTGGTGATGGCAACAGGGATAGAAAATTGTAACTGCATCATTGACCAATAAGGGGCAAAGGTGACTAAAAAAATTCTTATTTTTACCCAGAATTTTGGAAGACATTCTGTTAACTCTCAGAGAGCTGGGTTCTAGTTAAACAGATTATACGACTATGGCTAAGTTCCCTGACGACTCTGAGCTGAGTTTCTCATTTGTAAAACGAAGGATTGGTCTAGGTGGACTTTAAAGCCCCCTCCAGCTCCTAACCTCTAGGATATCCCAGCTCTAATCCCAACAATTACGGGTTTACAATTTAAAACCCATGAAGCAGTTTCTTGAGGGCCACTTGCTTTTTACTCTTTATTCTATCAATCCATCAATAAAATCTTAAGTGCCAGGCACTGTGTTAATAATAAGCACTTGGGGTAAAAAAGAAACAAAAAACAGTCCCTGTCCTCGAGGAGCTCACAACCTAATTCTACTTTATCAATATCATTCTGGGTTGCCTCATAACAAACAAGACCCCAAATAAGAATTGAGACTCCCTGAGAAAGCCAAAGAAGGGGTAGAATCAAAATGATGGAGTGAAAGACAAAAAAGTATGGCAGCCGTCATGATGGCACAGGGAGCCAGAAATGTTCATGCATTCATTATTTATGGAACACCTACTACGATACTGAGTAAAGTCCTGGAATTGGAACTGACAAAGAGAATTTAGATAAGCTGTGGTCCTGGGCCTCTTTGAGGAGGATAAGACATGGACACAAATAGTTATTACAGAGGCAAGCACATGATGGGTGTCACAAGAGAACAAAGAAAGAGCAATAGGGAGTCAGAGAAATGACAGCATAGAGTGGCCCATAAGCTAGGCCTTTAAATATTGAAAGGAGGAGAAGGCAGAGGAGGCGGAGGAGGAGGAGGAGGCAGAGGAGGAGGAGGAGGGGGAGGAGACAGAGAAGGAGGAGGGGGAGGAGACAGAGAAGGAGGAGGAGGAGGAGGCAGAGGAGAGATGGGAAGCTAAAGCCAGGGAAGAGTGTGAACAAAGGTCAAAGGGAGGAAAGCATAGAAAGCTATCATAAAAAAACAATACTATGAGGGAATTATCTTTGGAGAACTAAGCACCGCATGAGAATTGTCGGGCTCAGGAAGAGAGCCATAGAGCGCACATATGAAATGGTCTGTAAAGGACAAATGGGAATCCAACAGGCAAAAACAAGGAGGAGGGCATGAGAGGCATGCAAAACAAGGTAAGTAAAGGCAAGGAGAGGGAATATTTGGGGAGAAGGAGGAGAATGTTGTGGGGAGAGATAATTCTGAGGGAAGGTGGACTGGGGCCACAGTTATGCTGGCAAATGTTTTATAAATGATTTTCAAAAAATGAAAAAGCATATACAACACTCTTTTAATGTGCATTATTATCATCTCCCTATCATTTTCTTTGTTTATTATTGATTGTATCAGCAATCAACAAAACAACAAATAAGGCCCTGACTTGTAGGTTTGCTGATTTCCAAGGTGTAAATGCTCACAAGGAAAATTTAACAACTCGCTCTCGTGAGATGGTTTGAACTGGGACCATCTCATCTCTGACTGGGGCAGTCAGACTACTAGAATTTATCAAGCACCTACTATCACCAGGCATTGTGTTAAATTCTTGGGTTACAAAGAAAGGCAAAAGACAGTTCCTGCTCTCAAGGAAGAGACAACAAGCTAACAACCATGTACAAACAAGTTATATACATAAGATATGTACAAACAAGATATACATGCATATTATATATAAAATACACTCACATATATCTTATTTGTATATAATGTACATATATAGGGAGAAACTGGAGATAATGTACATATATAAGAAGAAATTGGAGATAATTAATAGAGGAAAGGTAGAAAATTAATTAGAATTAAGAAGGATTGAAAAATGCTTCTTGCAGAAGGTGGGAGTGTATTGGATGGATGAATAGATGAAGAAAGCCCAGAGTGTGTTCTTGGGAACAAAGAAAACTCCATTTTGGCTGAAGTAGAGAGCATCCCAACACCTCAAGAGCCTATGATTTTGGAAATATAGGTATTCCATCTACTGACAAGTTACAACCCATCTATTACTAAGGCTGGTCCTCAGACAACAAGCATTTGGTCTGTAATTGGTCCTCTACTTGAAACTTTTCCAGTTTGGTAGAAAGCTATCAAGAACATACATAGCTAGAACCTAGAGTCACATCTTCACCATGATGAGGAGTTGTAGCACTTAAAGAGTAGAATATGGTGGTGTTTTTAATGCCAAGCACATGGAGGAGATTAACACAAGATAAGCCTGGATAGGCTGGATGGCCCTAGATTGTGAAAGGCTTTGAAAGGCCAGTCAAAGCTGTCTGAATTTTAGAGCAGGAGTTCTTAAACTGTTTGAATGTCAAGGGCCCCTTTGGTAGTCTGGTGAAACCCATGGACCACCTTCCCAAAGTGATGTTTTTAAATATATAAAATAAAATACACAGAATTACAAAGGAAACCAATTATACTGAAATACGGTTATCCCAAAAAATGTTTTTAATAAGTTCATAGACTCCAGGTTAAGGATCCCTTCTCTAGAGTCAACAGGAAATCACTGAGATTTCTGATCAGAAGAGTAGATAATGACAAGATTTATGGACAGGGAATGTTACAGAAAGGCTGCATTGGAGGGAGGAGGCATAAAAAATAGAGGCAGAAAAACCTGTTAAGAAGCTATTTAAATTGTCTAGGCAGGTAAGGACACCTATGGTAGAATGGTGGCAGCAAGAATAGAAGAGAGAGGATGGGGGCAAGAAGTGGTACCGAAGAGGAATTGCTAAGTCTCTGAAACCTATTGGGCAGATATGATAGATGAGAGAGACCCGTCCAACCAATGTCAGTGGGTTTCCAGCTTTCTCAGGGCATCTATTTCTTTATTGGGCAGATGATGCCAAAACTGAACATTCACCTTTCTTCTCTACCATCGTTCACTGGGATGAAAGAAAAACAGAAATATTTTCAATTTAGTATCAGTGAGGTCGTGTTTGTCTCATTAAATATCATAAGTGAGCAACACCTACCTTATTTTAATTTCAAGAATCCACAATTTTCCCCCAACAAAGATCTCAACCCTTATGTACCACTTCAGTGGATGAGTTCATGAACTGCAATGGCCCCAAAACTTCATCCCTGTTGAATTAACCTTCCAGTGATGAGTTTCTCTGTTCTTATCTAGGCTGATCTGCAGATTAAAGCTATAGTCCATCACAGGGCTTGTCCTTGAAACCTTTCCAACTTGGTAAAATCTACCAAGGCTGTGTTCTGCTAGTATAGCCTTTGACAGCCCAGGGTCACCACTATAGCATGATGAGGCTTTGGGAGAGGACTGGAGTGAGGGAAATAAACAATTTGTGACAACAGCAAAAGACAGCAAACTCAGGTTTCTAAAATCACTCCCGGCACTGAAATTCCATGTTCCTGGACAGTCTTACCACTGACCTTTAGGTGAGGGCGGTTGTTTATGGATTTAAGGGGCCACACACTTCTGAGAACTGAGGCACTGACCTTCCAAGGATTATTCTATAATCAAGGAGTGAAGCCAGAGTGTCTAAATGAAAAGGGGGGAAGGGGAAGAGGTGTGATTTTTTTTTCTTTGCAGACAGTACTCATTCAATAAATATGGACTTTATTTTCTAGTACTCCTAATCTCTCCCACTCTGTAGCTACTCTTCTCCTCACTGGCAGATGTTCCCAAATAACTGGATTCATCTAAAATTTATCATCCCTACCACACAATCTTACATTTGATTATCCACTCTTTGCTGTCATTGGCTAATTATTTCATGGAAGTTAGTCCAGCCTCCCTAGCAAGTATGCAAATACCTTAGGGAAGATAATCACATCTTTTTCAATTCAATTCAATTCAGCAAATATTCATTAAGCTCCCAAAGTAATGCAAGGCTTCCACTAGGAATAAAATTACTCAATCCTTCCTCTCAATGAGCTTACAATCAAATTTCAATTCAAGCTATGCCTCTAACATGTCCTACCTACATGATGTGGGCAGGTCATTCTCTGAGCCTGTTTCCTCATCTGTAAGCTGGAAAGGCTAGTACAATCCATAGTACCTCTACTCTCTGAGTTGTTAGGAAGATCAAAATGGAAGCCATTGCTGTCCCATTCCTGCTATTGAGCTGTTGTCGAGTGCCTACTATGAGCAAGGCATTGAGCTCACCACCATAGATGAACTTCTCTGATGTTCTCCAATGTTGAGCCACCCTGAAAAGAAATCCCCACTGTGGCATAGAACATGCCCACTTGCCTTGAGGAAAGTGTTATTAAGCTCACTTTACACATGGAGAAAACGAGGTACAAAGATATAAAGAAGATATAAAGTAGCTAGGTTTTCTGACTCCATGACGAGCACTCTTAGCCCTACAGTATCCTACACCAATAACACTGACATCTTTTCTGGCTTGAGCTCAAAGCAAATTAATTTGGGGTATACTGAGACTGGGTTGGAAGAAAAGGCAGAGAGGTATCATAATGCACAGAGAGAGAGACACACACACATGGAGTCAGAGATCTGAATTCGAATCTTGATTCAGACATTTAACTAGCTATACAATGCTGGACAAGCCACATAGCCTCTTACTGATAAGAAAATCAGTTTCCTTATCAGTAAAATAGGGGTGATAATAATAGCATCTACTTCCCAGGGCTGTTGTGAGGATCAAATGAGATAGAGCCACTAGGTGACACAGTGGACTGAGTGCCAGACCTAGAAAGGAAAGACTCATCTTCCTGAGTTCAAATCTGGCCTCGGACATCTACTAGCTGTGTGAGCCTGGATAAGTCACTTAAGCCTGTTTGCCTCAGTTTTCTCGTCTGTAAAATGAGCTAGAGAAGGAAATGTCAAATTATTCCAGTGTGGCAAGAAAACCCCAAACAGTTTCACAAACTGAAACAAATGAACAACAAGAAATATAAAGTGTTTTGCAAACCTTAATGTGCTATTTATATAAACACTAGCTATTATGACTAGGTATTATTGGTGACATATAATTATGATGCAAGTCTCAGTATCCCACTGCCTCCCTGTAAAGACTCTTTTCACTCTAATTTGTGTCAAAATATGTCACCCCCACTCCATTCCCAGCACTAAGAATTCATCCCTATGTTAGGATCACAGCCTCACAAAGTATTAGATCTGAAAAAGCCATAAGAGGCTTGATGACTTCCGAAGTGCCTTTCATCTCCTTAAGTCTATGATTCGCTGACTTGATTCCAAAGATGTCTGCGTTGTCTTTCTCACACTGCCAACACTGCCCCTGGTACCTTTTTCATACCATCAAGCCACACATAGCCCAGAAAACAAGGCCTTAAGACTATCACCTGAAAATAATAAACCCAGCCCTCTGGGCCAACCCAAGCCTGTCTAGCTATGAGGGCTAACCAAGTTCATGTGATACATGTGTGAGGTCAGCCTGCTCTCAGCCCTCCAGAGACCCCATGATGAGAAATGTACAGGTCCTGAGAGTTGTTCACAAGGGACTGCCCAATGTTTGTGCAGCAAAGTATAAACTCCTCTTCTTTGCATCCCCTCCCAGTGCCTAACACTGGAGCCTACACACGGTACGTGCTCAATAAATGTTTTTCAACATCAGGAATCAAGCTATAATGATTGAACAGTAAGTCACATTTCTATAGCACTTCACAAAGTTCTCAATGCACTTCCCCTTAACAACCCTGAAGAGTTAAGTACAGAATTGTGAAAGCATCACCCCTTCCCTTCTTTTTTTACAGATGAGGAAACGGAGGCTCTTCACACAGGTTCACAGAGCTGTCACTAAAGCTGGTGGTCGGACTCCAAGACCAGAATTCTTCCTAATGTACCATGTAGGAACTAAGGTAGAGTGGAGGAAAGAACACTGGTTGTCAGAAGACATGGGTTCTAGTTCTGGTTCTCTCATTTACTAGCTGTGTGAACCTCTTCTCAGAACCTCAGTTTCTTCATGTGTATGGGCTCCCTACCTCAGAGAGTCATTGTGAAGCAACTGCCTTCTATGTAATAAAGCTTCCCCTCTAGGAAGTGGGAGCTATTGTTTGCATAACTGACACCAAAATCACAGGTTTGAAACCTTTCTGCCTGGATATGTTGAGGATATGTCAGGTGTCCATCCAGGTAATGAAATATTTTTAAAAGCTTGATGCCCCAGGGCCTAAGGTGACTCAGAAAAATGGAATGACTACCAACCACATGAGCATGAGAAATCAAATACAGGGCCTGCACTGCCCAGGCACACCATCTTTCCCTCTTCCCCACATACATACATACATACATACATACACATACACGCACACACACCCCCTACTCTGCAGCAACAGTTAGTGAGATAACACTAAGCTTACTCCCAAAGCCTGAGCAATGAATGGGGAGCACAGAGTTGGCTGGCTCACATTCTGCCGACGTTAGGAAGGCCACAAGCACAAATGGCCCGGTTTCTCTTCCAATGTGGCACCGTCACTGCCCAGGAATTCTGTGATAGAGTTACACTGGCTGCCCATCTTGCCCAAAGAAAGGAAAAGTAAAAAAGGAGAGAGGACATTGTGGGTGTTGGCTCCACAGTAAGGTAGGGAAGTCAGGTCAGAGCCCAATTGAAACGTCCATCTCCCAGTCACGCTCTGACCTTTGTGGACCTGCTACCATAGAGGCGATCCAGACGCTTTGCAAGTACAGACTGAATCTCTACCATACCCCCACAAAGTAGCTATTTTTTAATGTCTAATCAACCCGGTACATTCCTCTGGCAGGGGTGGCTGGGTAAGAGATGTGTGTAGCCAGTAAGAAGCAGCAGCAAGGCTTTAAAGAATAAACAGAGGGCCAGACCTTAAGAATTAGAGAATCTCAAGGCTGGAAAAGACCTTGGAAGGCATCTAGCCGAATGAGTCCCCGACATCCCCAAAAAGCAATCATCTAGCCGCTCCCTGAAGACCTCCGAGTGGGGGTGGGGGATTCTGTACCTCCTGAGGTGGCCCAGTTGACTTCCACACAGCTCTGGTTGTCAAGAAGTTTTCCCTTGTATAATGGCAACATCTGCTTTTCTGCAATTTCTTTAGACTCTTCCTCCTTCTGCTCTCCAAATCTAATCTCTGTTCCATTAGTAGCCCTTTGAATACTTGAAGCAGGGACCATGCTTCGCACCTCAGCCCCCAAATCTTCCAAAGCCAAATATTCCTAGTTCATTGGTACAAGAAATGTCAGCGGTTTAGTTGTCCTCCAATGCCTCACCTTGGCAGAGAGGTGACCCTGGGTTCTGACCCTGGGCTCTGACCCTGGGCTATGTCATGGAGTATAAACACTAGCAGCTTCTGCCACACTGGAAAGTCTGTGAATACAGACCTGGCAATGGCATGCATGTCTGTCATCTGAGGGTGAGTCTCACTAACTGCGGAAATGCTCCCTCACCAGAAAGGTGGACAGCAGGAGATCATTATTTTTTGAGACACAGCAGCTAAAGAAATCGTCCATGATGCAGAGGGGCTGTAATCAGCATCAGGGATAGAGTGACCATACCAATGAAATCACAAGCCAATGAAGTAAGGGACTTTAGATAGCATCTAGCCCAACTGAGGCCCAAGAAAGGGAAGTGATTTGTCCAAGGTCACTTAGCAAATAAATGTCAGAGCCAGGACCAGAACCCAAATCTCCTGAGCCTCCCCAGCAACACCCACCAACGGCAAAGCCCTGAGGATCCCCAGGGGTCTGCAAGCTTAGGAAAGGCTCTACCTCAATGAGTTCCTTGTGCCAATGGGAATTAGTGTGGCACTTCAGGACCGGAGGAGGGCTGACATCACAGGCATTTGGGAGCAGAGAAATAGGAGGCACGCGGTACTGTAACGCCAACACAGCTGCTTACTCACGCTGAAATCCTCCCGCTCCAGCCTGCGGCGGGGGTGAGGGGCTTGGAGAGCTCATATCACTGCCGCTCACAAAAGGCTGAAAGACTAATCCCGTGGTTAGGGACAGTTGGCAGGAGGCTGCAGGACAATTAGTTCTCCAACTATAAAAAACATCTTTACTAAAGAGAGACCATGTGCACAGTGTTTTGCTCAAGTTCTAACTCACTGCCCTATAGAGGCTCACATTTCTGTAACACTTTAAGGTACATCGAGGGAAGTCTAGGTGGTATAAATGTTATTATCTCCGAATCACAGTCTGGGAAACTGAGGCTCCGGAGAAGGGGGATTATACTCCCAGGGGCACACAGCCATGATGGCAGGGGGCAGAGGTGTCAAACACAGGAATGGGGACCACAGTACTCCTCAATGTTGCCCAAATAAGGAAATATTTGAAGAAATAAATAAAAATGCAGTAGAACATAGATAATGTTAACATGTTGTTTTGTAAGTAAATATGCAGCCAGTAGGAGTCCTTAGGTACAGGTTTAGTGGCCCCATTTCTTTTTGAGACTGACATCACTGGTGTAGTGGAAAGAACATTTGACAGGAGTCAGGAGACTAAAGTTTGAATCCTTGGTTCCACTGTATGACACCAGACAACCCAGGGGTGTGCTGGAAACTGTTCCTACCAGTGAACATATTGTTAAACTTGCAGCATGGGTACCTACACCTCAGAAATTGGCAAACACTACAGAGAAGGGCTTAATTTATTATTTAGTTGATTGTATAGAGTTAAGAAAGTGATGGAGAAAATGATAATTATACAGATTAAACTTAGAAATGTGTCCTGCATACCCTTATTTCCCCCAAGAATGGGTTGTTAAGCATTTCCCAGCATACTACTGGGCAAGACTCTTCCCTTTCTGAGACTAAGCTCCTTCACCTATAAAATGAAGGCATTGTCATCAAGCATCTCTAAGGCTCTTTTCAGTTTTGACAGTTTGTGCTGTAAATCCTCCCAGTTCTAACCATCAATGAGTTTATAAGTCAGAGGGAAGATTCAAACCCAGGTCTTCTGACACCAAATCCAGTGCATTTTTCATTTTACTACACTGCCTCTCCCAGGAAGAGGCCACCAACTAGAAATTTATTCTCAAGTACAACCCACAGATATTAAAAAAAATGTTTCAAATAATTACATCTCATCCTCAGGTAATACTTAATTATACAACACAGCAACATCTTTAATTCAGCCTGGAAAACCGTCACTTTGCATTGGATCCAAAACAAGTGGTGATTCATACCAAGTAGGTAGAAAAGAATAGAAAGTCCATTCATTTTGCAGGGGATGGGGGTAGTGAAGGTGAGAGGGTTCCTTAAGCTTATTTATAGCATGGACAGCTATGGTAGCCTGGTAAAACATATACCCCTTCTCAGAATAACTTTTTTAATATTTACATTACAAAGAAAATAAATCAATTACAATTACAAAGGAAATTTATGAAGGAAATCAATCATACTGAAATAAAGGTATAGTTATTGAAAATGCTTTTTTTTCAAACTTCACAGAACATTGGTTAAGAAGCCCTGCCTTAGTACTAGATACAGGGGTGTTATGAAGATGAAATGAGCTAACGTATCTAAAATCCCACTGTACTAGTAAAACAGTATATAAATGAGTTGTTAATATCATCACCAGGTCTATTTACAAAGCAGGATGGGGTCCACCAAGCCATAGCATCACTGAGATCTCATCAAACATCTACTTCCCTGGGAAGTGTGAGGAAAACGGCCAAACAGAAATGAGAAGATTAAAATTGATTTTTGTATCAGTTTTCTTATTGATCCCATTTACAAGTAACTGATTTTGTCCTGTAATTGCTCTAGTCAAGGTTCTTTGTCTCTGAACTTAGTTCGGAGTTTAGTTGGCCTGAGATGGGCTAAGTTTAAAAATCCAGTTTTCTTGTCTCAAGGAATTTAACTGACCTTGGAGAACGTGTGTGAACAGAAAGGCCATTCGGGCCTGATACCTTTACTCTGCCAAGCTATCCTTCAAGGATGTCTGCTCTGCTGTCCAAACATCTGGGCCACTACCTCATACCTGCACTCAGACAATGAGCCCTTCTTAGACTCATCAGAGAAGAAGGAGGGTTGTTTCTAGTCCCCATTACCAAACTTCCAACCAATCTCATTGTTCCCTGTGCCTCAGCTCTGACATCAATCACATTGCCCTCAATCCCATGATATCATCTACCCTGCTCTGGTCTTTGTTCTGTACTCCTCAAAACCCTACAGAAGGGGAACTGTCCTCTTGTTTGGGGGTCTTTGGCATTAAGGAAGGCAAGCCATTGACCCATTTGCTGACAGGTAGCATGCCCCTACTAACGAATGATTATCTTTTGTGGAGATCTGCCTCAGTTTACCCTTTTGTTAAAATTCATTTGCAACAGAAATAAATATAATTTTGTCCACTTTGCTGATACAAAAACTAAGAAAAAACAAACATTAATAAATGGAAATGAGCTAGCAGTTTGTAGATGAAATGCGTGTGTACACAAACTCAGTGTTTACTCAAGAATCCTGGGTCATGATTTCTTGGGAAATATTTCAGGGACTCTCAAACCAAAGACTAATGATATAACTACTACAGGAAGGATGAGATAAAGCATCTTAAGTGAAATAATAGTTCTCATTTCTATAGCACATAAGTTTTACAAAATTACTTCCCCAAAGCAACCTAGGTAAGGTAACAGAGCACTAAGCCTTAAGTCAGGAAGACTTGAGTTCCAATCCAGCCTCAGACACTTACTAGTTACGTGACCCTGGGCAAGTCGCTTTACCACTGTTTGCTTCAGTTTCTTCATCTGTAAAATGGGGATAATAATAGTACTGACCTCCCAGGGTTGTTGGAAAGTTCAAATGAGATAATAATTGAAAAGTGCTTAACATAGTCCCTGATACATGGTAGATGCTGTATAAGTGCTAGCTAGAAGTAGTAGTAGTAGTAGTAGTAGTAGTAGTAGTAGTAGTAGTAGTAGTAGTAGTAGTGGTGGTGGTGGTGGTGGGGTGGTAGTGGTAGTAGTGGTAGTAGTGGTAGTGGTGGTGGTGGTGGTGGTAGTGGTGGTAGTGGTGGTAGTGGTGGTGGTGGTAGTTAAGTAGCAGCACCAGTAGTTCAAGTGTTATCAATCTCATTTTACAGAGAAGAAAATGGAGTCTCAAATAAGTAGAATAACTTTACTCCAGATTAGGTAAGCTAAAGAAATATCAGAGTAGAAACCCCTGTCTTGTGAGTCCAAGGTTAAGACACTCTCCTCCATTCCACAGCTGCCTCTCAAAAGGCATTATGTTCAGCTATTTAAAAAAAAAACCCAACCACAGTAATGAAAATGCTCTTTTGAGTGAAAAATCTAAATTAGCCTCATGATACCGTGCGCAGTTTTCTATCCATCCGAAGACAGCACACAAATTATCCTAGACTCTTGTTTTTCTGCAACTTCATCTTATTAAGCACAACGCTTTCAAACTGCCACAAACAAATGCCAGACTATTGTACTTTGGAGATGGTTAATGATTCTGATCTGCCGTCGGCAACGAAGACTATTGTGGAGTCTCCGGTATCTCTCTGATGGGATCTTTTCATGACGCTTTTTATTCAGGTTCTATTGGCTCAGCCTTTCCTCTGAGAAAGAATTGTTATGACCAAAGATCAAAACAAGTCAGTGCTAGGCAAATATGGCACAGGAACAAAAAAAAGAACAGTCTGAGCTTGGGATGAACAGTCAGAGCAGAGTGTACACAGCAAGGGAAGTGAGAGTCCCTCCATTCTCTGCCCCCAGAAGGACCATACTTCTAGAGCAGTGGTATCAAACACATGAGTACCACATGACCGAAGTGTAGCCCAAACCAGACTGAAATGTAATTGGGAAATATTTAACAAAATAAAAATACAATAGAATATAATATTAATATATGGGTTTTCTAAGTCAATATGTAGCCCTTGGCATCCTCATGTATGGTTTAACATCTTCCCCCATTTCTATTTGAGTTTGATACCACTGCTCTAGAGTATTCTAGACACCACAGGAAATGACCTAACAGGACCTAACAGGAAATTTATGTCCAAAGTTAAGTAAGCAGAAGGTAAGAGAGCACCTACCTCCGCTTGGTGAATTCACATCACCTGGCCCAGATGAACTATACCCACTAACATGAAAGAACTAGCAGATGTGACTGCTGAGACACCATCGGTCATACCCGAAAGACGATGGAAAACAAAAGAAGTTCCAGATGACAAATGTCCCAATTTTGAAAAAAAATGTAACACAATAGAGTCTGTAAACTATAGACTACTAAGCTTGATTTTAATTCCTGGAGAAACTCCAGAATGGATCACTAAAGAGAAGGACAGTAAGCATTTAGAAAAGGGAACAGCGCTTACAAAGAACCAACATGGTTTCATCAAGAACAGGTAATGACAAATTAACCAAATTTCCTTTTTTTCAAAAGATTATTCAATTAGTAGATAACAACAATCCTATGAATTTAATTTACCTAAGTTTTAGGAAAGTTTTTGATAAAGTATCTCACACTATTGAGAAAATTAGAGAGATATGGACTAGACAACAAGGAAACTGGATTGATTAAGAAGTAGTTGGATGACTGGACCCAAAGAGTAGTTAATGGTTCAATAGAAACATGGCAGGAAATCTCCAGGAAAGAAGCCCAGAGATCTGTGCAAGGCCCTGTGGTATTTAACATTATCAGCAACTTGGATCAAAGCACAGACAGCATGCTCACCAATTTACAAATGACACAAAGCTGGAAGGGGCAGCTAGTATGGTGGATCCAATAGATAGAACAGAATAGAATCAGCATCCCTAAGGAGCTTGACAGGCTAGAACCCTGAGCTGAATCTAATAAGATTAAATTCAATAGGAAGAAATGTAAAATCTTCTCTTAAATACAAAAATTACCTTCACAAGTACAAGATGAGAAAGGCATAGTTAAATAGCAGTTCTGAGAAAGAAAGAAAAAGATTCTGATGCAAAATGATAGAGGACCGAAAGTCTGATATCAGTTGGCAGTGGTGTGGCAGCCCAAAAATCTAATGCAATCTTGGGCTACACTATGAAGCAGAGCTTCCAGGAACAGGGGAATAGTGAAGTGATAATCCCACTGTACAATGACCTCGTGAGACCTTGCCTAAAATACGGTGTGCAGTTGGGCACCACAGTTTAAAGATATCGATAGAGTGGAAAGTGTCATGAAGAGGACAATAGGGATGGTGAACGGCTTTCAGTTCATGTCACAGGCGGATCAAGTAAAGGAAGTGGGCATTTTTAGTGCAAAGGGAAGACTCAAGGGTAAGGGTTGGGGTGGGGGGAAGGAGAGATGATATCTGGCTTGAAGTATTTGAAGGACTGTCAGATGAAGGAAGAATAAGACCAGTTCTGTTTGGCCCCAGAAGGCAGAACCAAAAGCAAAGAGCAGAAGCTGCAGAAAGGAAAACCACGTCAGGAAAAACTTCCTAATGATTAGAGCTGGACCTAGGTGGCACAGGCTGCCTTGAGTGACTTCCTCTTCCTTGGCAGTCTTCAAGCTTAGGCTGGATGGCCATTTGTTGGGTATGTTATGATGGGGATTCCTTTTGTGTATGGATTGGAATAGACAACGGTTGAGGTCTTCTGGGACTCTCAAATTCTGTTTTGCTAAGAGGTGATGAGAGGTCAGGAGAAGACTAGAGATAACACCACAGAGGTACTACTTAAAGGAACTGAAGATGTCTAGCTTTGCTGTTCAATTGTTTTTAGTCACATTTGACTCTTCATGACCCCATTTGGGGTTTTCTTGGCAAAGATCCTAGAGTGGTTTGCAATTTCCTTCTTCAGCTCATTTTACAGATGAGGAAACTGAGGCAAAACAGCATTAAGTGACTTGCTCAGAGTCACATGGCTAGTAAGTGTCTGAAGCTGGATTTGAACTCAAATCTTCCTGACTCCAGGCTTTCTATCCTCTGCATCACCTAGTTATCCATATTTAGCTTAGAGAAAATACGATAGTTATATTCTAGTATTCAGAGTATTGTTGCTGGGAAGAGTGAAAATTTATCCTGCTTGGGCCCAGAGAGAGAACCAAGAGTAATGCAGTTGAGCTTACTTTCAGATGAACTGTTATCTAGGGATCCCTCCTCGACCTTGTAATTAGGAAATTAATTTTTTAACCCAAGTTAAGATTTTTACAATACCTATTAAATCCCATCTTGTTAAGTTCGGCCCAGTGTTCTGGTCTATCTTTTTGGATAATTGACTCTATCATTCAATGAGCTGGCTATTCCTTGTAGATCTGTACCATCTATAAATTTGATAAGCATGCCAGCTATACCTTTATCTGAATACTGACAAAGAGCTTAAACAGCCCAGGACCAAGAATAGAGATCACCTACCAAGCTGCGAAAGAAGCATTAACAGAAAACCACCAAGATCCTATACGTCTTCCTTCCCATTCCTAAGTTCACCGCCACCACCATCTGAAATATGATTCTCATGTTTTCCACTTTGCCCTTTCTCTCACCACAATATGGACTTTAAAGTCTGTCTCTGTTACCCTTACTTCTCCTTCCATTTAGTCCTCAACTTATTAAGTTGTGTGACTTCCTGTAAGTCACTTCACGTCTGTAGGATGCAGTTTCCTCACCTGTAAAGTGGGAATAATGACATTTGCCCAGACAATCTCAGAAGGCTGCCTCAAAGAATAAAAATAATAATAAGCAAAAATTAAAAAGCAACGAAATCCCAAAAGTTGAAGCTTCTATTTCTATCAATGGCCTACTGTCTGAGAGATGTGAAATGTCTTCTCCAGTAAATCTCCAGTTACCTGGAAAATTCATCAAAGCCCCTTTTCCCAAGTATCCCAAGGAGCTGAGGTCAGAGTGTGTTTATAAAAGACAGACCCATCACAGAAAATTCCTCAGCTAAAGTCCTACCCTATATCCAAAACATTATGGAGCAATCATTTACCAGTATCCTATATACAGGAATGCATTATTCTCAGGGGCACATTCTACTCTGGAGGGCAAGGTAAGAATTAAGGGAGAAGAACTAACTTACTGAAATCATCCAGAACATTCCAAGTAACTTCTGATATATTTGCTATCACTCCCTCTTATTCATTACTAGTTAACCCTGATCTCATCCTGCCCTCCATGTATTTATACTTTTGGAATCCTTTTTTCCTGGCCAAGCCGAGCTCAGGTATAACCTCCTCCAGTAGGAGAAGACTGAATGCTGAATTCTAGAAACTGTAAATTGTCAGTTGGGCAAGACCATAATGGTGAAGGGGAGTAACATGAAAATACAGCATGTCTGTAAAGCTAAGGAGGAGCCAGATCATGGAGTTTCCTCAAACAGGCTAATATTTCATCATAGTAGCATTAGGGAGTCACTGGAAACTTTTGAGCTAAGTACTGACATGACCACATCTATCAGTATGAACAATTATTGTCGTAGTAGTGTGAAGGATAGACTGGAGGTGGGGAGAGAATGGAGTCCCTTGTAAGGAGGCGACTGAAATAGCCCAGGTGGGTGGCAATAGGGGCTCATGCTAAGACATGTAGTAGTAATACACAGTAGGAGACAATCGAGATTACTGCGTAGGTAGAAACAAATGGACTTAATAACTGACTGAATATGACAGATGAGGGAGACAAAAGCAGTCTTTGAATATTTGAAGGGCCGTCCAATGGAAAAGGGATTAGATTTGTTCTGCTTAGATCCAGTGGAGCAGAGCTAGGACAGAAGTTGCAAAGACACAAACCAAGACTTAACGTAAGGAAAAACAAACTAACAATTATAGAGCTGTACTGCCTCAATGCATAATAATTTACTTCTCACTGGAGGTCCTTGGGCAAGAGCCCAAGCCTTCTGGCTTTGACCACTGTTAAGTATATTATAGAGAAATTCTTGTTCAGATATAGGTTGGAATAAATACTCTCTGAGGTCCCTTCCAATTCTGAGATTCCACAATAGGCTAAAGGTAGAGGTCTAGAGCTAAGAAGAAAGGTCAGATCTGGAAACAGATTTGTAAATTATCTGCAAAGCTGATGCTATGGAAGTAAATGAGATCACCAAGGAAGAGAATATCTTGGGAGATAAGGAAGATAACAATAGATCCTTGGAAAGCACCAAAGTTAAGGGTTCAAGAAGATGAGAAGGAAGCAAGAAAGCCTCCATCAGAGAACTAAAAGAGTATGGCATCTGAAGATCAAGCATTCCTCTGAAGGGTGTGGCCAACAGGGCCAAAAGCTGTAGAGAATTCAAGGATTTCCAGATTTAGATATTAGGACAGAAATGGTGACCTTAAAGGGAGCAATTTCCAGGAGGTCAAAAGAGAGAGAAGCCTAATTAGCAGAGTTAAGATGAGAGCAGGCATTTTTAAGTGGACATTTCTCAGGAAGCTTAGCGATGAAGATGAAGAGAGAGAGATAGGCAGAAACTAGACAGCACTGGAAGGTCAATGTAAAAGTTTTTCGGGCTTAGAGAAATGAGGCATGTTTATGGGCAAATGGAAGAAGCAACACAGAAGGAGGGACTGAAGATCCTCTGAGAAGCTAGAAGAAGAGGATTCAAGGGCAGGGATGGAAATTAGCCAGCAAACACATTTTGGTTAGATTTGGTGAGTAGGATGGACATCGCCCCACTACCTTAGGTTTTAGTCTTCTCATCTGTAAACGGAGAGGGTTGGACTAGATACCCTTTAAGGTCTCTTCTGACTTTAAATGTATGATCCTACAATCAAGAATTAGAAGCCGGAGGAGAGAGGAGGTGATGGTGTTAGGAAATGTCAAGGACTGGTGGCGTGGGGCATTCTAGGAAAGTTCCCACCAAATGACTAAGTTTTCCCTCTGAAGTAGGAAACTAGTGAATGTAGTGGGCATGCATAACACTGATAGCAAGAAGAGAGAACATAGGTTTGGAAGAGTTGCTGTGAGGGGTGTGACTAAGAGTACAATGGGAAGAGTGTCAAACAGCAGCTCAAGTTCAACCACGATCCTATACCCACACCTTTTTTAGTGGATTCAGTCTGACTGTGCTCTCCCCATCAATGGTCAGCAGTTCTAGAGAAGAATCAGGAAAAAGACTGGATAGTGGTGCCTTCCCCAGGGATGAGGGCATGTAGGTTGGGACTAGAAGCAGGAAAGTCACATAAACTGCATAAAACAAGGTAGACCTGCACGCAGTCACAAAATGGCACCATTCACTGCTTACCCATCAGCCTAAAGAAATGACTGTGCCTGCTTATGAAAGTGAAGTATGGGGGTATTTCTTAAGAAGTTGGAGATGGTATGAATATATCTAGACAGATGTTTCATCTTGTTTTAATTATGCTTCTGCTCAGAGAAAAGAGAGATTTTGCAATTGACCAATTCTGTCAAGCTGAATGATTTTGCTTAATAGGGGAAAAAAAGAACAGAAGAAACCTCATCTGTTGATATGAAAGGCACACTTTGCATTGAGGAAAATCTTACTGTGATGTCCTGTTGTAAGTAGAGATAACACTAAGCCACTAAAAGTCAACAATAATAAATACTGAAATATCTGAGCTATTCTTCCATTGGGATCTGTTTATAAAGCTTTTATTCAGGTTCTATTATTAGGCCCCCTTTCCAGCCATTCACCTGGGAAAAAACAAACTGTTCTAAGCTAAAACAAGTCAAGACTAACAACTCTGAAGCTGCCACCAAGTTAATACGATCTTAGGCTTCTTTAAGAGAAGCAATGAGTCCAGAAGAGGGGACATGATATGCCTTGGAAAGAGTGTTGGCTTTCAAGTCAGGGGACATAGGTTCAAATTCTATCTCTGACATTCACTACCTGTGTGAGCTTGGGCATGCCAATGACTAGCTAGACTATATCCAGAGAAACTGTAACCTAGATAGGGAGAAGACCAAGCATCATACCTACTGGAATGGCTTGAAGAAATTAGGGGTATTTAGCCTGAAGAAGAGATTACTTAAGAGGCTTATAACAAAACCAACTCCCATATCTGTACTGCTTTAAGATTTATGAAGCATGACAACCAACCCCATGATGTAGGTACAGTACTGCAAAGATTATTATCCATATTCTACAGAAGATTCAGTCTCAGAAAAGTTAAGGTCCTTGCCCAGAGCCACATAGCCAGTAAGGGTCACTAATAAGGGTAACAGTTGTAGATGGGACTCAAGCCCAGATTTCTTGACTCAAAGTCCCTTTCTACCATGCTGTGTTTCCAATAATTTTTCAGTAGTGGTCAATCTGATGCTATCCCTGAGACGAACCAGAAATCTGAAATTATCTAAAATTGGCTATGTTAACACCACTCACCAATCACTGGATAATCTCCAGTCTTCCACATTTCTTCCCTGTTTGAGTTGTGTTTTTCTGTCTATAGAGAAAGACAGACAAACATATTTGGTTTACTTATATTAGAGGCCAAGTTTAGAGAGCTATGTGGCCATTTCCATGGGCATTTGTTTAGAAGTTTGCATACCACCACTCATTATCTCAAAACTGGGCAAAATGCCCAAGTGCATCTTTGGGATTCTGAGCTTTCACCTTCATTAGTTACTTAGCAACAATAGGCTAGACAGAATGGGTTCAATTCTTCTCAAAACCATCTTTTTGGAAAACAAGGAGAAATATGTTCCTTCATCTTTCTGTTTGTCAAACAGAACTCATCTAATCTGCTAAATCTGTCTTCAAATGGTCAGACTGAATACAAATGAAGTGTGAGATGCATGTGCTCTCTATAGAGAGAGGTGGATAATGTTTAAATCACAGAATCCCAGAGTTGGAAAGGACCTCAAGAGATCACAAGGCATCAGAGCTGAAAGGGGTCTTAGAGATTATCTCATCCAACCTCTTTGTTTCACAGATGATGAAACTGAGATCCAGAGAGGATAGGCCTTATTCACACACAGTTCGTAAATCGTCAAACCTATGCTTGAACAGGAGTTCTCTCTAAAATATCCCTAATGTACCAGACTCCCTCTTATACTGTTTAACAGAATTTTGGCGCACACACAAAAGCATTTTTCATGCATCTTGCCACAAGGAATAAGCCAGGGAACCAGCTTCCAACAGGGTAGTGATAAGAAGTGCTCTCTGCATATGACAGACCCCCATTACACTAATAATTGGTCATCCAACCTCCCCTTGAAGCCATCTCATGACAGGAAACCCAATGCTTCCCAAGGCAAGCCAGTTGCTTTTGTACAATTCTAGCTGTTAGAAATTTGCTGCTGACATGGTATAAAATCTTCCCATACCAACCACCCTCACTTCAAACCAGACCAGCCCATCACTCCCCACAGTACTTTCTCCACATTTGCCTACCAGCCTTCTCATACTGGCAGCAAGCCCTCCATCCCTATAGCTCTCCCCTCTAGTTGGCAAATTCTTCTACAGAACACCCATATGAGGAAGCATCCAAACCAGCTATCCTCACTTCAAACTCTGACCGGCCTGTGACTCTCTGAACTACTTCTCTACCTTACCCCACGTAGGTACCTTCCCCTCCCATACTTTTCATCTTTTTATTTCCCTTTTGTATGTAGTCTTCTTTAAATAGAACATAAGTTCCTTGAGGGCAAAGATCGTCTTTTTGCTTCTATTTGTACTTCCAGAGCTTAGCACAAGCCCTGGTACATACTAAGCATTTAACGAATACTTTATCTCCCTATAATTTTTCCATATTGGTACTAATCCTGTACTCTGGCAACTCACATTCTTATATCTCTATCAAGTTTCCAAAGCATTATCCTCATAGCAATACTCTATTAAATATATTAATGGCATATTATTAACCTAGATAAGAGACAACTTGAGAGAATATGAAAAAATTGGCTTCAAATATCTGAAAATCTGTCATGATTAAAAGGGACTGGGTTTGTTCTAAACCTAGACAACTAAACTAAAACAATGGGCACAAGTTATAAAGAGGTAGAGTCTGGGCTCGACATAAAGAAAAACT
>CM053623.1:406546335-406598179 GCA_028646595.1 Phalanger gymnotis
TGCTGATATTAAGAGGAACATGAATCAAAGCAACACGAAGGGCTTGCCTCACAACTAGCAAAGCAGCTAAAGTACAAAGAGATGAGGATCATCAATGGTAAAGCAGCTGTGAAAAGTCAGACAGATTCACTGATTGATGGTGGAACTATAAATTAGTCCAACCATTCTGGAAAACAATTTGGAATTGTGCTGAGAAAGTAACTAAAATGTCCGTACCCAAAGAACCCACTGCTAGCATACAGACCAAGGAGATCAAAGATAGAAAGGGAGGTATCATATACTCCAAAAGATTCATAGTCATACTTTTTGAAATGAAAAAAAAAATTGTAAACAAAGTAGATACCCATGGATTGGAGATTGGCTAAACAAACTGACAAGTGATTGTAAAAGAATATTACTGCACAATAAGTAAAAAACAAAAAATGAAGTATACAGCGAAGCCTTGGGAAGACTTAAATGAATTAGCAAAAAGTAAAGCAAGCAGAACCAAGAAAACAATATACCCAACTTCAATTTCATAAATGGAAAGAACAACCACCACAAAAAAAAACTGAAAATGCGAAAGGTCCCAAACCATTTAGGAATATATCTGTAGTGTGAGAGGATACCTCCCCCAAGTCTTTTGTTGAGGTGGGAGAGAGGGTCAGCAGATACAGCATATATTGTCAATGTTTTTCAATGAAGTGATTATTTTTGCTCATTTTTTCTTTTTTCTTGAAAAAATCTTCGGTGTATGGGATGACTCTCTGAGAGGTGGGAAGAGGAAGCATATGTGCGAAAATTCAGGTGATATGAAAACAGAAGATGTCAATAAAAATTGATTTTAAAAGAGTATAGCTGTCCCTTTCACACTGCAATTTTTGCCATCATGGTTGCAATGTCACAGGTCAGCTTAAGAAATCAAATAGCAATTTTGGGAGAGTTTTGCAGAAGCCACAGATGACATGTGAAGGCCAGCAGACAACACAGAAAAAGTTTAGAAACTCAGAAATGCATAAAACATATGTATAGAGTTATACAATATCGCCTCTGGTACAAAGAGAGGGTCAAAAGATTGTACATGGATTTTCCAGACTGTGGTGGTGCCACACCCCTACCCATGGTGATGTGGAAGGAATAATTGTACATCCATGGCACAAGAAGAATGATTTTTAACAATGGACTGTAAAATTAAGTATGGAGTTGCGTTGGATTCTAGTCTCAGTCCTGATATTAACTTCTTGGCCTTGGGCAAGTCGCTTGCTTCACCTAGACCTGCCTCTTCAGCTGTCAAAAATCAGGTTGTATTAATTTATCTCTAAGGTCCCCTAAGATACACTTAATAATTAACCACAAATATAGAATTTGAAACCAAAGAGAGTTCTAATAAATTATCTAGCCCAATTTTCTCAATTTATATGGGAAAAAAAATTGAGGACCAGAGAAAGGGAAGTAATTTGCCCAAAATCATATACTGAATTAGAGGATGTGCCAAGACTAGAACCCAGACTTGCAGATTCCCATCTGTCAGGGATCCACAGCATGCACAAGGACATTAAGGTGCAACCAAATGCCAATCAATTAAGTGCAGTGCCATTTAGATAACCGTCTTATGTAAGAACAGGTCATAAGACATTCTACAGATGGAAACTAACTTCTATCCAGGACACCTTAGCACCATCCTTTTCGAAAGGGCATGGAGCTGGAGGACACTGCAGAATGCTTTGCCAATGATTTATAAAAGTGTTTACATCCTAGTGTCGGTGTCTTGGGAACGGTGAATGCAGCTGGTTCAATAACATTCAGCATAATGGGGGTGGATTTATAGGCAAACACAGATTGAGAGGCACACGGTATCTGCTGAGCTCAGCACCAAATGTGAGAGATGATATCAAAGC
This sequence comes from Phalanger gymnotis, assembly GCA_028646595.1. NCBI lineage: Eukaryota > Metazoa > Chordata > Mammalia > Diprotodontia > Phalangeridae > Phalanger > Phalanger gymnotis. The sequence goes on from CM053623.1 coordinate 406,548,213, forward strand.
AAGGCAGTTAGAAAAGGGCTTCTCACTACCAGAGCCCCTTCAAGCCCTCTGCCTTCCAAATAAATATCTAAGGGAGGGACAGCATTATTGCAACCGGGAAAAAAAAGAGACCACCTATATCCAGTAAGAATATTAAAATCTAGAGTGCAAGCAAGGACTAACAGGCGGGGAAGGCCATCAACCTTCAGTAAGTACAGAATACAAACAGCCCTAAAGGTGGTCCTCAATTACCCTGTCCCAGACGTCACCCCCACGCCCAATACACAGACTCAGCCACGACACGATAAAAATTATTCGTGGATGTATAGCACTTTAGGCCTTACAAACTGCTCTTCTCCCAACAGCTTTGTGAAGGAGATAATCAATGACCAAGCATTCATTAATGACCTGCACTGTGCTTGAGGGTACAGAGACAAAATTGAAACAGTCCTGCCTTCGAAAAGTTGGCATACTCTCTGGGAAGAGAACACGTAAGAGTGTCACAGGTGATATTTCCATGAATGCCCAAACTGAACTTGTACCAGTGATTTCAAAGATTATGAAAGCACTTTTGTCTCTGCGCCATTATGTCGGGGTAAGAGACCTGGTAGTCAGAAGACCTGGTTTCTAGCTTGGCTTCTGTAACTAATTAGCTGTATGACCTTATACAAGTCACTTCCCTCACTTTCCCAAACTCTTAAAATATGGCATAAAGGAAACAGTTCTGAGCTTGTCATCAGGAGATCTAAGTTTATAATCCATCTCTGCCTTTTACTGTGTGACCACTGTCATTTCTCTCAGCCTCAGTCTCTCCATCTGTGAAATGAGGTACGTGATATCCAGGGACATCCTTTCTGACCAGCCAGGTGGTGAAATGGATAGAGAGCCAGGTCTGGAGTCAGAAAGATTCATCTTCCTGAGTTCAAATCTGGCCTCAGACACTTACTAGCTGTGTGACCCTGGCAAGTCACTTTGACCTGTTTGCCTCAGTTTCCTCATCTGTAAAATGAGCTGGAAAAGGAAATGACAAACCACTCCAGCATTTTTGCCAAGAAAACTCCAAACAAGGTCATGGAGAGTCAGCTATGACTAAAACTACTGAACAACAAATGATTCTAACTTCTGTTCCTTGCTGTTGGGGTCCTCAATGCCTTCAACAAACACTGATCAAGTGCCTACCATATGCAAAGGACTAAGACATACTAGAATTCAAGGGAGCAGACCACAGGCAAGGTGACTGTGCCCTAAGCAGCATGGTATGGTAAAAAGCTCCCTGGCTTCAGGCTCAGGAATCTCAGGTTTAAGTCAGGGATCTAGCCCCTTACTTTACACTGACGAACAAGTTGCTTCCTCTCTATAGGCTTCAGTTCTCTTTTCCATAAAAAAGAGATAATTCTCATTCTACAGACTTCTGCACCTGGCTCCCAGCAGGCTTCTACTCCTGGAGATGGCTCTGCCCTTAAGTCAGGGGTGGGGAACCTGCCGCCTCAAGCCCACATGTGGTCCTCTAGGTCCTCAAGTTGAATCAGTCAAAGGGCCACATTTAAGGACCTAGAGGGCCACATGTGGCCTCGAGGTAGCAGGTTCCCCACCCTGCTTTAGGCTCTCTCTTCTGACTGGTAAATCTCTGGATTACATACCACAAGGCGGCCAAAATAGGCTCACTTCACTCCCATTTCCGCTCTTCAGAAATCTCCAGATTTCTCTACCTCCTTACCAGCATTCTTTTCTGGTATTTGCACACACACCTCAGCTGCTGAATCTTCACTGGCAGTCTCCAAGTCTGGAATTGTCTCCCTCCTTGTTCCCACCTCCTGGCTTCGCTCAAGCCCACTTTCCACAAGAAGCTTTTCCTGGCTCTCTCTGACTGCTGGTGCCTTTCCTCTGTCATTATCTCTAATGGATCCTGTACATATCTTCTTTCACATAGTTGTTTACGTGGCGGTCTCCTCCATTAGATTTTTGAGCTCCTTGAGGACAGGGTCTGTCTTTCACCTTTCTTTGTATCCTCAGTGCTTGGAACAGTGGTACACACGTGGTATATGGTACACATTTAATACAGGTTTGCTCATTCCAACCTCTCTGCTTTTGTTCATGCCAGGACCAATTGTTCAAAATCTACCCATCATCCGTCTGATCTCAGCTCAAATCCTGTCTCTTTCGTTAAACTTCAGACTTGAAAAAAGAGCTCAGAATTTAAGTTGACCAAATCCATTCCTGTGTAGGAATACTCTCTACATCATCTCACACCCCAATGAAGGTTTCCACTAAACTCACTCCTTCCCTCTCTCCCGAGACCTCTCACTCTACTTTGTGAGAGCTCTGACTATTCAGATGTTTTCCCCCTTACAGCAAACCCAAATCTACCTGTCTGCAATTTCCACCCTTTGCTCCTAGTTTTGCCTTCTGGGGGCAAACAATAACAAGTCTTCCACATGACTGCCCTTCAAATACGTGAAGACAGTCTTTGTGTCTCCCCTAAGAATGTCCTTCTCCAGTTTAAATATTTCCAATTTCTTAAACTCATGTTTGTACTGCATGGCCTCCAACCTTTTAGCCATTCTGGCCCAGCTCTTCCGTATGGACTCCCAATCTGTCAGTGTCCTTCCTAAAACGTAGTATCCAAAATTAGAGTTCTGACTTTCTAGGATCCTACAATGCTATGAATCCTGTCCTATCAAATCTCTATGCCTTTGTTCGCCCCACCCCGAATGCCTGGAAGGGACTTTCCTCTGCAACCTCAAGGTCGGTTTGTTGAAGTCACACCTTCCCTCAAAGCCCACCTCATATGCCACCTCCTCTTTTAAGCCTTTTCCTGACTTCCCTCTCTGTTCCCCCCTCCACCACCGGGAGCAAGTGATCTCTCCCTTCTCAAATTTCTCACAGCATTAACTCCCTATCCCTCTTATCAGAATGACTTGAGCACATATGTTTCTATCCATTAGATAAGATACTAAGTTTCTTGAAGAGAGTGTGTCTTTGTATCCTCAGCATGTAGTGTAAGACTTTGCATAAAGCCTGATCTCAAGATTTAGAGGGAGAAGGGACCTCAGAGGTCATCTAGTCCAATCCGTTCATTTTAAAGATGAAATAAGAAAAGTCCTGGGAGTTTAAATTAGCTGCTTAAGGTCACATAGGTAATAAACTATGAGAGGCAGAATCTGAACTCAGGTCCTCTGATTCCAGTCAGTGCTTGTTACATACACTATACTCTGCCTGGTATACACTTAACATTTGCTTATTGGAATTAAATTAATGAAATGAAATTAATTTGATTGTATTATTGGGCAGTTACAGGAATTTTGTATTGCTATTTGACTTAGAAAGTGGAAAAGAATTTGGGGTTAGAGGACCTAGTTGGACAAGAGAATTTCCAAGTACCTCTTTAACTGTAAACCCCTTGAGATTACAGGTCACATGTTAAATTTCTTTTGTCTGTCTCTATGTGGACAACATGGTAGTAGCCATGAGGTGAGCTCTTAATAAATGAAAGGATGTTGCTGATGGGATTTGGAGACAGAAATTGGCTGAACTATTTCCCTAGTGTTCCCTAGTGAACAATCACATAGGCTACAAAGAAGATGGTCGACATATATCCAATCATTCCCTCTGCAAAGAAAAAAACAAATACGTGGCTGTCCTCTAGTCCCACATACCCCACACTACACTTCATGAACCACTGTGGTCTAAAAATCATAGCCCAGGAGTTAGATTAATCTTGGGAGGTAGTCAAGTCAATCTCTCTCATTTTATAGATGAGGATACTAAGTCAACTGGCCCAAGTTAGCATGCAGCAAAGCCAGGATTCCAATGCATATCCTCCAATTCCAATTATGGTGCTTTCTCTGCTACAAAATAACCTTCTTCCACAAAGGATAAGTTGTAATGGTGGACAAATGAACACGGCAAACTCAACCCCTTTTTGCCTCTGGTGGCCCATGCCTTCCGAGCTCAGGTGAAGCTGAGTCTGGGTGCCATGGCCACCGATGCATGCACAAGAACTTGTACGATTTAATGCCTCCAATGCCTATTTTTGTCAAAGCAGCCAAAGGCGAGGGTCAGAAGGGAGCCAGGGCACCAGAGACCCACCCCAGAACACTTAGAGGAGCAGCAGATCGTCAGCTCCACCATGCTGACCCTTCAGTACCTGCTCTGGCTTCAAAGTCATGCTAAAGTAGCCTAGGAGCTTGCTTAAGCAATTGGAGGTGGGGCTCTGTGCACCTCCACCCCCAAGGGCTATTTTCAGCCTCACACCTCAGGAGCTAAAATTAGAAGTGAACATTGATGACACAGTCAGGAGCCTGGGGAACTTCTCTGGAGCTCCATATCCCTGGCCTCAACCCATCTATGCCTCTCCTACAGCCTGAAGAAACTCCCATCCCTTCATTTTACAGATAAGGAAACTGAGGCCCAGAAATGTTGAGGTAGGATCCAAACCCAGCTTAATTCTCAAATGCGTCCCCTTCTCTTTTCCTATCTGCTCCTCCCTATTAGGTGTTCCCCGAACCTCATTTAGAAGTTTGAAGAAGATGTCTGAAGAGAAGAGTTAATGCGCTACTGGCACAATTTTTTGAGAACACAAGGTCACCTCTATGCCACAGGGAAAAATGTGATTAGGAAATATGTTCTTTGGACTAAAGGAAGGATAACAAATTACATTAATTTAGTAACTGAACCTTCTAAGAGAAGAGATAGGATTCAGCAGCATCCATGGGAAAAGAATGATGACTTGTGAACAAAACAAGACAAAAACAAATAGTTGTACAAGAGGCACACACAGTGTTCCCTTGTTTGAACTACCAAAAAAAGCCTAAGAAGGAATAGTCTCAAAATATAACATAAATCGTACACACGTGCCTATACACAGAAATTCACACAGAGTCAAGTCCTAGTTACTCAATGGGAGGGCAAGAAACAGAAGGAATCCCAACAAGTAGATAGTCCAAGTATTAGATATATTTGACTGTACAATATGTTTTTGCACTTGAGATGTGCCTCAGTTGTGCTGACTTAGGGGGCTTCATTCCAGGCAGAAGAGTCAAAGTTTATTGTGAAGTCCCAACTCCCAAGATCCTAAAAATCCTCTCAGTTCTCTTGCTCTTTTCCATTCCTAACACCTGCTCCTGGCTAGGAAATGATCAGCAGTCTTTCAGAGGGATGCAGGGTATGGGGCTTCTCTCTACCCCTCCAACCTTTCCTGTCAAAATAAAGGATTCTGGTTTCTCTGCATGCAAAATAAAGAGAAGACAAGATGTGAACAAAACATTGTGTGTGCCACTGACAAGTCAACAATGTCCATGAAATGAATATCTGAGTAGGTGTTGATTGTCCAATAAATAAAAAAGCAAGATTTGCTGGGGGAAAAAAATCTCTCCTTCACCACCTCCCACCCTAAATACCCAAGAGCTGACTACTGGTGTCTCAGCACTGTGCTCCTGAAAAACTCAGTTAACCCAAGCAGTAATCAACAGCATACCAAAAAGCCTATTCATAAATTCTAAAAGGGTGAAAGGTCTATGCCATGACCCCATCATACTTACAGTACCCACACCTGGTCCCGCCTTCAAAGATGAAGCCGTTTGGCACGGCCCCATAACGCCGCAAGTCGGAGAGCTTCCACTGACCCATGACGGCAGGAGGAATGTCTTTAGCCAGCACCAGAATATCATTGCAGAGGTGAAGAGTAGCCAGTCCACTTTCAAGCTTGGTGCCTGGTGCCACAGCCACGTGAAACCTGTGGACTATAGGGAAGTGATAAGGAGGAAGGAAGAGGAGAAAAGATCACAGGAAAAAAATTAGATTATACCTTCCTCCAAACCATGAAGTTTGTTAAGACTATCAAATATTCACCCTTCTATAGAATTTTGAATTTTGCAAAGCACTTCCATTATGATACCCTGGATAGGCAAATAGTAAAGTTGTAGTTATCACTTATTTTGCAGACTTGCCCAAGATCACATGGCTAGAACGTGGCAAAGCCAAGACTAGAACCTGCATCTGCTGACCTGAGGTCCAGTGCCCTTCCCACCATGTTATACGTGAAGCACAGAGAATCCCAGACTGGATTTAGAAAGGCTGGTAGCCTTGGTGTTCCTTCTGCTTACCTGGAATGCCACCTCTCTCCCTGAATAGTCAAAGTTTACTCATCCATCATGGTTCACCTTAGGTTCCAAGTCTTCTGTGGCTAACCACTCAAACTCATAGCAATTCCCCATTTCTCTCCACTAACAAGACTTGGGCTAAGTTCCCTCTAACATCTTTGTCTGGACCTCAAGTAGGAGCTGGGGAAAAGTGGATAGGGTCTACATGGGCATCTCTAGTACAGGGGAGGGGTGGGGAAACAGGGCACATAGCTTACCCAGCAGGTCATGTGCCTGGGGACAGCTGTGGTGAACTTCACAACCTTCCAACGACTCAGAGGAGCACAGGGAAGAGGCCTAATATAACCACAGCCCACGCTTGGAGGAGGTGTTCTACCAATAAATAATGAGAGCTTCCTAACAGCCATTCACAGATGAACACTGATGCCTAGTGCTATGCATTTTCTAGCCATTTGCTGACTAATGAAGAAACAGAAAACAAGGAACTAAGAATGGCTTTTGGAGGTTGGCAGATAGAATGGAGCATCTCCTTCGTATCTAGAATTATATCTTTTTAAAGCACAAGACAAGGAATTAGGAGAACTGGGTTATAGTCCCCATCATTCCTTAAAACATCTAGGTGGCTCAGTGGATAGAGTCTGGAGTCAGGAAGACCCAAGTTCAAATCTGGCCTCAGATAATTGACTGACTGTGTGACCCTCGGCAAATCACTTCCCCTCTGTTTGCCTCCATTTCCTTATCTGTAAAATGAAGATAATAATAGCACTTGCTTTCCAAGGTTCTTGGGAAGGTAAACCAAGATAACTTTTGATAAGCACTTAGCACCGTACCTGACACATGGGAAATGCTACATAAAGGTATGTTAGCTATTCCATTAACGGCTCACACTGTATGACACTGGGCTGACACTTGAGTTGTTTTCTATACAAAGTGAAGAGATTGGACCACATGCTCTCCAAGGTCCCTTCCAGCTTTGCCACTGGCTTTTACGTTAAGATTTACTGAAGAATGGATACCAGTTTTCTCTTTCTCCGAACACTACTACGTCACTATTCAAACTATAAAATTTAACAATCGACTCTCTGCTATCTTGTATTCTTCTATTTTCCATAGATATCAATAATTTTATATTCTGTGAAGGTAGGGAGCATACCTCCTACTGTGCTTCTCATGGTGACTAATGCAGAGCTCAATGAGCACATGCCAATTTAAGGGATGAGAAAACAAGGGGGAGCTTTCTAAGAAGACTCAATGATTCTAAGAATCAAAATGCATCAGGAGCTCTTGGAGGGTTATTTTTAAACACATCAGCTTCTGGTTCCCAGGTTTGTAGTCTTAGAAAACCATGGAGCATGCATACAGCTCCTGTTAACATCTGGTGTCAAGGCTGTGGATGACTGCCTTTTAGGAATGCTGTAGAAGGAAGGAAGTCTTGCTTGAGGGAAGGACTAGGTGACCTGGGAGGTGCCTTCCAGCTCAGAGATTCTACAGGCCAGCAGTCCCCCATAGCCTTATTTATAGTGCTAAGATACTTCAAGAATCCTTTCATTGTACAGAAGGTCAAGTTCAACCTTAGCTCAGCTGAGGACAAACAATGTCCAATTCTAAATTGCCACTGTCCAAATGTATGAATGAACTGCTGTGAGTTCTTTTAAAGATCCCATTCAAGGACAGTTTGTCCAGTTTGCTTCAAGTTTGCCTACATATTAAGTTTCCTCCTGACTCCCTTCTCCTCTGCTAATGAGGGGAGAAAGATGCAGCATGGGAAAGTGGAAGAAACACTAGATCTAATGGCAAGAGAACAAAGTTCCGGTCTTGACACTCACTACGACCTTCGATAAATCACTTCCAGACTCGAAGCCTCAATTTTTTCTATAAAATTAGGAAGATTAGACCCTTCCCAGTTTGACAATCCCTGTCCTGTCTAGAACAAGCACAGGCTTCAATTCAACACAGCATTTATTTCCTTATGACTAAAAGACAACATCCAGTGCACTGAACTCAGTACCAGAGAAATAAAGATGAAACCAGACCCTATTATACTCTAATGTGAGAATGAGACATTATATCTTATTGATATGGTAAGGCACAGAGGTAGTCCAGTATGACGTAAAACATTCAAAAAGGCAAGGGCTCTCCCTATATGAGTAAGACCGGACTTCATGAAAGAGGTGACAACTGAGCTGGGCCTTGGAGGAATAGAAAGGACCATTGGCATATGAGAAACAAAGGTGGAGACCACTGGTTTACCTTCCCCTAGAGAGTAGCGAATCCGGATATCCCAGGCATACATTGTGTCCTTGCTGTCAAAACCCAGCATCACAGCCTGGGACAGGCAAATGATGGCGAGAGTGTGAGTCAAGCCCTCGTAAGGGAGACCAGGATCAAGGCCACAGATGTCCTCTAGAGTCAAGCTGCTCCTCTCCTTGTAACCCTTGGCTCTTTCAGATTTGTCCTTGTATACCAACATCAACAGGCAGTCTAGAAATGACAATCGAAAAATAATGGAAAAAGAAAAAAGGCTATTAGAGAATGGACTGTGAGACACAGACATGTAGCAAATATTTACATGTACTACCTACTTTACTACTATCTACTACCTATGAGGTCCTGTGTTGAGAGCCATGGGAGAGACAAACCTAACTTATTAGTTGAGTATATGGGCCCCATGTTCTCCTAACCCTAACTTCAAGGCGATTACCATCCAGGAATGGGAATAAGACAGCCCAAAAGGAGAAGAAGAAATCATGCTTTGAGGACCTCACCATCAAATAATGGAGAGAGGGCACATATAAGAATGACTGCAATGAGTCAAATGTGATAAGTGCATGAGAGGTACAAAGGCCAGAGACATCACTTCTAGCTGTGGCAGTTATGGAAGGCTTTATGAAGGACGTGACATATGAAATGAACCTTGAAGGAGGGAAACTGTGGTCTAGGGGAAAGTGCACTGGCCTGAGAACGGAGAGATTTAGATTCCATCTGGAGCTCCAGTTGGAGCTCCAACTCAATGTGTGACCCTGAGGGGAGTAATTTCTTTCTGGGCTTCAGTTTCCCCAAGTATACAGTGAGAGGGTTAGACTATCTGACCCTCTCTCCCTCTCCCTGTTCTAATGTTTTAGGAGCCAATGCCATCAGCCCATAAAAATAAAATCAAAAAGATAAAAAACCAGAATAAGCTGTTAGGGAACATGTTACGCGATTCAGCAAACAGCACTTTGCACTGCCAATATTTATCATCATCTTCATCCTTGAGGACACTGAATCACAAACCAAAATCTCAAATGAATTTTTCTAATTGCCAAAACCCTGGCCTGAAGTCTAAATTTCAATTCTATTTCATAATCAAAGTTTACTTTTCAGAATAACAGCTGATGGTATCCCTCAAACTGGAACATGGCATTTTTCTAAAATACTGATAAACTGTGACCAAAAAGAATGGCTCATGAATGTATTTAGCAGACATTTACCAAACTCTTCCTATACACCAGTACAATGCGGGATACAGGGATGTGTAAGACATTGCCCCTGCCCTCAGAAAGCTAACAGTCTAGAGAGGGAAAAGATCCAAGGACAAATGACACAAGGCGGTGTGAAAGAATATAAAAAGATATACAAAACACTATGTTAGCTCAGAAAAAGGACAGCAAAGCTGCAAATGACAATTCTTTCATCCATGGTAAATTCAAATGGGATATTTTCAATCAACAAGCATTTATTAAGCACCAACCATGTGCCTGCTAGGTAAACCAGTGGATAGAGTGCAGGTCTAGAGTCAGAAAGACTCATCTTCCTAAGTTCAAATCTGGCCTCAGACACTTACTAGCTGTGTGACTCTGGGCACTTCACCCTGTTTACGTCAGTTTCCTCATCTGTAAAATGGGCTGGAGAAGGAAATGGAAAACCATCCCAGCATCTTTGCCAAGAAAACCCCATAAGGGGTCATGAAGAGTCAGATATGAATGAAAACGACTGAACAATTGTCATGTGCCAGACACTGCTAGCAACTAATACGGACCATAGATACAAAGCCAAAAAATAAAACACCACCTACTTTCCAAACTTCAGATTCCAATGGAGGGAAAGGGGCAGGTAAGAGACACAAGTACACAGTAAATTCAGAATAGAAAGAGAATAAATCCAAAAGAATGAAATAGCAATTGAGGGACCAGGCAAGGCTTCATGTAGAAGGTGATAACTGAGCAGAGTCCTAAAGCAAAAGGGGGATCTGATGAGGCTTAAGTGAGGAGGGACTATATTCCAGTCAAGGCTGATGGCCAGTGCAAGGGCACAGACATAGATATCCTATGAGAAAAACAGAAAGAAACCTAATTTGGCTGGATTGCAGAGTGTGGTAGGGGGAATAATGTAGAATGAAACTGAAAAGACAGGTTGGAGCCAGTTAGAAAAAGGCAATAGAGGGATATCTAGTGAGTAAGAAAGTGACAAGATGAGATCTCTACCTTGGGAAAAATTGCTTTGGCAACTATGTGAAGGATGGACTGGCGTGCAGGACGGGAGGTGGCAGCAGACCAAGAGTGCAGGCAGAAGGGGCAGCCTGTCCCCTGGAGAGTCTGGATCTGGGTTGGTGGGAAGGGTGGATGACACCTGTGGCAGGGGGTACCACAGCAATAGGCAGTGTCCCCAGTTCCCCCAGGGTCAGGGCCTGGAGCAAAGCCTTATTCACCTGATACCCTGGCTCTGCCTTCTGGCTGCAGGTTGAAGAGGGAGCACCAACATAGATTCATAGAATCTTATATTTAGAGCTGAAAGAGACTGTAGGAGAGGGAATTTGAACTAGGCTTTGGAAAGATGGGGCAAGGCCAACGAGAAGATCTGGTATGGAGAGCGGGGCTGCAGAGGGACTCCAGCCAGAGGGATACTTGAATCAAGAAACCAAGAAGTCTGTGTGGGAAACAGCAAACCTGGCTTCAGAATAGGACACACATAAGAGTAAGAGTGATGAGAGATAGGAATGGAAAGGTAAGTGGGGACCAAATCACAAAGGGCCTTGAATGCTCCTGATCACAGATATACATCCAAGTAGTCTCTGACCCAAACATGAAATAAGCCAGTTATTTCATTCAATTTAAGTCCTTGTTTTCCTTTTACAAAAAGTTAGCTTGGATATATAAGGAACTAACACAAATATGTAAGAGTCATTTCCCAATGAATAAAGGTCAAAGGTTATGAACAAACAGGTCTCAAAAGAACAGCAAACTATTAACAACTGAATGAAAGAATGCCTCAAAACACTAAATAAGAGAAAGGGAAAAAAACAATTCTAAGGTTTCACCTTACTGAAATGAGCAAATTGAGCAAATTTCCCTGAGCAAATTGACAAAGAAGATAAAATATGGAAAGAGTAGATGTTGGAGAGGCTATGGAAAGATAGGCACACCAACGGCACTCTATCAGTGGATATGGGAATTTATGCACCCATTCTAGAAAGTAACTCAGAAGAAAGCTAAGAAAGTAACTAAAATGTCCATACTCTGATCCAGAGATCCCACTAAGAGGTGAAAAATTAAACACTAAGTCCCAAAATATTCACAGCAGCATCTTTTTTTAAGTAGCAAAAAAACAGAAACAAAGAAGTCCATTGATTAGAGCCTGGATAAACAAATTATGGTCTGTGAATATAATGGAATAATACAGTACAGTTAAAAGAAGATTTGAAGGCTACAATGCAATATAGGAAGTTTTATATGAACTGATGCAAAGTAAATCAAGCAGACCCAGAAAATAACACACATAATAACTAGAGCTGTGTTAGTGGAAAGAAATAAAAATAAAACAAAAAAATGGTTACAACCTTAGGGACCAAGATTCACCAAAAAAAAACCTTCTTTGCAGAATACTGCATATAATCCCAGACTTGGTTGATGCACTAGTTAGTAAATGTTTTTTTTTTATTCTTCTGTCTTGTCTTCTCCACCCCCCCCCTTTATGTTTTGTCTTTATGACAAGGAATAGTGCTAAGAAGAGAGAAAACATACATTTAGATATAAAGATGATATAAAAGAATAAAAGATATCAATAAAAAGTGTTTTTTCAGAAAAGTGAGTTTAGGCCCGCATCCAAGCAGGGACTTGGGCAGCCATACAAGCTATTTGTTTCCCAGACAGCTGTTCCTCTCCCTGGGAATACTAGATAAGCAGATGTACAAAAATCTCTGGCTCACGGACACAGAAGTGACATCTTGTCTACATTCAGAAACCTGAAAAACTTTCAAGAAAACAGAACCCAGCATGCCTCCCACTTCTTGGCAGAAAGTTATTAATCTAGAAGTACAGAATAAGATATTCATTTTCAAACATAGCCAACATGAGGACTTGCTTTGACTAATTATAATGATAGTTAACACTAATACATCTCTTCAAGATTTGCAAAGCACTTTACATATATTATCTCCTTTGATCCTCAGAACAACGCTGTGTGATAGGTGCTATTATCATCCTCATTTTATAGAGGAAGCAGAAGCCAAGAAGTGAAGTAATATGCCCACAGTCACCAATCACCACAGCATTTGAGACATGGATTCAAACTCAGTTCTTCCCGACTCTAAGAGGAGCACTCTAGCCACCAAGCTACCTGGCTGTTTTTGTTATAAGGAGAAACAGAATACAGTTGTTGAAATCTTTTTAAAAGAAAGAAAAATCAATAAAACATTAAAAACAGAAAGCAAAAAAGAAGTTCAGAAGGGAAGAGAACAGGGCAACTTTGTTACTACCATGTTAAATTTAATACACACTCAAAAAACCCAAACAGAAGTTCACTATTTCATAAACAATTCTTTTGTTCTTTCTACAATGGGTGATAATTGCTAAATTCATAATAAAAAGAAGTTTTAAATGTAATAGAATAAAAAAGAATAAAGATAAAATGAAAAATATTTTTAAAAGACAGAATCCAAGGGGATGAATGCAGTGCTTTTACTTCTCTTCCATCCCTTTAAGATCTCTTTTGGAGCATCTGAAAGACATTTCTGATCGCTGTTGATGGTATTCATCTACAATGCAGCAACAGCACCCCCCAATGCCTAGAAAATCATGAGGTTAACACACTTGGTTAACAATAACCCAATAAGGGTAGAAAGTACATTGTTAGCCCATTTCTGTGGCTCAGAAAAGCTAAGTAACTGGACCATTGTCAAAAAGGTAGTGTTAGAGTCAAAAAATGAAGCTTCCAATGTCAAATCCAGGCAGTAGTCTTTTCATTATGCTATATGATTTGTCTCTAATGTAGATTATTTCCAACTCTGGATATGGGAAGGCATAAAACGTATCCCTTTAGAAACACAGAGAATCAATCCAACTAAGCAGCATAACAAGGTTTAAAATGAGATCATCTTCCCCATGAAAATGCTATCGGGGCTCCAAAAGAAGGGAACCATTTTGTAGAGAAATCTGTTCAAGAAGAACTATTTAAAATAAGGAAGAGACCTTTGATGTTGCAGGAGTGAGAAAAGGGCGAATGAGAGAAAAGAGAACACAAAAACACCATCAAGAAACTGAATTTCAATTTGTTCAGCTGTTCAGTGGGAATATTCTTGAAAGTCTTTTTTTATACCGGAAGGCACAGCCGTGATGAAAGACTCACCTCTTCCCCATAAGTATTAAAGAATGGGCACTCACATGCTGGTGTACACCTACAACACACATGAAATTCAAAGATGGATCCTTCTGAGATGAGATGACTTTGTCCAGAAACCTTTGGCATCACAGGTAACCAGGAGGTATAGTAAGAGATTCATCCAGTAGGAAGAGGGCTAGATTTACAGTCAGAAGATTTGGGTTCAAATTCTGACTCTGCCATTCACTACTTGTGTGACATTGTAGAAGTCACTTAACCCCTCTGTGGTTGTTTCTTCAACCTCTTCAATACGAGATGGTTGGACTAGATTACTCTGAATGTTTACTCCATCTCTAAGTCTATGTTCTCATGACTCACCAAAGAAAGTCATATGTCAATCAACCAGTAAGAGTTTATTAAGCATCTCCTTGCATCGAGCATTGTACTAAGCACTAGGGTATAAATACAATGAATAGAACAATTTCTACTTGGAAAGAACACTGCTATTCTGTATACCAAGCAATACTCTAGTCAAAGTATGGTCTCTAAATCAAGTTTTTATCATCTTCCAATTTCAATCACTTTTCCCACAACAGGATGGTGGTCTCATGGAAAGATCCCTGGACTGGGAGTCAGAAGAATTAGGTTTGAAACCTAGCTGTTTACTACTTTTGTGTCCCACAAGGAGGTCACTTCCACATTCAAGAACTCCAACTATAATCATCATCTTCATCATCTTCATCTCCTTCTCTCTCTCCCTCTCCCTCTCCTTCTCCCTCTCCCTCCCTCTCCCCTTCTACTACTCCCCAACATTCCTCCTCGCTAAAACCTCCTAACCTTCCACCCTTTGATACTTTCCCAGACTACTCCTCCTGCTCTGTCTACATTCATCTCCCCTCCCAAACTATCTCTTAGTGAACCAGTTCAACCCTATACTATTCCCTACTCTTGAATCTCTTGTCCCCTTGTCTTATCACCACTCATGCCTTGCCAAGCCTCAATCTTGGATTACTCCCACCATTGCTCTCCACTCCTACTCACCTGCCACTGAACAGACATGCAACAAATTATGAAGCCATACATACTGGGTCTACTACAAATGTCTATTATCTAATCTCAACCAAGCCCTCACTGCAGCAAGGCAATGTTCTATCCTCCCTAATGGAATCTTTATCTGGCTCACCACTCATCACAGCTGTTCAAAGTTGTACTCTCCAAAGGCCTGCCATACCACCCCTTCTCAGATGAGACCCCTGATATATAATGCATTGGGGAGGGCTGGGGGGAGAAATCAAGGTTATTAGGCACAAGTTCCTCCTTTTCCTTTATAATATCACCTCTCACTATCATATTGCAGGATCATCAATACAGAGGTAGAAGGCACCCTAAGAATTCAACTAGTCCAATTCTATTTCACAGATGAGGAAACTGAGACCCAAAAAGATTTAGTGACTAGTCCAGGATGATACAGGTAGCAAGAGGCAGGATTCCAATTCAGGTCCCCTAACTCCAAAACTAGCAATCTTTCTACTGATCCACATTGCCTCTTGGTTATATTAGTCCCTAAAGAAAATGTGGCCCTTCTCCTTGCTAAGGTCAGCCTCTCTACATGGAACTTTTACCTTATCCTCTCCTGTTATTTCTAGTTCTCTCTTATCTCCAATCTCTCCCTCTTAATTGATTTCTTGCCTCCTGCCTACACAGAGGCCCAAGTCTCTCCCATTCTTAAAAAGCACTCTCTAGAGGCTACCATCCCAATGAGCTATGGTTCTACATTTCCACCATGGCTAAACCCCTTTAAAGAGCCATCATAAAACCTCTGCAAATTGGCTTCCAATCTCATTATTCACCTCTCCAAAGTTACCAAGGATCAATTAACCGCTCCATCCAATGGCATTTTCTCTATCCTCATCTTATTGAGCACCCATGAAGTATTTATCACTCTTCTCTCCTCGACACTCTCTCCTCTCAGGGTTTTCTTGTTCCCTCTTGGCTCTCCTCCTACCTCTCTAACCATTCCTTCTCAGACTCTACTGCTAGATCTTCATCCATGTCATTCCCACTAACTGTGGGTATACCCCAAAGTTTGTCCTGGACCCCCTTTTGCTTCCCCACATACATACTCTTTAACTAGGTGACCTCACCAACTTCCATGGTTTCAATCATCGTCTCTCTGCAGATTATTTCCAGAACTATCCATCTAGCACTAGTCTTAGAGCCAGATGTCGGGCAGACATCTCAAACAAAACAATCTTTCTTCCCAACCCCAGCTCTCTTCTAAAGCTTCCCACGCTGCTCATAATTCATAGAATCATCTAATGTTGGAGCTGGAAAGCACTTTAGAAATAAACTTATGTAAACCTCTCATTTTACATATGAAGAAACTAAAAAAAGAGAAGGTGAGTGACTTACACACAGTTATATAATAAGGAACAAAGCTAGTATTTGAACCTAAGTCCTCTGGCTCCAAATCCAATTTTCTTTCCATTGGATCACACTGTTGCTCATTAGTATCAGGCAAAGGAGATAGGAAGTAGAGAATAAATCCCGCAAAGGGCAGATCATCCTTCCTAGCATCTGTGTTCTCTCAATGCTGAGAAGGTACTGGGGGGCGGGGTGAGGAGGGACAGTCTTGTATAAACAGACGTGCTGCCTAAAGTTCAGTGATTTGCCTCAACACTGCAAATTAGTGGAGACAGTGATCAGAGGAAGTGATATAAGGACACACTGAAGGTTTCTCTGAACAACTCTGGAACTGACTGCATGACATAGTAGACACTGGCACAGTACCACCCAGCACAGTGTGCCTTCATCGAAAAGGGTGCTGTGTTCTATAAGCAGAGCAGAGTTGAAGAAACTCAAAAGAAATGTGAGATGTGCAAATTTAGGGAATCCACCCCAAATGTTCATATGAACTATTTGTGCCTGACCTGTGGTAGAGCATTCCGAGCTCATATTGGTCTGACCAGTCATAATCGGACACAACGTAACTGGACTCTAACATAGTGATGTCATTTTGGTCCTCTTCCAGAATGAAGGACAACAATCAACCAAGTTAGTGGTAGAATTGGAACCAAAAAACTAGATGTCTTGATTGAATACCTTTTCCAGTATATAATATTCAACTGCACACTAAGTGGAAAAACACTGGACAAGAGACTTTTGTTCAAAATCTGAACTCTGAAGCTTAGTGGTTACATAACTTGGTCAGGTCCCTTAACCACTGCATGTCCTCATCTCAGTCCCCAACTTCTGTCCCGCTGTCCCAATTAGCTATGGTTCTACATTTCTAGCACGGCTGTTTCAGAGTGGGCTTTCTAGCCTTTCCTAAATAACTAGCCATCCTTATTCAGTTCCCTTTGATCTGCAAACAGATTCCTGCCAAGGGCCTAAAGCAAATAGCAGCTGCCCAGGCTATTTTATGCACAATTTCTAAAGAAATCTAATTTCCAACCATCTCTCCTTCTCCCTTCTCTTCTCTCTCCACTCACGGCTAGGTCTGGCCTCTTTCCCCCTTTGCCGTACCCCACCATTCCACATTTTTCTGTCCTGACTACATAGGAAGTACTACGAGGAAGGGGCAGAGAAGGGATATAACAGAAAAGGCAATTGACTTGCTCAGGGTCACAAATGTAGTGAATGACAGAGCTGAAATATGAACCCACATCTTCAGACTCCAAGTCCAAGCCATTTTTCTCTTCCAACGCATCATGGTGCTACAGGGGCAACCTTGGATCCTCGAAGGGCATACCAAAGTACTACAGGTCCTATCACAAGGCCAAAACTTCCAGCATTGGTAAGACAATGAACTGGGTGAGTGTGACCAATGGTAGCTGAGCCAAGTACACAGAAGTTCACTAGGATGGTAATAATAGCATCTACCCCTCAGGGATTGTGAGGCTCAAACGAGGAAAAGATTTGTAAGACTCACTGGCCACAATGCCTAGCACATAGAGGGTGCTACGTGAACGCTAGTTATTGCTGCTGTTGATATCCATCTTAACAGAAGAGGAAGCCAAGTCTCAAACTCAGAGACCCAGGGTCATTGCTAGGAGGGTGGTCTAGTGGGGACTCAGACACAGGTTTTCTGCCTCTGCTCCACACGGTAGGCTCTCTCCCTGAAGCATGGTCCTTCCCAATGGGTAGCATGAGTTTTATTTGTAAGTTCTTCAAGGAAAAGGACTTTATCCCTTACTTATCCAACTTTCCCCAGAAATAGCTAGCACGGTGCTGGGCACAGGGGAGTTATCCATCGGTTGACTGTGCAAAGCCCTTGTGGGATTGTTAGAGGTCTTTAAAGGGCAGAAGGGAGGGTGGGGTTGAGCAAAGAAGGAAGGGGAGGAGAGGAGGGCATTCCAGAAGGCAGTGTGAGAGATGAAAAGTTCAGAATGAGAAGGCTGGACAAACAAGCTAAGCAATGAGGTCATCTGCCTGAGTGGGAAGGGAAAGAACAGGGAGGGGAAGAGGAGAAGACAAAGTAGGTGTCTGGAGTAATCTGGTGCAGGGGCTTTGAAATGGAATTTGAGGAACTGGAACAGGACATTTACTATGTCGGATTAAGGGTGAGTGACAAGTTTGGAACAACTGCTGGCCATGAAGGACCTTGGATATAGCATTCAGAATACTGGAGTGCTAAAGGAAGATACCATTGCTTGTCTGTCCTTCCTTACCACTACTCCCCAATATCAACTGTGCTCTCTAGCCAAGTTCCTAGAGCCACTGACCCTCCTATGCGCCCTGCCCCTTCCCATCTCTATGCCCCCGCGTGGGCACATACTGTGAGAATCCTCAGAAATGATGCCTACATCACCCTTGTGGGTAGTGAGAGGCAATGTGGACTAATGGGAAGAGCACCCGTCTCACAGCCGTAAGACCTGGGTTCAAGTCCTGACTCTAAGACTTGTTAGATGTGTGACCTTTTCCCTCGAGTCAATTTTCATGAGCAGGTCATTATTTATAATAAGCCGCAGCTTCCTTACTTCTACCACACATCTCTCTCCATTGCTACTCACCTTGCTTGCAAGCTTGATTCTTCTAAGATTTTGGTGTTCCCTCAACCATTGCCATTAGCATCACTGGGAGAATTCGGGTGTTAAAAGGGTGGGCGTCTGTGAACAAGTGACCCACCCAGCGAGGCCTCCACCTACTGGAGCACCTGTCCAAGGCATACATGTCCATGGACTCAGTTAATGAGAGGCCCATTCAGTTTCATGACATACTGGCCAGCAGATGTGCTCCATCTAGCTTGCTTTTCTAGGGTTAATGTCAAGATAATGTCTCTTTTCATTGCTCTGGAATTCACAAAATAGGATCCTCTGTGGTTTGGTTGCTACAGTTGCTACAATATCAGATACAATGTTATCCTGTTAAACACTAATCAATCTATTCAGGAGAAACCTCTTTTTAAGGGAACAAATAAGCTTCTGAAATACAGCCCATCTGGGTGGGGAAACTAAGCACAGGAAAAATGAAGTCCTCCTTCAAGGCCTCCTCATTTAATTCAACAAGCATTTTTAAGTACCTACTATGTACAAGCACTGATAGCCCTGAGGATAAAATGACTAGAATGAAACGGTCTCTGCCCTCTAGAAACTCAGACTATACTGGAATAATAATGATGATGATGATGATGGTGATGGTGATGGTGATGATGATGATGGGTGGCGGTGGTGGTGATAGAAGCTAACATTTATATAGTGCTTACCATGTGCAGGCCCTGTACTATTGCTGCTGTTCAGTCACTCAGGCACGTCTGACTCTTTGTGACCCCATGGACCACAGCACACCAATGTTGTCCATTGGGGATTTTTGGCAAAGATAATGGAGTGGTTTGCCATTTAGGCAAACAAAGGTTAAGTGATTTGCTCAGGGTCATATAGCTAGTAAGTGTCTGAGGCCAGATCTGAACTCGGGTCTTCCTGACTCCTGGCCCAGTGCTCTATCCACTGCCTCACCCAGCTGCACGTATACATGTACACAGTAAGTAAATACCAAGCAATTTGGAAATGGTGAAGGCCTCACTGGGGAGACCAATGGAAGTTTCCCTAAGGAGATGACACCTGAACTGAACCTCAGAGTAAAAGTGGAGGAGGAACAAGTATTTATTAAGCACCTACTATGTGCTGGGCCTGGTACTAAGCTCCTTTACAAAGAAAAGACTCAGAGGCAGAAACAAGACTGGAGTGTCTTCTAGGAACCGGGACTGCCTTGTGCAAATGCACAGATTCCAGATAAAGCATGCTGACTCTGAGGAACAATTGGGGTTAAACATAAAGCTCACAAAAAGAAGCAACATGAGCTGACACTAGCCTACCTTTAAATAACGCTTCATGGCTTATATAGCATTTTGTGATTATGATCTAATTCAATTTTCCCGAGCCTGGGAGTTATTAACCCTATTTTACTGATGGAGAAACTGAGACAGGCAGTGGTGAAGTCACTTTCTAAGAGTCACTCAACTAGTAAGTTACCGAGGCTAAACCTGAAACTCAAGTCTTCTTGACTCCCTGTCCACAGTTTTATCCATGGCGCCTTCTAGACGCCTCTAACATAAGGAATGCAGTTCAAGTCAGATTGTGAAGGTCTCAAAAATCATCACTATGTAGGGGTGAAAAAAGAGATCAGAATCAAAGGATCCAGGTTCAAATCCTGACTCTGATATCTATTATTCATGTTACCTTACTCAAGTCACTCAGTGTTTCTCAGTCTCAATTTTCTCATCTATAAAATGAGGGAACTGTACTCAGGTGATGTCTAAGGTCTCTGTAAGCTCCAGCTCTATGACGCATCATATGGAGTTTGCAGTATGACATAACGGGGAGAGAGCTAGTCTAGAAGAAGATGTGGGTTCAAATCCCGCTTCTGACATATGCCAGCTGTGTGACCTTGGGTGGGTCATTTTACCACTCTGGGTAACTCTTCAGGATTACAAATCGCAGAAAAGGTATTGGCCTGCATGAGGTAGAGGGAGTCCTTACCCGTGAGTTCTCTATACCAATGAAATTCAGATCTAGCCCCTCTCCCCAATTTTGTACTAGAGGTATAAAGCCATCGAAGGTATCTGGGCATGGGAACAACATGGTGCCCCTTGCAACTCAAGATGATTATTCTGGAAGCCGTGTGAAGGACAGCTCAGAGAGAGGGAAACAGGGGAGACGGGGGCGCAATTAGGGGGTTACAACAGTTGTTCAGACAAGAAATCACAAGGCCCTGAAACTAAGGCAGTGGACATAGGAATGGAAAGACAGGGACACGTCTGAAAGACATCATGGGGATAGAAGTCATAGGACCTGAAATGGGGTAACTGGGGAAGAGGGAGGAGACAAGCAGCAAGCATTTATCAAACACCCACTTTTTGCCAGACATTTAGCTAAGCACGTTTTGAGGCCCAGCATCCGATCTCCTGGGCCATATTGCTCTTTGGGACAATACTGAGAGCCCAGGTCTGGACATTTACTGCTTTATTGTGGCACAGCAGACCGAATCCTGGGCCTTGGGACATGAAGACTTAAGTTCAAATCTCACCTTGCCTGAAAGGGAAGAAAACATAAATCATTGTTAAGTCTGACCTGGTCACCCCACCTACTCAATCAACTCCAGTGGTTGGCTCCCTATTGTCTCCAGGATAAATATAAAATCCAAATGTTCTGGTTCTAAAGCTCCTCATAACCAGGCCCCTTCCTCCCTTTCAATCTTCTTATACCTTACACCCACACCCACAGACATACTCTTTGGTCCAGTGACTCTGGCTTCCATGCTGCTCCTCAAACTAGGCATTCCAATTTTCCCTGGCAGTCCTCCAAGCCTGGAATGCTCTCCCTCCTCATGGCTCCCTTCAAATTTCAGCTACAACTGCACCTTCTTCAAGAAGCTTTTCCCAGTCCCCCAAAGTGGCTTTATTATTTTGAACTTATCCTGTCTGTATCTTGTTTGTCATAGTTGTTTACATGTTGAACCATAAGCTTCATAAGAGCAGGAGCTATCTTTTGCCTTTCTTTGTATTCCATGTTTAAGAGAGTGCCTGGCACATATTTAAAAATATTTGTTGTAAAATTGTTAAGTGAAAATAAAATTTAATTTTAAAAAATCCCACCTCTGACCTTTAGTAGCTGTGTGACCCTGGATAAGTCACTTTACTTTGATGTGTCTCAACCATCTAAGTTCCTAGGACTTTGTAAATAAGTCATTGAAGGATCATAGATGTTTTAGTCCAGGGAAGTTTCTTGTTGGCAAAATCACAGAATTGTCAAATATTATTATTAGGGGCAAGGGAGAAATCTAGGCAAAGTGCTACAAGGAATCTGAAGTCAAGCAAGCAAATTACATTACAACTCACTTATTTCAGAGAGCTATAAGACAGAGTGCTTTATGAGGTCAGAGAGGAAAAGCAACTACCAAAAGTAAATTCTATACCTGCCTATCACTAGATCAGGGCCTCAAGGTCACATCTGGCCTTCTAGGTCCTTGGGTGCAGCTTTCTGACTGAGTCCAAGTTTTACAGAACAAATCCTCTTATGAAGGGGATTTGTTCAGTGAAGTTTGAGTTCAGTCAAAGGGCCATACTTGAGAACCTAGAAGGCCACATGTGGCCTTGAGGCCAAATGATCCTCACCCCTGCACTAC
This sequence comes from Phalanger gymnotis, assembly GCA_028646595.1. NCBI lineage: Eukaryota > Metazoa > Chordata > Mammalia > Diprotodontia > Phalangeridae > Phalanger > Phalanger gymnotis. The sequence goes on from CM053623.1 coordinate 406,570,490, forward strand.
ACCTTCAACCTGGATGGCTCCTCCAAGTAAGTGCCTCTTTCTACAGTTACTGTGATCCATGGCTGGTAGAGAAGACAAGCAGCACGCAATGGGTCATTCTATTACCCCCTCCCACATACACATACACACACACAGTCACTCTACTACTCTAAGTGAATCCCCTTCTCACTTTCAGGGATCTCAAGTCTTCAGGAAAAACTCATTTTTACAGCATTTAGACAGTTTACAAAGTAATCACTGAATTAAAAAAAAATCTGAGGTCCTCTGTTTTTACAAGCCACCTTCAAGAGAATCATGCACTCCTTGAATCCCAGAGCAGAACATCCAGTTTGCCAATCAGTCAAGCCCCTTTAGCATTGGCATGAATACTTCCTCCAGGCGTGGAGAATTCAAGACACTAAGGAGCAACCTATTTCCTTGGTACAATGCTCTGATTATTAGGAAGTTACATCTTATTTTGACCCAGCATCTGCCTTCCTATAAATTCTATCCAGCTCTCTGAGACCTAATCTCTGGAACCACAAAGGATATATGTAATCATTCTTCCACATAACCCTTAAAATACTGGAAGATAGCTATGATGTGGGCTGACCTCATGGTCTTACATCCATACACATGTACCAGTTCCTTCAACCTCATATGACCTCATCTGGAGTCCTCTCACTTATACCAGTGACTTTCATTGAGACACTCTTGACAATGTCCCTTCTGAAAAGTGATATCCAGAACTAGGCGTAATACTCCAGAAGGAGTCAAATGCAGAACAAAATAGAACTTTGGTGTCATGGAAGGAACGGCTATAGCGGCCTAAGAGATTTTTTAAAATGTGAGTTGTGGTCCTGACTCTCCCACCTAACCAGCTATATGACCTTGGGCAAGGGCCATCTCTGGGCCTCATCTTTAGTAAAATTAGAAGGTTATCCCTAATGTCTCCTAAGGTCCCTCCCAGCTCTGATGTTTCCAACTATACCTTTATTCAGAAAGTTGTCCCACTGAATTACAAAATTCAAAACGATGCAATTTAATGTTTTAAATAACCTATTCAATCACCAAAGTGATCTTCGTAAAGCTCAAATCTCATCATGTCACCACCACCCCCACTCAGTGAACTTCAATGGCTCCCGTTTGCCTCCAGGAGCAAATATAAAATGCTCTGTTTGGCATTCAAAGCCTTCCATAACTCAACCCCCTTCCACCGTCCCAATTTTCTTACACCTTACTCCCTGACACACACTCTTGGATCCTGTGACACTGGCTTCCTGACTACTCCAACAACACAATTATCTCTGGGCTCTGGACATTTTCTCCTTTGTTCACACTGACTACTGACCTCCCTGGCTTCCTTTAAGTCCCAACTAAAATTTCACCTTCTACAGAAAGCCTTCCCCAGCCCCTCTTCATTCTAGTGCCTTCCCTCTGTTAATTATTTCCTATTTATTCTGTATGTAGCTTGTTCGCATGTTGTCTCCCCCCATCCCATCAGACTGTGAGCTCCTTCACAGCAGGGACTGTCATTTGCCTCTTGTTGTATCCCCAGCACTTATCATAATGCCTGGCACATACTAGGCACTTAATACATATTTATTGGCTGATTATTAAATGCTTACTAGGTGCTAGGTACTGTACTAAACCTTGGGGGTATTAAAGAAAGGCAAAAACATGGTCTCTGCCTTCAAGGAGCTCATATTCTAAGGGCTTAGATGCAGGAAGTGACTTCCCTGCCCCCCCACCTGTCACACAACATTATCCATGGGTCCTGACACTGAGTCCCTGGCTCTTTCTACTAGATATAGGAACTTTTCCTGTTTCAGGTCTTAGGGAGTAAAACCAGAACTGAGCTCCTAACTTCTGTTCATTAATATCTAAAATACCTACAAATATGGATAAAAAGAAGAAGCTGCACTTCTATCACTTCCTAGGCCAAAAAGAGAACATCCCATCATGCTCATTCACTGGCATAATACACACATACACACACACTCTCTGTCTCACTCACTCACACAACTCTGGCATGCATGATGGTATGGAGACACCTGTTTCCTCAAACAGCTGCAAATCTAACAATGCTTAAACACTGCACAAGTGTGCCCACAGCATTGAAACCAAAGAACTGAAAGACCAAATTCATCCAAGAAACCAGCTCAATGAGGTCTTGAAATGGATAAAGCCAATGCATGTTGACTAACAATTTTCTAAATAAAACCGAATTTCACTTCTCCCCTTCTCCAACCAAGCACAGAGAATAGGGGAAGAAAAGAAATTAACCCACTTTGCCCAAATATTCAATATACTTGAAGTAGGGAAACGGGAAGTCAGAAGGTTAGCCACTCTATGAAGTGCCTTAAGGACTATGAAAACAGAATCGCAGGAGGGAGAAGACTGGAGGGTATTAAAGGGCTTTTCTTTAAGGAGTTCACCAAACTAAGCATCACTTGTTTGTAAAAAACTACAACAGACTGGAAATATAGGAATGCCTAGATCTTATGATCATGTGTCCATTTCTAAATCTTTTTTTTTCTTTTAAATTAGTTGCTTGGCAATAATTCAACTTGACAATTCAATTCAAACTGGCAAGATGACAGGAACGAAAAACTTCACAAGAATGCATCCTACAGCTGCACAATTCAGTTCAGAAAAGCAGCTACTTCCAAGGCCGAACACCTGTTCTTTCTGAGTTTCCTTCCTATCTAAGGCTACACAAAAGACTTCCACTCCAGAACTGCTTCCCCATCTGTAAAATGAGATGATTGGGCTACGTGGTCTTTAAAATGCCTTCCATTTCTGACACTATATTAAAGGAGATGACGTACATTAACATATATCTGTACAAGCGCTTTTTAAGCCATGATGCTCTTTATGTATTTGAACCATTATGTTTTCAAGGTCTCTTCCAGCTCTGGTATTCTATGGTGGACTAAGGGTGGGGAACAAAGCAATATAACTCAAGATCCCAATGTCCCACTTAATTTATGACTCATTCCCTAAAAAGACCCTGCTAGGAGCCAAGGTGTCCCGCCCCACCCCCGCCAAGCAATTGGGGGAGAAGCAGAGAGTCCAGAGGCTGGAAAGGCGGCTCCTAGCCTTTCTGTGGGGGTGCGGCCTGAAGCGCCCTCCTCCCCCATATCCTGTTACCTTCTCCTCTTCTCTCGGTTACACTTTGGGTCTACTTCAATATCCTCTTTCTATTTCGGGCGGCCCGGGGCTAGCACCAAGAGGCTCGCAGATAATGCGGGGCAAAGAAATCAGGGCCTGGGGAGGGGTACCAAATTAAATCCCCAGGGGGACCACTACAGGCAAAGCGCTTCCCGCTGAGGTTTGGGAGAGGAGAAGAGGGAGTCTGAGTCGAGCTCTCCACTGCACCACCCCCTCCGCCCCCATCAAAGTGTCGGTTTCTGCCCCCGCCCCGCCGCAAGAGAAAGAGAAGGTCAGGTGAAGCAATCGTTCCCTGCAGCTCGGGACAGCCTCTTGGGAGACCTGCCCACTCGGAACCCGGCAATGGGACTCCCAGCTGGGCGGTCGTTCCCCCAGCCCAATCCAAGGCAAGGGACCCCGTCGTGACTAGCCCTTTCATCCCGAAAGCTAGCTACTTCTACAATGAGCGCCCCCTCTTCCATTCCGGCCATGTACCTCTTACCAGGAAGCCCAGACCCCAAATCTCGAGCCAAAAGCCGTCTCCCACCGAGCACCACGTGCACCCTCGCCGCCGCAGGTTCCCAAGTCAGGCTCTGCTCACTAGAAGCTCACCCCACATCGCGCCCTAGTCACAGACCCCTTCGCCACGAGCTCCTTCCCAGAAGCCCTGACCTGGTCACCTGTACCTAGCCTTGCGCCCCTCACCTGGAATCTCACCCCCCAAACCTTCCCTTGGTCACGTGCTTTCTCGCCACGCACCCCTTATTAGAAGTTCTGCGGCCACGCTCCCCTCGCCAGAACCGCCACCCCCCGCTACGCTCCCCTTCCCAGAAGCACCCAGACCACGCGCCCCCTCCCTGCGCCCCGCTGCCTTACCTGCTACCGGGGAGGGCTTGCGCAACACCAACCACCTAGTTTTCCACTGCGGGAGAGAGAGAAAAGCACACGGTTACGCACTGGGCTGGGCGCAGGGGGCTTCCGTCCCCGTGCCGCCCCAACCCCGGCTGCTCCAGTGGAGGGGGAAAGGGTCTCTAGAAGGTAGGGGAAGGTATAAGACGTGTCCCTCACCTTTTTTCCATCTCTCAATTTGACCTGACCCTCCACCACCACCGAATCCGTCATCTTCAGTCATGGTTCCAAACAGCTGCGCCCTCAGCTCCGGCCTCTCCCTCCTCGAGCTCTCCCCCTCTGGGCGCTCGGGCAGCCAGACCGACTGGGTCACTTTCAAAATAGCTTTATTAGGGCTCTGGACAGGGACAGGGAGGAGGGAAGGAGCTGACAGAAGAGCGAACTGTTTGACAAGCCAGGGGGAGGGGGGGCGGGCAGAAAGGAGAGCAAAGTGTGTGAGAGGCCAGAAAGAGCAGGGCTCGTAATAACAATAAGTCACATCTCTCTAGTGCTTCAAGTTTACAAAGTGCTCTCATCCCAAGAATATCGGGAGGTGTGGGGTACAGCTTTTATTATCCCCATTTTACAGATGAGGAGCCTGAACGGTGTGACAGGTGACTCATCGCATCCCCCACTATAAGTGCAGAGCTGAGGTCCACATCCAGACGCTCCTTCTTTCACACCAGTCTGCCTCTCCATCAATATATACTGCCCCTGCAGTTAAGATCTTCCCTTTCTCTCCTTCCTCAGCTGCTAACTTGGATTGGCCTGAGGGTCTGTAGGCCTTAGGAAATTCAAAAGCTAGCAATGTGTCGAGAAGGTAACAGGAAGACGCTGTGATATGATAGTAGGCTACACCAGCAGGTGCATGTACAAATGCATGTACACTTGAGAACAGCAAGAAGGATTTTTAAGTCGGTGAGCATTTATTTAGTGCTTCCTATATACAACAAACTGTGCTAAGCAGTAAGGCAAATCTGCGTCCTTCCCCAAAACAGAGATTCTAGAAAGAACTCAACAGTGGGAAAACAGGGCAGCATGGGTGTAGGGGGAAGGCAGCTGAAGCATGGTGTCATCTGAAGAATAAAAGATGCTGCCTGGGCCCATTTCCAAAATGGATGTCTCAGGAAGAACTTTGCTCAGACAAAGAAAACTACCTTAGAGATCACCTAGTGATATCTATCCATTTTAAAGAGGAGGAAACAGAGACACAGAGAGGTTAAATGACTTGAGGCCACACAGGAATTAGTGGCAGAGGCATAATGTTCACCAAAAGCCTCTCCAAAGCTCAGTGATCTTTTTATAATGTACTGCCCCTCTGTTCCTCAGTTCCCTTGTCTAAAATGAGGGGCTTGGAACAGATGACATCTAGAATTCCTTTCAGTTCTTAATCTATGATCCTACAAACTCTTGGTATTTGCTCTTCTTGCATAAGAAAGATAGCACCAAATAATGTGAGGTAGTTGAAAGAATACCGGATTTGGAGTCTGGAGAGACCGGGGTTTGAATCTCATCTCTAACCTGGTCTTTGCTGGGTGACCCTGAACTAATTACTTTGGAGTTTCAGTTTCCTTAACTATATAATGGGGGTTAAAATACTTATACTATGTACCTCACAGGGATAGTACCTCACTATAGAAATTTGAGCTATTAGTCCTAAAATTCATTTCCTTCATCTTGCAAAGAAGCCGAAGGCAACAAACAGGGACCCAGGTAAAAGATGGCTATGGAAATGGCAGAAAGACACAGGGGAAGAAAGAGAAAGGCAAAGTTGGTATTTGTGGAGGTCTTCAGTCAAAAGTCTATATTTATGTTCCTGGCTATGAATGGCCTCAGAGAATCTTTGAGACTAATGTTTGCTCCTAATGTTTCTAATGCTCCTAATGTCCTAATGTTGAGACTAATGTTTCCTAGTTCCTTCAAAAAAATTTTCTTGTGTAATATTGTGACTGGCTGTAAGCTAATGATTTCACCTGCCCCATGTATCATATCATCCTTCCGAGGGCTCTTGACAGTAAGACTGGTAGAGATCTATAAAGCCTGGAAGATCTATAAAGCTACCAAAAGTCTTTCAGAATGTGCCTTTCAATGAACTCTCTGTCTGCTGTCCATAAACCAACCTATGCATTCAAGAACAAATATTTTGGAACCTTCTTCTCATATGTAGAAAAGGATCCGTGTGTACCCAAAGCAAAAAAAAAAACCAATTCATAAAACTGTCTACTGAGGCTTGGAGGAGCTGTGATGTCATCATGAAAGGAGTATATTACATATCTCATGGGGGTTTTTGGTGAGGATAGCACTCTGTATCATATTGGTAAAGACTACAAAAAAGGAAAACAATTGTTGCAAGGGCTGTGGGAAACCAGGCACACTAACTCATTGCTGATGAAGCTACGAACTGGTCCAGCCATTCTGGAGAGCAATTTTAAATTATGCCTAAAAAGTTACTAAATTGCCTATACCCTTTGACCTAACACTACTAGACATAGCTCATAGAAATCGAAGAAAGAGGAAAAGGACCCATACATTCAAAAATACTTATGGCAGTTCTTTTTTATAGTAGCAAAGAACTAGAAGCTAAGTAGATGCCCATCTACTGAGGAATAATCAGATCATGGTATATGGATGGAATGGAATGTTACTGTACCATAAGAAATGGCAAAATGGACAATTTTAGAGAAACACGGTAAGACCAATAAGAGAAGGACTCTATAAGCTTTAAAATGCTATTAAAAAGTTAACTATGAGAGCTTCAAAGTATACAGGCATGGCCCAACCTGTGTGTTTCTTATCTAAGATCTAGCCTAAGTGTGGAGAACTTTATCCCCAAAGGGTTGGCCACTAAATAACAAAATTATTTTAGCCACAGCAGCTAACAAAGGTGATCCACTAAAGTAGGAGTTCTTATCTTGGGGGTCATAAACTTTAAAAAATATATGCTTTAAAAACTATGTTTCATTTTATGCGTTTTAAAAACAATTCTGACAAGGGGTCCATAGGCTTCAGCAGACAAAACCAAAGGATCTAGGACACAAATAAAATTATGAAGAACCTCTGTCCTAAGATATGGAGGGGCAGTAACTAGCTTTAGCAGAAGCACTGATGCAGATGAAACCACAAAGTGAACTAAAAAACACTGAACTAGGCATTGGAGAAGGTAAACAGAATAAGAAGCAGTTCCTGTACTCAGGAAGCTTCCAATGTCTGGTTGTGCCTCCAGGACCTAGAACAGTACCTTGCATGTACATTTCCAAAGATCCGTGATTTCATCCATGTGGATGTTCCCTCCATTCGTACATCCATACCTCATCCAGTTCAGTTTATGGTCATGTTCTCCAACAGACCTAAGGGTCTATCCAATGTACTAGAGATCTCTTGGTTTGTTTTTTTAAAATATATTTTGTGGATCCCAGTGCAGCACACAGGCTTGTCCACCTGTCTTCCTTCAATCCCAATACATGATCGGCCTACTTCCTTTTCCTATCCTGATAACCCTCCTTCCTCTTCTTGTACATATGTAGGTAGTCGTTAGAAACATGCAGCAGTCTCCTTTCTCTTAACAGTCAATTCGATAGTAGGCATTTAATAATTGTGGATGTCACCCACGGGACTCCGGGCCTCATAAGTCTTTAGGGGACTCTCAGTTCACATAAACCAGGTTTGATCCTTGGGGCTCAACGAGGAGCTATATCTCCCTGGCTTGTGGTATGGTGAGTGTTTAGGTGTCCCCAAATATGTGTGACAGGGTCTCCAGCTCCAACGCAAGTACTCAATATACAATGTTGGTATGAGTTAGTTTTTATTTTATCTACCACAGAAAATACATGAGATACAAAGGACTCAGGTGTTTATGAACATACATAAGAAACATAAAACACTCAAATAGCCCATTACACTTATTAGACTCCACAGGAAGGTAAAGGCTCTTTGAAGGACTACTGAACAAGCATATCCCATTCCCTTTGGACCTGAAGTATGTTACTAATACCAACATCATGGAGGGTTAGAAAAGTCCAGAACTCTTGTCTTGTCACGATACAGCTTTAGGACAGCTTCAGGACTGTCTTTTTCCTTCTTCAAATTGCATGCTACCAAGAAAATTTTCTCCCAGTGCCTGACTCTAGAACTCAGGAATTCTCAAACTCAATACAACATACTAGGTAACCTCCCGGGCTAGATACATTTATTTTCAGAATCATTAGTCTCTGACCTGTACTCAGAAAGCGAAAACCAAGAGAAAGAAGGCAGTCAGGAAAGAGCTGCCCTCTCAGACCCACCTGGACCATTGGCCAATTGCCATGAGCTTTTCCAGTATGTCATTGTCTTCTTTTTCTACCTTCTCCCATGCCCCCTGCCCTCCCTTGCTGCACTCTGATCTGAAAGTCCAAGAGAGTGAAAATCCATCCCATTAAAGGAAAAGAATATGAAGGGATGGGTCATTTCACAATCCCCTCTTAGAGACCAGAGACAGGAGAGGTCCTTCAGCCACGTCCAGGGCCTCAATCAGCCCATCAACTTGGAGGCAGCCTCAGTCACTTGGGAACAATAAGAGGAGTCTCCTCTACTTCTCTCCCCACCCCAGAAAAGGACTAGAATGTTTGTCTACCTCCATCAGACATGGAGTCTTCCATCAAGGGCTTATAATTTCATTTGGTTGCCTGGGAACGACTCACTGATTTGATCCCTGACTTTCCTAACCCATTACACTGAATTAAATTATTGAATTGAATTGATAAAGCACTGTGGTACTCTGGAAAGACTACTTTGATCTGGAGTCAAGACATCTTCCTGGCCCTGCTACTTAGTACTTCTTTGGCCTTAGGTAACTCAACTTTTCTGGGCCTCAGTTTCCTCATCTGTAAAATTAGAGAATTGATCAAAATGGTTTTTTAGCTCCTTTCCATCTCTAATTTCTAGGATCTTATGAATTAAATTGAATATATGTTATCCTAGGTCTTAGAGATCTGTGAATGTCCCCTTAAGGCATTTAAACTTTATGACATGAAAGAATGGATATTAAGTGCTTTGAAAACTATAAAGCAGAATGTTGATGTCAGATGTTACCACAGGTGTTTATCTTTTAATTTCAATGGATTTCTGTGGTCCACTGATGCCTGGACCCAGTACAACACACAGTGAGATTAAGAATAGTCAGTCAGACTGGCGCCCACTCAAAGACAAGAGAATGTTGGGGAAGGAGGAGCCAGGAGGAAGTTCATTCATCTTTTAGCCAAGAGGCTGGTCGCCTCCTCCTTCAAATACTGTCATGCCCATAACTGTGTCTGTCTCTATAGAGCTTCCTCCCACAAAGAGGACAGGTGTCAACAACTCATTTGCCTCTAGACTGACTGGGGAGACAGATAGGACATGAGAGGCAAGGCTGTGGGAACTCGGGGAACCTTGGGAAGATGGAAAGGGGAAAAGAGCTCTAGTAATGCTCACCCTATAAACAGCATAGTCTGTTTCAAAGAGTAAGTAGGGGGAAAAGTGGGTTTTTTTGTTGTTTGGGTTTTTTTAAGATTATCAGAGTGAAACAAGATTCTGGAGCTGTTGGGGGAAGGTGAGAAGGAAAAGATAAGCAATAATTGGTTAAAAACTTTTTTGAGGCTCCAGAGACCAATAAGTCCAAGAAAGAAAAGTCAAGCATACAGTCTAGAGGTCAACTGGAAACTGGCTTTCATTATGTGCAGAAGTGTATACTGTTAGAACACTTTTACCTTGGGTAAAAGGTGAAATTTGTGTTTTGTGATTCTTCATCATTTAAAAGTAATTTAAATTGAGGGGGCCTTAAAATCTTGCTCTCTTTCCCCCAAACCACTCTGGAGCTTTCTCTCCTCAAAGTTTTTGCTGAAGCTACAAGGCAGCTTGTGCTAGCTGAGTCAAACCACTACTACCATCTCAACTACCACCTGCCTGGAGGTTTCAATAGAAATATCCCAGGATCATGAACCTAAGAGCCTTGGAAATAGTAATGCCTCCCCCCTTCCTCCAAATCACTGGATCTGCTTCCAGCCTGGACCTACAGCCATCATTCAGGGGAGAAATTCCTGTAGAAAAGAGGCCCATCTTCCTCACCACCACCAGTACCAAATGCTGAACAACTGCCACCAACAGCCAGGTAAACCCAAGAGCCCTGGGGGTGGCAATACCTTCCAGATCACCTATCTTGCTTCCAGTCCAGCCCTCAAAGCCTTTATCCAGGAAAGCAACCCCATTAGCAAATGCTCCTGTGGGTGCTACAGTCAAGGCTACCAGAGAGAGGGAAGAAAATTCTTGCCAACAAAAAGCCTTTTGAATTTTCAAATGGTTCGCCGTAAGAAACTATGATTATCGGAATGAGGAGTGAATTATTTGTAACCTTGAAAAGAATAGTTTCAATCAAGTTGTAGATTCAGAAGCCAAATTGCAAAGATTATTTAGTTTCAAAATTAATGCCACTTTGTATTACCATCATTGCGGGGGGGGAGATTTTAATTTTTAAATATGACACATGATGATCCGCTTTGCTTAAGGACCATGGGATCTTTCCATCTGACTTGCAGCTAGCATTTTCCATATGTATTTTCTCCCCTGTCAGAATATGAGCTCCTTGAGAGCAGGGACTAATTCTTCTATTTGTAGCCCCAGCACTTGGCACAGTGCTTAATACTTTTTCATTCATTCATTCATTCACTCTTCCATTCATCCATTATTTAATATTGTCCCTCTAGCTCCAAGATGAAATCATGCTGTACTCTTACCTCTCCTCTTGGACTGGGAAATCCTTGAGATCAAGGACTGGTTCTCACTTATCTTTATATGTCCCTCATCACCTGACACTGTTTCTTGAATAACATAATAACAACAGTTTAAGTTCTTCAGCATACGAAAGTCTGGATTTTCCTTACAGCAACTCTATGAGGCAGGAAAATGCAAGTATTATCATCTGCATAGATGAAGGGATGAAAGACAGGGAACTGAGGATTCTTCTATTCCCCGCCTCCAAGAGGTGCTATGGAGAAATACTTGGAGAGTGATTAAGTTCACAGGAGGAGGACATCAGAGTGGACTCGATTATTATCATGTGAAAATTATAATATTTATATTGAGAGATAGATTTATTAAGCATTTACTATGTGTGAGACTCTGTGCTAAGGGCTGGGAATATAGCTAAATCCATATTAGTGGAAAATAATGAACCCCTTGGTAGCATGTATTTAAATTAACACTATTTGGAGTTGTAATTATGTATAATTGGAGTCCCAAAGCCCATCGGTATGGAACTCTCTCCTCATTGGTGGAGATCATTGCCCTGTGTCTACGTTGGATGGGCAGAGAGGAGGAGTTGATGAGAGTGAAAGAGAGGAGAACTCAGTCTCTTCAATCTCTTGAATCTTTTGGCTATTCAGTCTTTAGGCTCTACATTTGCTTCTGACGATGCTTCTAGCTTCCAGCTTTGAGAGACAAGATGGATGACACCAACACCCTTTCAGATTGCTGAAGGGAGAATTAAAATCTGGGAAGAAGCCAGCATGAGAGGAGCTAGCAATATCCATCATGTCCTTGTCTCCAGCTTGCTACACAAGAGACTTTTGGGAATTTCCCTTTGGTTGAGATCTAGGACTCTCTAAGTTGAGCTGACTTATATTCCTCCCAATGGAGCAACTGGAAGGGAGCTCTTTTACTTTGTATTGCCTGATATATAATCTCTTTTGTATACTTTCTGATTTCTGTTTTCCTGTCAACTTGAATAAATGGGTTTCTTTGTTACTTACTATGTGTTTTCATTGTGAAACTGGTGGGAAGAGTCAAGCCTTGAATTTAAAGCTTGGGTCCTCCTTTCTCTGTTAATGAATAGCAATAAAAAGTTTATCTTGAACCGGAAAACTACATCCCCCTAAACTAATAATATTTTAGGGGAGTAGATAGATATAATTCTAGCTCAGTATGCTTCTCTCCAAGGAGAGAAGAATGACCAAGTAGGAAATAAAGTCTCTCTTAGAGAAGGAAGGCGGGGCAGGACAGAGAAGAAGATTGTTGTTCAGTTGTTTTCAGTTGTATCCAATTCTTCATGACTCCATTTTGGGATTTTCTTTGCAAAGATACAGGATTGGTCTGCCATTTCCTTCTCCAGATTATTTTCTAGATGAGGAAACTGACGCAAACAGAGTTAAGTGACTTGCCCAGGTTCACCCAGCTAGTAAGTGTCTGAGGCCAGATTTGAACTCAGGAAGATGGGTCTTCCTGGCACCAGGCCTGATGCTCTATCCATTGTGCCACCTAGCTGCCCAGAAGAAGAGGCTAGAGATGTATTTTTCCTCCCTTTTACCCATACAATGACACCTTCATGCTACACGTCAGGGACAATCTTGCTACCCATGTAAAATATAGTCATTGGTTCCAGCCCAATGGAAATATGCAGTGCAAATTTGAAGGATGTGGCCATTTCAGGAGAATTCATAATTTTTGCTATTTGGGATCTAGCTGTAAAAATACAAACAAAAAGAAAGTTAGTCACTGTCCTCAATGAGTTTACTTTGTAATGGAGGAAAAGAGCTGAAAAGCTCTATATCATGAAAGAAAACTAAAAAGAGGAAAGAATGGGGTAAAAATAGCTGCATAAAGTAGAAAAGTAAGCAGGGACTTAGCCAGGTTAGAAGTGATATATGTCTATGTCTATGTCTATATCTATCTCTTATAGCATATAATATGATAGAGCAGAATTTGGATTCAGAGGACTTGGAGATGAATACCTTTGTGACCTCAGGCAAATTACTCTGTGCCTCAATCTTCTCATTTGTAAATGATGTGACCAGACTAGATGCCCTTTTAGGTCCCTACCAGCTTTTAAATCTCTGATCCTTTGATCTTGAACAAGTAACCTCAACTCTCTGGGCCTCAGATTCTCAGATTCCTCATTTTCCAAATGGGGATATTATTACTTGTACTATTTATGGGGTATAGAGAATATGGGAAAGCACCTTCTACAGCAGCATAGACATGGGAGTGGTCCCTATCACTTTACCTTGGTTTGATAGTGGGAGAGCGTTTATTGGAACTTGCTAGGTTCATTTTGTCTTCCTATTATGATATTTGAAAAGAAAATGCAAATTCGAGGTTAGAGTCTTTCTCTCTAGAGATTCCTAATTCAGCCATCACCTACACAATCTGATTTCCTCCCCTGAGCAGTTGCTTGGTTTATAAAGCTCTTGCCTACCCAATTCTTGCATGTATTTCAAGCACTAGAGCTGGGGTCAAGGCTAAGTATGTTGGCATGAGGCCAGTGAGCAGGATTTGTCTGGCTCAGTGGCTGCTCTGTCCTACTGACACATCACGCCACTTTGGATATCTGAAACTTGGCTTCCAGTAACCATCTCTTCCAGCTATGTTCCCTGTGGCCATAGAGTTCTGCCCTCCCACATTCTCCTCTCTGCTGCCTTCTACTTTTATACCTTTTCTTGGGTTATCTTAGAACAACTGCAATGGAGGTTAACAGTTGGGTAGCAGTCAATCAGTCAATAAACACTTAGTAAGTGCCTACTATATGTTAAGGCACTGTGGCAAACACTGGCTTTTGCTGGTATCTGTGTTTTAGGGGTCTTGGAACGATGGCAGGGTTTGGATTAGGCCTAGAGCAAGACAGCATGGTAGTAGTAGTGGATGAAGTATTATTACTATAATTTACTGAAGGTGTGGTGGAATATGTTAAGAGACTTACTGGCATCCTGAACTCATAACTCAAGGGGAAGAACACATTTAAAGCAATAAATACCTAAAGAATACTAGCCTTAATGTTTAATTTTGGAATTGTAAAATGGACCATGATAGATTTGGAAGTGATCCTAACAAAAACCCAGACAATACTAATGAAACCCAAGGCTCATATTCTAAGACAAGTTTTAGAAAGATTAACACATCCTTGCCAAGAAGAAGGAAGAGGACTGATAGATATTCTCAGAGCCTACTTGTCAAACATAACCAGAAGCAAGTTACCTTTGGATGAGTCCTATGAAAGAAAGGAAGGAAGCAAGCATTTATTAAGCATTTCCTTTCTTCCAGGTACTGTACTAAGTGTTTTACAGACTTTTTTCTCATCTGATCCTCACAACAACTCCGGGAGTCAGGGGTTATTATTTTCACCCCCATTTTATAGTTGAGGCCACTGAGGCAGACAGAGGTTAAGCATCTTGCCTGGCTAGGAAGTAGATGAGGCTACATTTGAACTCAAGTCTTCCTAAGCCCAGGCCCAGTATTCTTTCTACCATACTACTTAGATGCCCCAGTTAAGACAGCCAACATCCAAGATCAGAACTGAAAGGCTGACTTCAGTAAGAACGGTTAAAGGAATTCACCAAAATCATATTGCTCATGAGTGAAAGAGTCAGGAGAATTGCTGTTAATGAACACATGCTGGCTTCAAGAAATTACCAGGCAAATTGCTATGAGAAACTAGAAGAGAGAAATATAACTTTCACTGTGGGGAGAGGGAGAGGGGAGGGAAACTTCAGGAAAAATTCCATGAAGGAGATAGCACTTGAGTTGAGTCATAAAAGAAAGAGAACTAATCAACAAATGAAGATGGGAGTAGGAGTGGATGGTCCATTGTAGGCATGGTGTATACAGTTTGAACAAAGGTACGGAGACAGAAAGGAGGAAGATGAAAAGGGAGCGAAGGACTTGGCGTATTGGCTGTAAGTCAACCTACAAAGTAGGATAAAGCCAAATTGTAGAAGACCTTGACTGCTAAGATAGGAATGTATACTTCATTCAGTAGGCAATGGGGAGCAACTGAAGACTTTTGAGTAGTGGAGTGACATGATCTTACACACATTTTAGAGGTTATTTAGACAAGTGGAGAAAGGATGAACTCTAGATTTCTAAGCCAAGTCATTCTCCTCCATATTCCCTATGCAAGCTAGCTTCATAATATTCTGCCACCCAAAATATTTTTTCCCCTACTGCCATGTTCCCATCCAAATCCTACTTGATCTTCATGGCTCAGCTTAAGCTACATTCCCTGATCATCCCAGGTGATCTTACTGGTCTACACAGTAGTCTTTCTGTTCTGTGAGATTGCCCAGCACTTATCCCTGAAGCGCACAATCTAGTTCTTAATTATATAGTATCTTTATTGTTCTCTGATTGTTTCAGACTGTTGACATCATTACCTGGTCACCCAAGTGCAAAGTAGCCGCAAGGAGTCCCAGTGTCTCTGATGTCTGGCTGGTGGATCATAATGGGTAATTCACACAAGGGAGCTTCATTCAGCCGAATCAACTTCAGGTGACTTCAATGGCTGTGATTGTTGACTATCCTGCTCCTTTTATGGCTAAATAAATATCTTTTGTCAATTTTGAATGACTTATAAAGGCTTCATTTTGTTCCAATATCAAATAAGGTACCAGGGTACTATCTTGAGTCAGGCAGAGTCCCTAACAAAGACATTTAATAAATGCTAATTGATTGATTCTGCAATTTTTTATATTCAATATTTTGTAGATTGTTCTGCAAATGGATAAAATAACTACTTTTGTTGTCAAATAAAAGTATTAGGATCTGTGCTCATCCTCTGTAGACTCACCTTCAGCATCCTTGATACAAGTCTAGTAGCAGACAACAGGGATGATGAGCATTCCTTATTTCCACCTGATTTTTATGACCTCAGCCAAGTCTCTATATTTTACAATTTTTCATTCCATGGAGCTTGGTTATTATTATCTCACCTAGTCCTCATGGTGAGAGAAGTAATCCTTGTGGAGATGAGGCCCAATATTCCTGAAACTACCAGTACCAACTGATGCCCACTTGCCAGCAAAGGGACAGGCAAGCCAGCCTAGCTGAAGTGGCAAGACTTCTAGAGTGAAGGCAGACCATACCAGGGATGTCAGACACAATAACAGTGGTGAAAAGTCTCAGTCTCAGGTGGAAACAGTTAAT
Source organism: Phalanger gymnotis (assembly GCA_028646595.1). Lineage (NCBI taxonomy): Eukaryota > Metazoa > Chordata > Mammalia > Diprotodontia > Phalangeridae > Phalanger > Phalanger gymnotis. Next base: position 406,586,429 of record CM053623.1, read on the forward strand.
AAAATATTTATTAAGTACCTACTATGTGCCAGGCATTGTACTAAGCACTAGGGTTACAAAGAATGGTAAAGGACAGTCCCTGACCTCAAGGACCTCACAGCCTAATTGAGGAGATAACACGCAAACCACTATTTCAAACAGCCTAGTACCCAGACTTGAAAAGTCCTAGGAAATTCAGTGTTCCGCTGCCCAGCGCTCCAGCTTGGAGCTTGGACTTCACAGCCACCTAGTAGAATAATAGCCAGTCATCTTGACTTTTGACTCCGATGACTCTTGAGGAGAGAGAGTCGATGATTTTGAGCAGCTCTACCTCACTTAAATCCAATTCACACATGCAGGTCAAGACATCGCCCTCATGATGTCATTGGTCCTCTTCAAGAACGAAGGACAAACAACAAGAATCCTTGTGGAGATGTAACCTGGTAATTGCTTCTGCAGCCTCCTCAGCAGCTGAAGACCTGGAAAGAAAGTTATTGCCACCAAAGTCCTGGGCACCATCAGATGATGCAACAGCAAAAACAGATAAAGTTTTTTCAATGAAAACTACATTAAAGATGCTTTAAAGTGACATGTGTAGAACCAGGAGAACATTGTACACAGAAACAATTATACTGTGCTATGATCAACCATGAATGACTCTGCTATTCTCAGCAATACAATGATCCAAGACAATTCCAAAGGGACTCATGAAAAATGCTACAACTCCAGAGAAAGAACTGATGGAGTCTGAATGCAGATTGAAGCATACTGTTTTTCACTTGTGTGTGTGTGTGTGTGTGTTTGGTCTGTGTTTTTTTCACAACATGACTAATATAGAAATGTTTGGCATGATTGCATATATATGTATATAGACATACATACATATATACATAAGTATGCATATATATGCATATACATGTGTGTATATATGTATATATACATATATATCCTATATCAAATTTCTTACCATATCAGGGAGAGGGGAAAGGCAGGAGGAAAAGAATCTGGAACTCAAGATTTTAAAAAAGCAAATATTAAAAATTATTTTATATGAATTGAGAGAAATAAAATATTATTAAAAATAAGATCATAAAAAGAAGATGCATTACCATCTACTTTGCCATCACACAAAGGACCACAGGGCCTTTCCATCTGACTTGCAGCTGAAACTTTCCACATGTTCCCCTTCCATATCTATCTCCCCAATAGAAAAGGAGCTCCCTGAGAGCAGGGATGGTTTTGCTTTTCTATTGGGACCCTCAGTGCTTAGCACACTGCTATAGTATACACTTAAGTGCTTTTTCATCCATTTCATTCATTCATTTTTATTTTAACAGTGTTCAGCCAGAAGGGATCCTAAAACAAATAGCTGGATCATTATTGTTCCTATATAGTGTTCTATGGGCTACTGCACAGGTGGAAGAGAAAAGCTGCTTTTTGGTAGTTACATAATAGTACTGGGATGTAAGTTCATCCTCTTATTCAGGGTTTCTTTGCCTTATTTGTGTCATGGACCTTTTTGTCAATCTGGTGAAGAATAATGGTTTTAAAATGCTTAAATAAAACATAGGATTAAAAAGGAAGCCATCATATTAAAATACAGTTATTAAAAATTTTTAAAGAAATTCACAAACTCCAAGTTAAGAATCTCTGCTCTAGTCTCTAGGTTCCCTGAAAGCATCCTTGGTATTACTCTAGTAGCAGATAGGACAACAGGGATGATATATACTCCTTGTCTCACTTAATTTTGATCTCTTTTGATCTCCAGGTCACTATACTCCGAAAGCTTTTGTTCTAAGTAGCTTGAAAATCACGATTATTTGGGATGGGAACAACTAGTAAAAATGTCATTCTTCAATTTTTCTGAATCAACATTATGTCCAGGTAACTGTGATTAACAATTCAGTTTGTGAGAATGGTCCATTTCTAATATGGTTCGTTGGTTGAGTTCTCTAAGATATTTTGAGGTCTCTATTTGTAGTAGGGGGATTTGTCATTTGTCAATTCATGAAAGATAGCAAGCTTCTGATGCATAATTCTAGTAGCCACCCAGTCATGTCTTAATCGGTATTCGGCAGGTGCTAAATTTTTATAGCCTGCAGTGATAATGATGGCGATGATGGTTTTAAAAGCCCTTCTCAGCTCTGATGTTCTGTGGGGCTCTGAGTTTCAACCAAGAGCTAAAATCCATTAATGGAATCCTGGTCCGTTACAAAATATCCCACACAGGATATCACTCTTCAAGGAACTGTGTGGGTGGGAGGAGACAGTTATCACCAACCCTGAAATGTCTGCTACTGGAGGTTATATGAAACCATTCCTCTCCCCTCCCAACACCCCCTATCTCCGGAGTTAGGATATGGTATGGAACACAGGATTTCATTGGTCTTTTGGATTCCAAACTGCCCCCAGGGAGTGAGATTGGCTTCAGCAGATCTGTTTATGAGTTTGTTGCTTGACTCCAGGCTTCCAGGATCTGAGTATGTGGAGCACATACAACTTGTTATGTTGTACCCATTAGGCAGAGGACCACCTAAATGGATTTTCTGAGTCTGTCTCTTTCCCCAGAGGCCTCTGGAACCAAGGGCCCCACCCACCTATTACAAGAGCAGTTGATACCACCAGCTTACTATACTGTCTCATCAGTGTTTCCATCTGTGCTTCATGCCTTTCGGGTGCTTTCTAAGGGGACAGTTTGCAGACACTATCCAGTTCAAGGGAGGAGGGTGGTGCTCTCTCTCTTACCTACCCCCATCCTTCTAAAAAAAATCCAAGAGGATTAAAGGTTTTGACTTGAGGATAAATTCCTATCGTACAGATGTCAGAGACAATTTCGGGATATAATCATGTGCTATCTCTATTTCATATATGTGAGTTTTCTCTCCCCAAGTAGACTGAAATCTCCATGAGGGCATGTAACTTAATCTTCTTATAGAATCCTTGCTATTAGAACCATAATAGAAATATATTTCCCCTTCAAAATATCCTTCATATACTGTCAGACTAATTTACCTTATGTTTCGATCTAATCTCATCTCTCCTCTCCTCAGAATCCTTCAACAGTTCCCAACAGGACCTAAGGAAAGTTCAAGATGTGCTTGGCATTCGAACCCTGTCCTAACCAGCCTGATCTCATATTGCCACCCTCCACATAGTCTATGCATCAGCCAAACTGGACAAGCCTCTGTTTTCTAGAAAATGCCTTGCACTATCCCGCCTTTGTGCCTTTGTTCATGTTCCAGGTCTGGAATGTCATCTTGCCCTGACCTCAAGGACCTTACATTTCATTTGAAGGCAATAACACATTATCTCCCATAGGAGATTGATAGACAGGAGGATGTGTTTTGCCCAGGAAAGTCACAGGGATAGGAAGTGGTCATAGGGTAATGAATAGTAGTATAGATTTGACTGCTGTTCCCAGAGCTAGAAGTAAAAAGTTAAGAGGCGAGAAAGGTAGGTAGGTGCCTACAACGGCACGGCATTAAGATGACTGTGGCACAGCAGCATGGTGGGTATGACCAGTGGTAAATGCTGACAAATCAGAAACCCAGAGGCACAGAACAGAAGGGAGAAAAAAATATATTATCTCTTCTGACTCTAATATGATCTCTGACTTAAGAAAAGACCTGCTTGCATAAGAATATGGAATTTTAGAGCAATGTAACCCATTCATTTTAAATAGGAGGAACTTGAAACTTGGACTAAAAGCGGCTTTCTGAAGGTCACATGGAGAAAATCAGTGTTAGAATTGGGACTGGATAGAGCCTGGGTCTTCTGATTCATTGAAGATTAATTATAACTAATGTGGATATATGTCACCTGGAACTAAAATAATTCACTTGTGGTATGAGGAGTCAAGAGCTGGGAGTCATGAAGATATGGGTTTGAGCCTATGTAGTTCTGTGGAAAGAAGAGTGGCAATGGATTCAAATTCTACCTTTACTACTCACACATGTTTGACCTTGGGCTAGGGTTGGGGGTTGGGCTGGATGATCTCTAAGGGCCCTAACCATCCCTAAAGCCCAGGATCCTATTGTAGCAGGGCTTTTGTGTTAACTATCTCAGGGAGGGAATGAGGAGAGAGACAGGGATAGAATTTGGAACTCAAAACTTAAAAAAAGCAAATGTTAAAAAATGTTTTTACATGTAATTGGGAAAAAAATAAAGTATTATTTTAAAAATAAAATATTTTTTAAAAAATAAGATAAAGTCTCAAAAAAGATGATCTTGGTTTAGTTCTATACAGAGGAAGAGGAATGATAATAATCATTCATATTAACATGTTGTTCAGTAATTTCAGTTGTGTCTGATTCTTGGCGACCCATTTGGGATTTTCTTGACAAAGATACTGGAGAGGTTTGCCATTTCCTTCTCCAGCTCATTTTACAGATGAGGAAACTGAAACAAACAGGGTTAAGTGACTTGCCCAGGGTCACCCAGCTAAAAAGTGTCTGAGGCCTTCCTGACTGCAGCCCCTATGCTCTATCTACTGATCCACCTGGCTGCCGCATATGAACATGATTGTATGTTTAAGTTATAAAATGCGCTTTCCTCACAACAAACCTAGCCAATAAGTGATAGAGTCAAGATTCCTATTCAGCAGTGTTCTTTCCACTATAACACACTGGGATCTGAATTATTCTGGCTTGTCCTAGAGGTCAGAACTAGGACCCATAGATAAAAGTTTCAGAGAGGCTGTTTAAGCTCATTGTAAGGATAACCATCTTAACAATCATTGCTGTATGGCAGGGGAATAAGTTGCCTTGGTGGGCAGGAAACTCTTCTGTCACCAGATCTGTTCTGGGAGACGATGGATTCCTACTTATTGGTGATGCTGAAAAAGAGGTTTCTGCTCTGGTACAGGTTAGACAAGATGGCCACTGCAGTCCTTTCTAGCTATAAGAATCTATGATTTTATTTGTATGATTCACATCTTCTACACTTTGGCCAAATTGAATTACTCGTTGTCCCCTGAATACATCCTATATTTTTCCTCTTCCTCACCTTTTCTCATAGGTTCCCTACACTGGGAATGTCTTCCCCTACCTCTGCCTGCTGACGTTACCCAACCTTCAAGGCCCAGCTCAAATAATAGTTCCTTAAAAACCTTTCTCCATCCCGTTCTCAGCTGTGTTTTCTCCTTCCTTAGATCTCATAGCACTTATTATGTGCCAATGATATGCTAATTCATTTTCTCTTCATCTGTGCACATGTATTCTGTCCCTCTGCTAGATAATAATCTTCTTGAGGGTAGGGACTGTCATATATGTTTATATACTTCCTAGAGCGGAGCACTAAGGGTGTGTATACAGTAGGACATTGGGTGAAAAGGTCTGTTAACCTCTCTTGTGGTTCACATTTGCAGACACTGGGTCAACTATAACTTTCAAAAATGCTTTATTGTTGTCACGGCAAAGTATCCTTACAAAGGATCGGCATAGCTCAGTGCGACCACCCACTGGTGAGGACGAATACATCCAGTGATGTCTAGAGGCGAAGCAGGGCCAGGCAGGTTCCTCATGGCTTACCTCAGGCATCAGTGGCCGCAGTTACTTTCTTGGGAGGCCGTATCTTGTCATTGATCCAATCCACATAGTTGGTCACCCGGGTATAAACGCCCGGCTTGTTGAACCTGCCGCAGCCGTCACCCCAGCTGATGATCCCGTAAAGGTAAGAAATCCCATTCTTTTCACAGGCTAGGGGCCCTCCTGAGTCACCCTGCGTTGGTTAGAGACCAAGAGTGAATTGTCTTACCTTCAAGAGATGGTTACATTTCATACGGAAGGTTGGGGAAGGTGGGAAGACAAGCAGAACTCTGGACAGTCAGTTAAGCGTTCTGGGTTCTGGTTCTTATTCTCCCACTAATGATTCCACTCACTACAATGTCACTCTTGCCTGAGATTTACTGAATTTCCAGCCAGGATAAAAATAAATACAGCTAGGTCCCCATTAGCGTGAATAATGAATCCTCTGAAATAGTCTCATGTATTCAAATTTGTTATTTAAAGTTATAATTATGAAAATATGATAATTGCTTCTAGTCTATTGGAAAAAAAGCAACGTGAATTCAAATAATGTAACCACTTCAGGGGGTTCATTTGCACTAATTGGGACCCAGATGTGCTAAATAAATTTAAACATATATACAAACATATGTACATATACAAACATACGTATATGTATGTATCATATATATAAACACACACATATATATACCTATACCCAACCTCCTACCTCCATCATTATAAGATGCATGCATCAGCCTAATAAACTCACTTTCCCTGATTTCATAGACTTCTTCTTTTACAGAAAAATTGCATTTTAACATATGAGTCTATTTAACCCAAAGGAATGAAGCTCTAAAGATGGAATTTCACAATTCACAATTCACAATACACAATTCTTTCCCTTCGTCATTTCCATGGAGGCAGGTCTTCCTTCAACACAAGAAAATTTTCTCAACAAGTGAAACTGTTCAACACTAATGTAGAAACAACTCACATTTACACAGAGCCTTATTATTCACAGGGTGAATATTAATTATATTAATAATAATATAATATTGTTTTTATTTTGTAGGTGAGGAAATTGACAGAGAGGGTAAGTCATTTGCCCCATGGTGGCACAGCTACTGAGCGAATTCGGGTTTGCTGAATTCATGTTCATTTTTGTTTCAGCTACACAATACTGCCTCTTACTACATATCAGAAATAGAATGGCTTGCCTCTTGAGGTAGCGAGTGGCTCATTACTGGACGTGTTCAAGCAAAGGCTGGCTAATGACTCCTCAGGAATGTTTCAGACAGGATTCATACTTTGGGGAGAGGTCATGCAGAGAACCGGGGAGGTCCCTCTGAGCTCACCGATTCCGTGACATTGTCTTTCAATTCAGATGTACTTGTAATAAGAGATATTTAATCTGCTAAGTATACAGTCTGTGAAAACTTTGCAGTCCTGTTTCAAGTGTTTCCTATTCGCGAAGCAAGAAGCCATGAAAATACTGTTATTCTTTGATAGCCAAATAAAAACCCCTGACTTCCATTATTCCAAACTCTGACCAGAAATATTGGCCTAGCCCAGTGACTTGGAACCAAAATTAATAATTGACTAATCCTTAGAGAGGCAGAGGGGCAGAGTGTGACTAGTCCTGCAATGAGCGTTGGGAGACCTGGTGTCTGGTCTCTGCTCTCACATTAATCTGAGATGTCACCTTGGGTAAGTCACTGTACCTTTCTGAGCCTCAACTTCCTCATCTGTAAAATGAGGCAGTTTGAAGAAAATAAACATTTACTAAGCACCTATTGTGTGCCAGGCATCATATTAAGTGTTGTGAGTATTACCCCAGGGGTGGTTGTTGTTCTTATTCAGTCCCTTTTCAGTCATGTCTGACTTTTCATGACCCTATTGGGGATTTCTTGGCAAAGACACTGGAATGGTTTGTCATTTCCTTCTCCAGCTCATTTTATAGATGAGGAAACTGAGGCAAAGAGGGATAAGTGACTTGCCCAGGGTCTCTCAGCTAGTAAATGTCTGAGGCCAGATTTGAATTCAGGAAGATGAGTCTTCCTCACTCCGGGTCAGACACCCTCTCTATTGTGCCACCTACCTGCCCCTGGGAGATAAATACTATTATGATTCCCATTTTGTGGATGAAAAAACTGAAGCAGACAGAAGTTAATTAACTTTTCCAGGGTCACATAGCGAGTGAGTGTCTGAGGCTGCATTTGAACTCAGTTCTTCCCGACTCCAGGCCTAGTGTTCTATCCACTGCATCACTGAGGGCCAGGTTGGATTCCATGACCTCTGAGGTCCTATTCGGCCTTGCCATTCTAAGATACGAAGTGTCCTCTTCTAACAAGCCTTCATTCCCAGGGGAAGGCAGGAAGAGAGCACTATGATATCATGGTATCAGAATGGCCTTATGATCCCAGCAGGCTCTAAGGATGGAGAGGACCCAGAATTCTAGAACACTTAGTAAACACGGTAAACACGACATTCACTGTTTGGAGCTTAATGGGTCAAATCTGAAACAGGTGCTCCTGGGGGAGGAGGGAGAGTGATAAACTATCAAGCAGCTCTGGGAGTCACGAGATGGGGTATTAGGTTAGTTTCCTGCTTAATGGAGCTGGGAAGGCTTAAGCAGAGCCTCAAAACCTTGCTTTATTATGCGTTATGATGGTCTGTAATTGAATTGAACCTCCTTTCTTTGGAACACATCTCCCTGGAGGCTAACGGCAACAGACTCAATATTGTATAAAAATCTTTGGATAGAGAGGCACTATGGGGTATGGGAATAACAATGGTCTGGGAGATAAGGATAATTCTGAATCCCAGCCCCCCCCCCCAGTCTCTCCCGATATGAATCATAGCTGAGACTCAGACTAGAATGGCCTGTGAGGTCCTTCCCAGCTCTGATGCTCTTTCTGTATTCTAAGGCTCCTCCCAGCTCCAACAATCCATGTTTTATATTTTTCCAGGCATGATATTCTGTGTTCTAACATTAGTTCTCATCTTCTATTAGTTCAGGCCTCTCTAGACAAACACAGTTGGCTTGCCAGATTTCTCTTCCTGGATATCTCATACGCATCTCAAATTCCACATTTCCAAAATGGAACCTGTTGTCTTCCCTCTAAACCTATGCCTTCTCCAAATGCCACTGTTTCCATTGAGGATGCCGCCATCCTCCCAGCCCCCAGGCTCCTGATCTTGTAGCCACCATTGATTCTTCTCTCTCCCTCATCCCTCCATATCCCATTCATTGCCAAGTCTCATAAATTCATCTTTCCCTACGTTCTTCATGTCCTATCTTTCCATTCACTTGACTACCACCCATATTCAGGCCATCGTCGCCTCTTGCCTAGACTATGGTAATGGGTCTCCTTGCTTCTGGTTCCTCCTCTCCCCAATCTATCCTACATACAGTAACCAAAGTAACTTTCCAAAGGCATAAGTGTGATGATATCACTTCCCCTGATCAAGAACCTTTATTAACTCCCTATTGTCTCTGGGATAGCCTAGCCTGGCATCAAGGTTCTGGCCTTTCATACTATCTACTCATTTCATAATATTCCCCTTCGCAAACTCCATGTTCCATCCAAACAGGACTACTAGCTGTTGTCTTAACTAGATATTCCCATCTCCCACCTTTATATGGATAATCACTATTCTTTTAGAATTATAGATTTAGAACTAGAGAGAAGTTTAAAGATCGTCCAGCTTAACTCCTTTATTTTACAGAATTAGCAGGCACCGAGAGCCCTAAATCACACAACTAATAAGTAACATAATGGGTCCCCTTAGATAGGTTTCCTGGCCCCCCAGGATGGTGCTCTTCCCACACAATTCTCCCCCTTTGCATTCATTAAGGCTGCATGGATATTATTTTATTTTAGACTCCTAGTTGTGCTTTGAAACAGGTGATCACATTAGCTAGTGTTCCAGGGAACACTGTGGAGAAGAGACAGAGGTCCAGGAAGTTTTGATGGAGGAAGGTGGTGGGTAAGCCTGGGTCAACATCTCTGTAGAGCCCAAGACAGAGAGTGACTCAAAGGGAAGAGAGAGACACAGAAGAGACAAACTTCATTGGCTTGGGTATTTTTCTAAAAAGTAGCCAAGGTCAGCCCTGTCACGGAGATCATTTAGGATGAAACTGGGATGGTGGAGAGTAGTCGGTGTGGAGGAAGGGGGAATGGTGATATATGCAGGTTCGAATGAGTAAGCAAGAGGGGAGCTGTTCAGTGGGGGAAGGGTGTGGAATAGCAGACACAGGATCGGAGAATGGAGACCTGGAAGGTACACTCCAGAGTGCCTAAGTCAATTGCCCTTCTTTTTCAGGTGAGGAAACAGTCTGATGTGCAGAAAAATTAAGACATTTGCCCAAGGTCACACAGATAATATGTAACATAGAGAGACTCTGAAAGAACTCAGGTTCTGTGACTCTAAAGCCAGGAATTCTCCCATGATGCTATACTTCCTCCCCATATAATAGAAAAGAAGGCACTTGAGAATGGTATGGTTTAGAGCAATGGGTAGGACAATACTTGTTCTAGGGGCTATCACAATGGCAGGTTGACAGAGCTGTGATGCCTTTAGGACCACGGGGACTAGAAATATCATAGAATATGATCATATTTAAATCACAGGATTTAAATCTGAAATCATCCATTCCAGTTCTCCCCACCCTCTACCATAACTTTTCACTAAGGCCTGGGACAGCTGGGTGGCTAAGTGGTTAGAGTGCCAGGCCTGGAGTCAGGAAAACCTGATTTCAAGTCTGACCTCTGATACTGACCCTGGGCAAGTCACTTAATCCTGTCTGCCTCAGTTTCCTCATTTGTAATATGAGCAAGAGAAGGAAATGGCAAACCACGTCAGTATCTTTGACAAGAAAATCCCAAATGGGATGACAAGGAGTCAGACGTGACTGTAAAACGACTGAACAACACTAGGCCTAGATAGGGTAAGTGACTTGACCAAGGTCACACAGCTAGTGAGCTGAAGAGTCAGGATTCATTTTTCAGTCCCGTGCTACACTTTCCACTACACCACACTGTCATTCCTTTGGCTGAAACAAAACAAATTGAGGATTACCCTCCCCCAGCCTTACCTGACAGGCATCTGATTTGCAGTCGAAGTAACCAGCACAGAACATGTTGGAAGTGATGTCCGCACCATAGACCTCCGGGCTGCTACATTTGTGGTCAGGAATGAGAGGAAGCAGTGCTTCTCGTAAGTAGCTCGAGTAACCTGTAACATCTTTGAAGGAGAAACCAAGGGAAAAGCTTTCAATTGGAGTCAGGATTGGGACAAGCTTGGATAATATAGGAGAGCACTGCCCCATGCGGGGATGACACTCACGCCCTGGCCGGAAGCATCGTGGCTTACATATGAGTCAGAGAGGGAAATGCTTAAGCCTGCTGAGGATTTCTGCATAACCCATGCACATACCTGATACTCTCAGATTGCTGCCTTGGACTATTTATTTATGTTTAATCAATGTGCAGGGCGGGACTCTAACATCCCTTCATTCTCTGTCATTGCCCGGTATAACTGCCAATCAGCCTCGAGCCGCCAGCCATGCCACAGCTATCAATGAGAACCTATAACTGAGGGTCACGATGCTGACTGCCAGCTCTGCCAGCCAGTGACATGGAAAAGGCATGGTCTCCTCCCCTTACAATTATAAGTAGTTTTTGGTGCTGTTGGTCAGTCGCTTTTCAGTCCCGTCTGACTTTTCATGACCCCATTTGGGGTCTTCTTGGCCAAGGTACGAGACTGGTTTGCCATTTCCTCCTCCAATTATAAGTAGTATCCCATAGCTACTTCTGAGGCTTCCTCAGTATCCAGTCCCTGCCTAGAGCCCTGGTTGTAACGTTGAGGACAATCCAACAGAAAGACCCACAGCTCAGAAGAAAACGTCCCCTGGTTTGGCAAGTCTGGGCCAACAGAGAGATGAGCTAGGGGCCCCCAGCGCCCACAGTCATTAGGAGACTCACTCTCATACATGTGTCCCCATCCTGCAATCTGGCATTTGTGATTATCAGGAAAGGTGATGCCATTCTCCGGGAGGCAGATGGGCTGGACAAACTGGGACTTCGTAGCGCAGCGGTCGCCCTTCTTCTTCAGCCTAATCAGAGCTGCAGGAAATTAGAGAAGGGAATCAGACTGACCATCACAGAGACAAGAGTGTTTCTGCCTGACAGGACTGGCCATCGAGGCTAAAGGGTCCAGAAACAATTCCTGGGACTCCATGGCCCTCCTGAAGGAAAAATAA
>CM053623.1:406598279-406617803 GCA_028646595.1 Phalanger gymnotis
TATGCTCACGCTCCCCTGATTATCATATGGGTCCCTGGAGAGCATGAACTGTTTTGTTTTTTTCTATTTGCATCATTAATGCTTAGCACAATGCTTGGCACATTGTCAATGCTTAATAAAAGCTTTTTTTGGTTCACATTACTCATATCATTCAGTATTATTTTCCGGAGGCAAGTCCTATCTCCCCAAGTAGCCTAAACGTGCCACAGGATGGGGACACAGGAACTCCTGAGGAAATTTGTTGAATTAAATTCCTTCACCCAACATCGAAGTTGTTTATCAAGCCCCAGGTTTGTGCTCAGTCCTGCTCTAGGAGCCTAATGGGCCTCAACGACTCTCGACTGAATCCATGTTTACCTCTTATTGGGGAGACTACAATTCACTCACATGGAAAGTTAAATAATACAACGAAGCCAGAGATTGGTACCATGTGTGATGTGGACATAAAGTACAGCTGGGGTTTAGAGGTCACACACAACTAAGAAGTGCCAGAGCCAAGCCTCGGGGGCAGGGGTTTCTGGTTGCTTCTCTGATGCTCTCTGTGATACATGATAACAGCTAACATATAGCGCTTATTTACTATGTCCTTGGCAGCTGGGTGGCTCAGTGGACAGAGTGCCAAGCCTGGAGTCAGGAAGACCTGAGATCAAATCCAGACTCAGACACTTATTAGCTGTGTGACCCTAGGCAAGTCCCTTAACCCTGTTTACCTCAGTTTCCCCAACTGCAAAATGAACTGGAAAAGGAAATAGCACACCATTCCAGTACATCTATGGAGAAAACCCCAAAAAGGGGTCACAAAGATCCATGTATGACTGAAAACAACTAAACACTAACAAACATGTCTAAGCACTGTGCTAAGCTCTTTTAGCAAACGTTATCTCATTTGATCCTTACAACAACCCTACAAGGTAGGTGCTATTACTATCATCCCCATTTTACAGATGGGGAAATGGAGGCAGACAGAGGTTAAGTGACTTGCCCAGGGTCACACAGCTAGTAAGTATCTGAAGCCTGATTTGCACTTGAGTCTTCCTGACTGCAGGTCCAATGATCTATACACAGCGCAGTCTTGCCTAATTATGGACTAGAGCAGGAAGTAAATAAGGGACCCCCCCACCCCAACTCAAGAGGCCCTTGGCTCTATAACAAAGAAGGCAGTGTGGATGTGATACAGAAGGTTAATTTTCACATCTGTGAAATGGCAATCTTGAGCAAACTCTGTAGTCTTCTCTACTGTAAAACAAAGGCATTGGACTACATGACCTCCAAGGTTGCTTCTATTTCTGATCCCATGACGATGAGTTGTTAACCTGTATCCATGGAGGAATTTTCCACGCCAGGGAGTTCCCCACACTGATGAAATCACAAAACAGGGGAAAAAAATAATTCCTGCTCTGGACTTGGAGTCAGAAGATCATGGTATGAATCCTAGTTCTGCTACCAAAACACCAAATCGCCTAATTGTTCTGAGCCTTGATTTTCTCATCTGCAAAATGTGGGCAGCTATTATTGCCTGAACTGGCATTCAAACTCACATCATCTGATTCCAAATCCAGTGCTCTTTCCCCTAAACCATAAAAAGATGCTAGAGAATTTCATAAGTAAAAAGCTGGTTATCACATAAGGGAATTGTTTTTGGTCACAGCAGCTCCCCGAAACCATCCACAAAGGCGGAGGAAGCATCCATACTGATGAAATCACTAATGTTTCAGGTTTGATGGGATTGATATAGCTACTGCTGTCACCCTGTGTCTGTTGTCCAGTGTCCTGATCTAGATTCTACTGCCTCTTTCCCAAAATTCTAACCCAAGTTCCTGATCTCCTGATCTTTCCTGATTCCTAAACTAAGGTTCACTGTCTGTGATGCCCTTCTATAGAAGGTTCTGGCATCTGCCTGTTTCTTCCCGCTTTAACTGAGTTCTCCCGCCTTGACCTCTGACTCAAATGACTGGATGGACACGCCAGCCTCCTTTCTCACCAAGCTCCCTGCCTCAGCCCTCCTTGATCAGCCCTGGTCTGTGGACACCCAAGGCTGAGCCTGACATCTGGTGCAGAAGAAGACTCAACACACTCACCGAGGTCGTGATTGCTGGGGTTGAAGACAGAGTACAACGGATACAGGATGTACTTCTCAATTTCAAATGACTGTGTCACATCTGTGGATGTGTTGAAGAAATGCTGGCCCAGGACAACTGTGACACTTGACTTAGGTGGGCTGGAAAACACAGAATAACAATAATGAATAGCTGGCATTTATTTATAGTTGCAAACCTTTTTTCATACCAATCATTTAATTTTAGATGTGAGAGGGAGGTGGGGCAGGTGTTAACAAATCCATTTTTTTTCCAGAGGAAAAAAAAAAGTAAGAGGCTGAGATAGAATTTGAACTCGGGTCTCCTAATGACAAAGCCAGTGGTTCTACCATGCTACATCTACGTATCACAAAGAGTTGTATGCCTAGTTCTTGACCCTTGGGAGTCAGCTTTTAGTCTAACCATTTGGGGGCTGGTACTACGAGGAGCAAAATGTATAAATTCTCATCCATGCTTAGCCCCACTGGGAAGATAGGACAAGGGTAAAACTGCACTCTCCAGAGCCCAGGGCCCTGCCCATGAAGGGCTTAGTAAAACCTTCAAACACAAATTCACAGATACTTGGAACTCAGACCACTGAATGTCAGAGCTGGACAGAACCTTAGAACCCACATACAGAGTCAGACCTGGATGGGCCCATAGAGCATAGAATATCGGAGCTGAGAAGGACCTTAGAATTTAGAACGCAGAAATAGAACCAGGAAAACAATAGACAAATGATGCGTGACGATACAAAAAGCTAAAGAGTAAGGACAATCTGAAGGCTGCAAAATTATGAACAAGGAGAAATAGAAGTCACCTCCTTCCAGTACTTTGCAAGGGTAGGGTTAGGAATCCACAGTTGGGAACATTGTATAAAATACCATTTTAAAAAATATATTCAACTAAGACCCTGGGGTAGGGGGACTGGACTAAAGCAAGGTGAAGCCATCAACAGTCAGGATTTTCTTTCTCAACCACTGAAAATGCAAGAAGAGATGCTCCTCTTTGGCACAAATGTTCCAGGAATCTTGAAAAGTGGGCAGGCAACAAGGGGTGGGAATGAAGACTATTATCTGCAAGTGCAGAGAAAATGCCTCCCCTGCCCTAGACTGGAGTCATGACAAATAACTCTGTCCCTAGTTCAACCTTTCAATCCAAAACACTCTGGTTCCAGAGGTGGGTCCTGTGTGGATCTGGAAGATACAGCTAGAACAGGGGTGGAGAACCCGTGGTCTGTAAGTTATCGGGAAGCAATTTTGCTCAATAGAGAGAACATTACTTTCTTTTTAACATTTTATTGATGCTTTTAAAGTTTTTTTTTTTAATATCAAACTTAACTGGATGTTTTCCTTCCTTCCCTCTCGCTTCTTTTGTAGCAAAGGAAAAAAAATTAAGCAAAACTAACAGGCATATCTACCCTATTTAAAATGAAATGCACCATTCCATACCCACAGCCCCCCACCTCTTCAACTAAAAGGAGGAAGTTTATTTCTTCATTTCTTTTCCAAAGAATTGGGTATTATAATCACATAGCATTCAGCTCCATTTGATTGCTAATGAAGAGGCTTCTAGCAATTAGAGCTAGATATAAAAAATGGACTTTTTTTCTGAATTTTAACAAATGCTAAAAAATAAAAATATTCTCATATACAAAATAGAACAGAAAATAGGATAATAATAGCAGATAACATTTATATAGTGCTTACAATGT
Organism: Phalanger gymnotis; assembly: GCA_028646595.1. Taxonomy (NCBI): domain Eukaryota; kingdom Metazoa; phylum Chordata; class Mammalia; order Diprotodontia; family Phalangeridae; genus Phalanger; species Phalanger gymnotis. Next base: position 406,602,069 of record CM053623.1, read on the forward strand.
GCCAGCACAAAGTGCTTTACAATTATTATCTCATTTAATAGATGACATTGTGAAACTATGAATCTCTTATATGTAGCTTTCTTTCTTTGAAGTATATAACAAACTCAATAGGTTACTCTCAAAAACATATATGTTGATTGCTTTTGTGGGATTTTTTTCCTCTTCTTCCTCTTTTTCTTTACTTCTTTTAAAATTTTTGTTATAGGGGATGGCTCTTTGAGAAGAGGAGGGAAGAGAGATATAGGAAGAAATCTACACGATGTAAAAACAAGATATAAATAAAAATCAATTTTCTTTTAAAAATGAGAGCATAGAATATCAGACCTAAAAAGGGTCTTGGAATATAGAATACCAGAGATGAAAGAGACATTAGAATATAGTACACGGGCTATCAGAGCTAGAAGAAGCTTCGAATCCTCCACCCACAGGAAAAAAACAGCATTAGATTGCTCCCATTTCAACAATACTTTGATGCCTGTAAAGAACTTTCTCATGTGAACCACATGAGACAGGCGATGCAAGTATAATTATTCCCACTTTTCATATAAGGAAACTGAGTTTCAGAGCGGTAAAGGGACACCTATAAGGCCCCACGGCGAACGAACAAACCACCAGGAGATTATGAGACAGTGGGAAGTGCCAGATATCAGTGCTATAGGGGATCTTTTAGACCATCAAATCTAACCGCCTTGTTTTGAAGACAGATAACTAGTGACCACACTGGATAGAACCCTGGTCTCCTGACACCCCAGAAGAACACTTAGTTCAGTGGAGGGAAGATCACCCCCACACCATCAACGCAAGCACCTGGTTCATGGAATCAATCGGTGATATGCTGCTAAATTGGTTTAACAACCAGTTTTCCAAAAAAACAAGTATACACATTTTTAATTTTCATTAGTAACTTTTTCTCCATCGCTTTCTTAAGCCCATAATCCATCAACAAAACAATAACTCGAGCTCTGATTTTTAGAATTTGCCAATTTCCAAGGTGTGAATGCTCGCATTGGAAATTTAACAATCAGTTCTTTGGAACCTGTAGGAGCTGGTTCTAGCACACCCCTCTCCCTGGACTTCTGACAGATGCCCAGCTCCAGGGCCCAGTACCATTTTGTAGGCTATGACTGTGGGCAGCGTGACTTTGCCACCATGTGGCCATGCCCAAGAACTACAATTTCTCCCGAGTCCTTGTGAGGGATGTACTGTAGGTCATGGCTCTCTTCCCTTTACTGTGCCTCTAGAAACATGAATACCAGGAGTCCCCCACCACCCTCACCCTTGCCCCAATTCCTAAGAATTATACTTTCTAGGGTTCCTTTCACCACAGTGATATCCATATGAATATCAAAGCTATAAGGAATCTTTCAGACCATCAAATCCAACCACCTTGCTTTGAATGCAGTTAGTGACCACATTGGAAAATCTCCCAGAACTGAGATACATCATGATCCAATCTACCCTGAGGCCATTGCATGAACATTATCATCATCAAATCGCAGAATCTTTGCTCTGGAAGGAATCCCTAAGAACATTTAGTCTCCAAAAGCCAAGTAGAGGTTGACACTGGACATGGAGCCAGGTGGTTGATAGATAGACTAAACCAATCCTCATATGACATAGAATCAGAGATTTAGAGCTGGAAGCAAACTTACAGGATATCTGGTCCAAGGACCTTATTTTATAGATGAGAAACTGAGGCCAAGAGGTCAAATGACTTGCCCAAAGTAACAAAGATGATAAGCAGCAGATGTAGGGTTTGAACCTAGAGCCTCCAACTTTGAATCCAGCATTGTTTCCACCATATCACACTGATTCTCCATCTAGAGATCATTCATCTTCCAGGCTGACCTCCTCTAGACTCACTCCAGTTGGTATATGTCCTTCCTGGAATGTGGTACCATCATCTCCATCATGGATGCTCACTGAATTGTTCGATCATCATGTTGTTTGTTGTTTAGTCGTGTCTAATTCTTCAGGATGTCATTCGGGGTTTTCTTGGCAAAGATTTCCTTCTCCAACTCATTTTACAGATAAAGGAACTGAGACAAAGAAGGTTAAGTAACTTGCCCATAGTTACATGTGTCTGAAGCCAGATTTGAACTCAAGATGAGTCTTCCTGATTCCAGGTCTGGCATTCTGTGCACTATGGTGCCACCTAGCTGCCTTGATAATCAATCATACTTCGTCTCTATGTAACACTTTATTTTTTTTAATGTATTTTCCCAAGTTATTATCTTGTATGGTGCTTGCAGAATCCAGATAATTCAGCAATTCAGGTATTATTCCTGCTGACAAGAAGGAAAACTGAGCCCTAGGGACTAGAATCTTCTTGCCTTCCTGTGACAAGAGTAGGCAGCCAGTCCTCCTCACTCACCACCCTTATAAAGCTCTAGACGAAGGCATCTCCCTCTGGCTACCATTCCCCTTTCCCCTTGTTCAAAGAGGCTAGGTCACTTCCTTAAATGCAAGCAGGTAGTAGAGGGAGGGAGTGAACAAACATTTATTAAGTACCTACTTTGTGCCAGGCACTTAACAACTATTATTTCACTTGATAGGAATCTACTATGATTCCCTACTTTACAGTTAAGGAAACCAAGGCAGACAGAAGGTCAAGTTACTTGTCCAGGTTCACACAGCCATTAAATGCCTGAGTCTAGCAGACCTGGGATTCCAGCTTCGGTCCTCTGACTACAAATCCAATCCATTTTCTACAGTCACGTGAATTCTCCCCTCACTCAGCTTTCTCTTTCTCAGGTCTACCCCAAGATATGGCTGTCCTTACATGGCGGAGAATAAGCATCCCGCTAGAAATTCAGGCAATCTCATCCTGAGAAAGTTCTCCCTGCCCCACAAATCTCCCTTCTCCCCACATCTCCATCAGCTACTGGAGGATCCTTGCTCAAAGGGATAGAGCTATTCCCACCCCCAGGAGAACTCAGGCGGTGAATGTTGGGGGAGTTCCAAGCCTTTCCAGACAATGGAGTTTGATAAGCGGAAGGTGAGATATCATGACAAAAAAGGGGGAGAAGGATACACTGGGCATCCATTAAGTTTCACCTGAACTGGGCCAATCTTCACGTTCTTCACCATTTTGCCCAAGAACCGACCTTTCCCTAGGCAATGGGGTAAAAGGTCACACTTACCTGTTGGAGAAACAATGGGCAGCTGTTACTACCCAGCAGGAGTGGATGAGGCTGCCAGCACAGAAGCTCTCCCCAATGTACAAGGCCGCCATCCACGGGTGGGATCCCGGCAAGGAGGACGAGCCACCAATAATTCGAGGCCTCAGGAAGGTCCTCTTCTTGTGCCTCCTCCCACAAGCCCGTCTGTTGGGCAGAGAAGTCTCGGGAATCGTGAAAAGTTCCACGTCGGTTGGAACCACACTCCTCCGACCGTCCGCTGGGGCAAGAGAAAAGGCAGAGCTTAATAGAATGTTAAAAAGAGAAAAAAAACCCAGGGGACCATCTGTACAATGTGGGGTTTAATAAGGGTTCGTGGAAAGTCCCGCATGCTTGCTTTAAAGGGATCTGTTAGTGGAAAGAGTTCCGGGATTGGAGTTAGATCTGACTGCAAATTCCTGCTCTGGGAATCACTATGTGTGCAAATTTGGGCCAGTACCTCCCTCCTTCTGTGTTTCAGTTTCTTTATCTGTAAAAATAAGAGGGTGGGACTAAATGATCGCTAAGGTCCCTTTCCGGATCTAAATCTTCTGATTCCGTATGAAAAAGACGCAGTAGTTTCAGTGACTGCAAAGGCCATGTGAGGTGACACTGATAATGTAACAGCTAACTTAATGTCCATTCATTTGTATAAATAAGTGCCAGAGATCAGAATAAAGGAGGTGATATCGTATATCCTGGTCAGACCACACTGGGAATACCGAGTCACACATTTGGATGTCACATTTTAAGGAGGACATAGACAAACTGGGTGCATCCAGAGGATGGGAATTAGGACAGTCAATGGACTGAAAACTCTAGGATGGATTGAAGGGACTAGGGTGGTTCATTGGGATAGACTTGGGATTATAAAGATTAAGTTCAAACTCTGATTCAGATACTTGGTTATGTGGCCTTGAAAATGTCACTTAACTTCTGTTTGCCTCAGTTTCCTGAACTGTAAAATGGAGATCATAATAGCACCTACCTCACAGAGTTGTTGTGAAGATCGAATGAGATGTTATGTAAAGAGGGAAGGGAAAAGTATTTATTAATAATGTCACATACTGTGCTAAGCATTTTACAAATGTTATCTTATTTGAAGCTCACAACAACCCTGCCAGGTAGGTGCTAAGAGTATCTCCATTCTAAACTTGAGGAAATTGAAGGAAACAGAGGTTGAGTGACTCGCCCAGGATCACACTAGAAGGTGACTCTGGCTGAATTTGAACTTGAGTCTTCCTAACTTTAGGCCCACTGTTCTATCCACTGTGCCACCCAGCTGCCTCTGAAACTTAAAACACTTTGCAGACTTTGAAATACTATATAAATGCTAAGTATTATTCCTTGCTATTGTGGTTAGCCTGAAGAAGAGAAGACTTTGGGGATGGGGAAGTGGTGAGTGGTGCATAGGTTCCCAAAGTGAGCAGTACCACCCCGGGGCGGGGGGCTGGAACAATCAAGGGGCATAGCAGTAGCCTCGGGTGCAACTGGGGGAGGGGGCATTGAACAAAAATAAGGGAGCAGTGGAAGCAAGCATAAGGCAAGAAGAGAAGCAGTTTTTGAAAAACCACCTTTCACCTGCTGTATAACAGAGTTAAAGTCATAGTGATTACATTATTTCCCAAATAAACACACAAAATGAAAGTTATAACTGATCAGTGGTCAAGTCCACTGACAGCTCTCAACAAGCAAGTTGTTGGCAGGTCATGTTCATCCAGTATTGTTGGGAAGTCCAGCATGCATCGGCAGGAATATGTGCATGCAATGACTTGTTTACCATAACTATACCATTACATAACATTGCATCATCGAAATTTCAATGCAGGAAAAAAAACTCACAAATTTACAATAATAAATTATTAAATATAATATGTGACATTTAAAAAATATTTTTATATTTTTTTAAATGATGCGAATTTTTTTAAAAGTTAAAGGGTTAAAGAAAGTAGATTTCCAGGGGGGGCAGTAATTTTTTTTTGAAAGGAGGTATTAGACCAAATAAGTTTGGGAGTCTCTGTGTAAGACAATTGTCATAAAGATCTAATGGGCTGTCACAGAGAAGAGGTCGCTAGGTGGAGCCATAGTGCACAAAGTGCCAGGCTTCAAGTCAGGAAGAATCATCTTCCTAAGTTCAAATCCACCTTCAGACACATCCTAGCTGGGTGACTCTGGGCAAGTTACTTCACGCTGTTTGCCTCAGTTTCCTCATCTGTAAAATGGGCTGGAGAAGGAAGTGGCAAACCACTCCAGTATCTTTGCCAAGAAAACCCCAAATGGAGTCACGGAGAGTCAGACACGACTGAAACAATTGAACAACTGTCCCAGAGAAGAGTCCTTAGACTTGTTTTATTTGTCTCTGAAGGACCAGACAAGGCATTACAAAGAGGCAGATTTTACTTAAACACAAGGAAAACCTTCCTAACAATTAGTGAGATCCTTGTCCTCAGAAGACTTCAAACATCCATTGCCATTTGTCAGGGATTCTATAGGTGGGACTCCTGCTTTGGGTTTGGGCTGGTTCCTCCCATCTTTGTGGTTCTGTGATCCAGAACGAGGAAACTGAGGCCCAAAGAGAACAAATAATTTATCCACACAAATATTTTATTAGGTAGAAGAGATGAACTTGAACCAGGTCTTTTGAGTTTGAGTTCAAGGTTCCTTCTATTACTTTTCCCCTCCAGGCATAACCCACAACACCCCTCCAACCCACTCCTGCCACCTTCACAGGGCCAAATGAAAAAAAAAAAAGAAAGACAAAGTTACATGTGAGTCACAAATAGGGACGTGTTAGAGCCAATTGTTAAATTTTCACCATGAGCATTCACACCTCAAAAATCCGCAAGGACAACAAATCAGGGTTTAATTTATTATTTTTTTTAACTGTCTGGACTTGAGAAAGTTAAGGAGAAAATGTTCACAACGCAGATTAAAATTAAAAGTATGTCCTGCCTTTTTGGAGAGCCTATTGTTAAACATTTACCAGCATACCTCTGGCTATAAAGCAGGGTAAGCATGCTAAGGGGTGTTATTCCTAGAACACCAGCAGTGGGATCCAAAAACTCCTACATCAGCTTCTGAGAATGCACCTTATTGCAAAACTGTTTGGTTTTATTTTTTCTTTGTGGGGTTGGATGACAGTGTGCTCCATGCCCATGAGCTAAAACAACCACAGTTCTCCCCACCGCCTGGCTCAAAGCCCACCTACCACAGGCTGAGATGTTGCAGTATTCCCAGGACAGAGTGTTGTCCTTCATGATGTAACACCATGGCTTCTCATCGCTGTCGGGATTTCTGACACAACAGAAATAATTCAGTGAGGCTGTGAGAACCCAGGCTCTTCATCCCCTTAGCCCTTCCATCCCTAAAGAATAGGATCAGGGGACCTAAGGGTTAAAGCTAAACTCCCCCTGTACCAGCAAGGAGACTTAGCCTTGAGAATGAGGGGCCCTGAAAAGGCTTATGGGAAATAATCTCTACATTTTCTATTCAAATGATGAATCATAGAATATTATAGCCTAGAAAACCTGGTAGTTTTTTTTAATATTCTGATAACTATATTTCAATATAATTGGCTTCCTTTGTATACCTAATATTTTTATTTTATGTATTTAAAAACATACTGAGAATGGTTCCATAGGCTTCACCAGACTGTCCCAGAGGTCCAGGATACACAACAAGGTCAAGAGCCTTAGAAGACAATGTTAGAACACAAAAAAATCAAATGCCCAGAAGTCAGAAAGACCTTAGGACCAAAGGAAAAAGTGTTCTGGAAATGGAAAGGACCTTAGAATCTAGGACGTCAGAGTGGCAGGGACCTTACAGAGCATTTAGTCTAACACTCCCACTTTACAGACAAGAAAACTGAGTCCCAGGAGGAAGAAGTCATTTGTTCAAGGTCATACCGTGAGTTGAGATCAGAGCCAGGATGAGAATAGCAGTGTGCTTCTTTTTTTTTTTTCAAACGATGTATAATATGCTTTTTTTTCCAAAGTTTTCAAACATGAGTATACATAGTGCACACACACACACACACACACACACACACACACGCACACTTGTATCTATATATCTATATCTGTATCTATAGAACATACAATTACCGTGTGCCTGAAAACAAAGGAAAAAATCAACCCTTACATAGTACTTGCAAACAGGTACTGTTTTCACGTGTGTAGCACTGCTCAGATACTGACAAAATATGGACAATGGCCAAACTATCAATAAATCATTTATGTTTACATTGTTTTTCTGTTGTATGGAAGTAATGATTACCTCCATTACCATTTACTACACTAAATGAGGTTATTTTAAAAGCCAAAAAAGAACAAATTATTACTTTTCCTCAAACATTATTTTAATGAAGGTGGCAGTCACCAAAAAAGACAAATGATCATTAAATTGTGAAGAGAAGTGCCAAACATGGGCATCATGTTTACATATGTGTGCATCTGTGTGTCATATGCACACACATGTACATATAGGAATAGAACTATGTACAATGGTCCAATGAACATAGGCTTCATTTTCCAAAATATCTGGCTTACAAAGAACCTTGGTTTGTTAGGCTAAGAATTAGTATAAAGTTTTTAGCATATTCCTGTTTTTTTCTTTCATCTGTAAAGCTCTGTCCTAGTATATAACTGTTTGTTCCAATATGGTATATATCATTACCCTTCAGATTATATGTGATTGCTACAACTGACAAGCAACACTGGCTCAATGTGCACGAATAGACAAATGTGACACATCCTTCAGTTTGACTAGTTACAAAGCCCAGAGATATTGAAAATGAAACTTCTTGGTTTTAACTTGAAGCAGAAAGATTTGGTATTAGCTTATAACATTCTTAGTGTGAGATTTTATTAATAGTAAAAGAGGAATCTGAGAAGTTACTATTATTAGAAACAGTGGTGATATGAAGTGGACAGTTAAGTCATTCCAGGCAGTGGATTTCAATAGTGTTTTGAATCGCAGTGTCCCTTCCCCACAATATTTGTGGCTATGATATATAAAATATCCATAATTTTGTCATCTGCTGTCATTTGTGACTTATACTGGTCTAACAACCAAAACGCATTTTCAAACATTAAGTGCTAAAAATCTTGTGATTTAGGCTATGAAATTTAAAAAAAAAATTAACTCAAAGGTTTATTATATCATACTTTGAGACCTATTGGGTGAAGCTGAAGAAAACCTGCCTTTTTCATCCCCTGAACATATTGTAATGGGTACATCATGTCTAGCAATGGACATTGGTAATACTTTTCTAGTAGAAATGTTTTCAGTGCTAGTGGCAGTAGAAACTGTAGCACTTGCTATTGAAATATTAGTCACATTCTTAGGCATGGCTCCATCACAGTTCCCTTCATCACTGTCAGAATCATCAGAGTGAAGAGGGTTAGTAAAACTGAGGGGTGCTCTAACTAAAGATGTATTACTATCACGATCCACAAGACTGCTGGCTTCTACATGTAACAAGGGGCTTGGTGTTAGAGAAACAGTTTTAGTAGCCTTACATTGGCTGTCTGAGACTTTGCTCTCAGACTCATCTGGAATAGGCAGTGCATTTTCAGGACCATGTAATGGCCATATAACATGTCCTTTCTCTTTAAGAGGCAAACAATCTGGTCTTGGTGGGGTATCAGAACTTTTCTGCATTCCTTCTTGTGTAGTTACTGAGACTTTGCTGGATGGTGATACACCACAGTCCACACAAGAGTTTTGAGAAACATCTTCATTTAAATCCCCTGAACTTGGTTCCTGTGACTTCGAGAGTTTTTCAGTTGCACAGGGTGATACAGATTTAATCTTAATTGCATGTCCTCTATTCAAGAGTGTATTTCCATCAAAACTTTTTGGTCCCTCCTGTAGGGGAACCTTTTTAATTTCAAAACTCAAGTTTCATGCCAGTTTCTTCTCCGTCTGTTCAACTATTGATTCATTCTTCCCTGGAAGTTCTGTTGATTTATTATAATTTTTATTGAGGTCTGGTGACTGCTGTTCTGATGAAACTATATGCAACACCGGCTTTGGATGGTATCTGTCATTGTCTTGCCATACTGTAGTAACTGTTGGATAGGCTGAAGGAGAAGAAGGTGTCAAAATAGGTGGTACAGGGTGAGGTTCTGGAGGCTGTAATATTTCTTCTTTAGCATCTCCTTCGACAAGGCAACTGCGGGTATGTGGAGATTTCGGAGGGGGAGAATCTGGTTTTTCAAGGTTCAGAGAGCTGACAATCTTTTCTGTGCTAATTTTATCTACTACATCTGAAATTTTCCAGTCTGTGTATTTTTCATATTTTTGAAGTTGCTTTTCGAACAACCGGGCTATAGCTCCATGAACAAATTCATATTGTTCATTCGTTTGTACAGCAGAATGCCTTTGTGTTCTCATTTCTTGTATTAAATTGAATACATTAAACTCCTCGGGTATTTTCCCAGCTTTTAGCAAATTCCATGTATAATTAATGGCACAAATGGCTCCTGTTCTTCTACAACCTGAACTGCAGTGTATACAAATAGGCACATCTTCATGTTCTTGGTATTATTCCCTCATAAGGCTGATCATGTCCAGAATAGAATCAAATGATGAAGGAACACCATGGTCCGGCCAGCTCACATAATGAAACTGATACAGTCTACGAGATTCATTTTGAAATTCAAGTAACAATGTTCTAATGTAGTAGTCTGTCCTAGCTTGTTCAGCTTCACAAGAAATCTGAAATGGTGCAAATGTTAGAGAATCTTCCCCATAAAGAGGCCAGTAATGTTCACATTTTTTCCTTCCCATTTCAAATCCCCGACAAGCCATTACAATGATTACAACGTTGTATTCCCATATCATCCTCCAAAAATCTATAACTGTATTTGCTAATGGTCCTTGGGTTGCAACATACGCTTTTGGCCCATAGACTCCCTTAATAAAATTCGTATTGATGTAGTCTGAATCTTGGGAAGGAGTCTTTAGAGTCAGCTTAACTCGGCTGTGATGAAACGGTAATATGTCTTTGTATCTGTTCTTTTTAACATTTTCTTCTTTTTCTCCAGCGGCTGTTGGATAAATTTTTTCTGTTGTATATTTGGTGGATAACCGTCTTAGTCGCATGAAGTCCCGGGCGAAGTTGTCTTCCCCATTGTGGTCCGGACTCCTCATGGCCTGGACCCTCCATGGCCTGGACCCTCTGGATCAATTTCCTCAGTATCTCCACTTGTTCCATAGCCTCGCGTCCTCCCGGCGGCTGCGGCCGCTGCCCCCCCCCCCGCCGCCGCCGCCGCCGCCCGCCTGCCCGGCGCAGAGCCCGCTCCGTCTTCCCCAGGACGTTCCCCCTTCACTTCCCCGCTCCCCGCCCGACCACCGCCTGCCCCAGCGGCCCCTCCCACCCACCTGCTCTCCCGCCAAGCCCTGCAGGCAGCGGCAGCGGCAGGGGCGGCACCGGTGTCCGGCTCACACCCGCACAACTTGCAGGAGCCATACGAGGGGGGAAGCGCCGCGTCTCAGCACCAACCCCAGCCCCAAGCTGGTTCCATCCTCTCTCCCCGCCCTGGCAGTGTGCTTCTTGACAAGGCAGCCTAACCTTGCTTGGTCTGTGGAGTGGTCTCCTTGACTCTTAGAAAGAATGCCACAGGGGGCCGCTAGGTGGCGCAGTAAATAGAGCACGGGCCCTGAAGTCAGGAGGACCTGAGTTCAAATGAGGACTCAGGCACTTGACACACTTACTGGCTGTGTGACCCTAGGCAAGTCACTTAACCCCCAATTGCCCTGCCTTCCCCTCTCCAAAAAATTTTGAAAAAAAAAAAAAAGAAAAGAGGATTTTCCAGTTGCCTTCTGCAGCAGATGTTCTGCCCAGACCAGCGGGAATGACAAAGAACCTGGGGCTTTCAGAGGTCCAGGGAACCAGTAAGGCCGATAAAGTTTAACAATTGGGTTTAAGTGACTTGTCCCGGGTCACACAGCTAGTAAGCGTCTGAGGCTGGATTCAAACTCAGGTCTTCCTGACTCCAGGGCCAGAGCTCTATCCCCTGTGCCACACAGCTGCTGCCTTGGTAAGCGCTCTTCTTGACCAAATCAATCAATTGGGGGGGGGGGGGTAGGTAGGTATGTGTAAAATCAATCATAACGTGTGAACAGGTCCTGCACATCTTCTAAATCAATAAAAGACATTGTGTGAGAGACTTCGTCACATCTTGGGGAACGTATAAAATGTAGAGTTCAAAACCTGTAGTTCTGCGCTATCTAGGAACTAGAGAAGGATTCCAAGGGACTCGAAAGAGGAATGAAAGAGTGTAGTCAAGCTGGAAAGAATCCATAAAGACTCATTAGCCCAAGGGCAACCAGCGTTAGGAGAAAGAAAGGAGAGGACTAGGCTATGGTAAACCAAAGTGAGACCAAGAAAGGTCCTCAATCTTATAGGCTGAGGAAAGGGAAGTAGGAGGAATAGAAAATTCAGGTTAATGCCTAATTATCCACAGACCCTGTAAGATAATCTTTTACTCAAATAATTATGCTTAATAATTATATATACCCGAATTCATAGCCCAAATGTTTGCAGCAACCTAAGTCTTCTCTCAACTACAAATAGGCAGGGGTTAACTAAAAACAAAAATAAATGTAAATTAAGACAGAGAGCTAAGCTTCTTTCTAAACATTAGCAGGGCTTGGTAGCTGGAGGGCTTGAAATGATTGTAATTGTACTTATATCTTTTCAACTAAAATAAATACCCTAAAAGCCACAAGGGGAGAGGGAGGTACTAGTAAACCTTAGGAACCATTATCTTACCCTCAGACTTAAAATGAGCTAATTAATAACAAGGTATTACATTTTCTTTAAGGATTTCACTTCATATTCTCTCAACATCTCCTCCATTGTCTTGCCAACTCCCTTGCCTTGCCAACTCCCTTGCGATATGCAAAAATACTTTCCAGACCCTTTCCAGTTCTGGACTATGACAAAATGAAATCTGCCATTGTTCCTGGATGGGGTATGTCAATCTACTCCCCTGTCACCCTGTTCACTATTTGAATTGTCCAAGGTCTTATGACTAAAAGAGTCAGAACCAGAATATGGACCCTGGTCTCCTGATTCTAGTCTTATATTCTTTCCAAGACCCCCATGCTACCTGGGGCAGCTAGGTGGCACAGTGAGTGGAGCACCAGCCCTGAAGTCAGGAGGACCTGAGTTCAAATCAAGCCTCAGACATTTAACACACTTACTAGCTGTGTGACCTTGGGAAAGTCACTTAATCCCAATTGCCCTGCTTTCCCCCCTGTAAAAAAAAAAAAAAGACCCCGTGCTGTCTCTTATAACAGCTCACACTTGGATATCACTAAGGAGTTGGTAGTACAAATATGATTACCCTTAGTTTACAGGTGAGGAAATTGAAATGAGAGATTATACCAGAGAAGGTCTCTGCATGACCCACGATGTAGGTTCTCCCTCCCCAAACATCATTGGCTTTTCTATTTGCAGAGGGTCTGCTTGCTCCTGTGATGAGAGCAGGAAAGACCTTGAAGAGTTTTGGCATATGAGGACAGGCTTAGGTGAATACTCACCTGCAGTAGGAATGAGGGCCCAGACCCAGGTGTACAGCCTTCTCTACACTGTCCACATGGAGCTCCTGATACAGCAAGTCTGAATTCCAGGGCAAACAGCTCTGGCCTGAGATGGTCTTCTTGGCAATGCCCCGATATTGTGTGCCATTACCTAAGTAACAGGTCTGCCTAGGAACTGAGGGCAGGAAATAACCTGTTGAGCACTGGCCAACATGGAATGTGCCCTCCATCTCATATTCCAGGTTTGAGAAGGGTATGGAGGTGGTTTCCCAATTCTTCTTCCCAATTAACCTATCAAAATGAGCCTGGTAATTCAAGCTGAGAGTCTACCTGAACCAAAACCTGTCTCTGGAGACCGTGAGCTCTTTGAGGGCAGGGATCCTCTGTTGCCTTTTTATATTCCCCAATTCTGAACACAATAGTAAGTACTTAATAAATATTTATCAACTGACTGACCTTGCACTTTAGTGACCTTCCTTCATAGAAGCAGAGAAAGTCAGGAAGGGCCCTTGGAACATAGAACATAGAATGTTAGAGCTAGAACCAACCTTGGCACTTAGAATGCTAGCATTGAAAGGGACCTTAGAACAAAGAACACAGAACATCAGAGCTGGAAGAAATATGTGCCCAGACACACAGAATATCTGAAATAGAAAAGACCTCAGAGATCATTCCATCCCATCTGTAGCCCCAAAAGATTCCATTTTTGATATCTTCAACAAGTTATCACCCAAATGTTTGTTTGAATGGGAGGAAGATCCCATTACTTCCTGAGGCAGCCCCACTCTGTTTCCAGATATTTCTAACTAACATGAAGTTTTCCCTTGCACGGAACCTACCATGTAACTCCCGCACCCAATCTTGTACTTGTGCAGCTGTTTTTTGGAACCCAAATGTAGAATGCTATGTTTGACCCTATTAAATTCCATCTTATTGGGTTCCACTCTTTTTTCTAGCTAACAAAAAGGTGTTTATTTGGGGTCTTATCATCCAATGTGTTAGCAATTCCTCCTAGCCGGCTGTAATCTACAAAAATGAAAAGCCTACTACCTCTAATGCCTTCATTTAGCTCACTGCTAAAAGGATTGAATAACTGAGAGTGAAAGACAGATCTTCAAGGCACCACACTGGAGACCTCCAAGTCAACACTGACTTATCTGTGACTACTCTTCGTAAGTGATCACTTAACCGGTTCTTCATCTATCTATCTGAACAGTCGCCTGGCTCACCTCACTCCATTTTGTTCTCCAGGGCAGCATGGGAGATTCTGTCAAAAGCTTTGCTGAGAACCAGGATTGTATACACTTGTATTGAAATCATATAAGAAACAAAGGAAGGAAAGAAGGAAGGAAGGAAGGAAGGAAGGAAGGAAGGAAGGAAGGAAGGAAGGAAGGAAGGAAGGAAGGAAGGAAGGAAGGAAGGAAGGAAGGAAAGAAGGAAAGAAAGAAAGAAGGAAAGAAAGAAAGAAGGAAAGAAGGAAGGAAGGAAGGAAGCAAGGAAGGAAGGAAGGAAATACAGAGATTAATGGAACTTTATGTAGAACTGGAAAGGGACAGAGAACAGCAATATTTTTGCTTGTTTGTTGCCTGCTAACTCATTTGGCTCTACCTCATTAAATAATACGGGTTTATGTAATAATTTACTCTTCATTTTACATGTCTGATTATTGTTGATCGTTATTGAATTTATAATTAAAAACCTTTAATTGCTTTATTAAAACCTAATAAGCTGTATATATAGCACTCACTTATCAGCCTGTTCCTTATGAACCCATGCTGGTTCTTAGTAATCAGCATTTCCCTTTGTAAAATACTCACAAATTATATTCCTTTAATTGTATATTCAGGAATTTTGCCAGAAGTCAAAGTTGATCATAGAATATAGAATGACAGAATTGAAGTAGACCTTAGAGGTCTTATATTTTTCTTTCATTTTTCAGATAAGAAAACTGAAACTCGGGAGCGGAGCCAAGATGGCAGCTGGAAAGCAGGGACTGGCCTAAAGCTCTCCCCCAGGACTCTCCAAACACCTATAAAAATGGCTCTGAACAAATTCTAGAAGTGCAGAACCCACGAAAAAGCAGAGGGGAAGCAGGGCTCCAGCCCAGGACAGCCTGGATGGTCACGGGGTAAGGTCTATCGCACAGAGCTGGGAACGGAGCGGAGCAGAGCCCAGCATGGAATGCCCCCAGACCAACCAGACCGGGAGCCGGGCAGAACAGGCCCTAGCACCCTGAATCAGTGAGCTGTGGCAGTAACCAGACTTCTTAACCCACAAACACTAAAGACAACAGAGAAGGTTAGTGGGAAAAACTGCAGGGACAGAGTGAAAGGAGTTTGCATTTCGGCCACTGCCCCAGGGGCAGCAGAGGTAGTACAGCTACAGAACTACAGCCGCAGTTGCTTCTGGCCCCAGGCACACCTGGTGGGAGGAACTAAGTGGCAGATCAGAGCTGGAGCGCAGAGCCTGCTTAGATCTGAGTCGCAGTCCGGATTGGCGAATCTTGAGGAAGGAGGAGCACTGGTGTGGCAGAGCTTGCTGTGTAGAAATAGCTCTGAAAACAACAGCACAACCCCTCAAGCTTGGGACAAAGTATTCTCTACTCTACAAGCAGTCATACCCCGCTGAAAAACTCAAGGGTCAAGTAGTTGGCTGGGAACGTGGCCAGGCAGTGAAAACGGACTCTGATTCAGACTCAGACTTTGGAATCTTTCTTTGGTGACAAAGAAGACCAAAACATACAGCCAGAAAAAATCAACAAAGTCAAAGAGCCTAGAACGAATGCCTCCAAGAAAAACATGAACTGGTCTCAGGCCATGGAAAAGCTCAAAAAACATTTGGAAAAGCAAGTTAGAGAAGTAGAGGAAAAATTGGGAAGAGAAATGAGAGTGATGTGAGAAAACCATGAAAAACAAGTCATTGATTTGCTAAAGGAGACTCCCCAAAAAACTGAAGAAAACAACACCTTAAAAATAGACTAACTCAAATGGCAAAAGAGCTCCAAAAAGCCAATGAGGAGAAGAAT
>CM053623.1:406618303-406634295 GCA_028646595.1 Phalanger gymnotis
GGAGCGAGGATTAAAACCAAGAATCACCTACCCAGCAAAACTGAGTATCATGCTCCAAGGTAAGATATGGATTTTCAATAAAATAAAGGACTTTCAAGCTTTCTCAGTGAAAAGACTAGAGCTGAATAGAAAATTTGACTTTCAAACACAAGAATCAAGAGAAGCATGAAAAGGTAAACAAGAAAGAGAGATCATAAGGGACTTACTAAAGTTGAACTGTTTTGTTTACATTTCTACATGGAAAGATGATGTGTATAATTCATGAGACCTCAGTATTAGGGTAACTGAAGGGAATATACATATATATAGACAGAGGGCACAGGGTGAGTTGAATATGAAGGGATGATATCTAAAAAAATAAAATCAAATTAAGGACTGAGAGGGGAATATATTGAGAGAGGGAGGAAGGGAGAGAGAGCATGGGGTAAATTATCTTGCATAAAAGTGGCAAGAGAAAGCAGTTCTGTACAAAGGGAAGAGGGGGCAGGTGAGGGGGAATGAGTGAATCTTGCTCTTGTGGGATTTGACCTGAGGAGGGAATAACATACACACTCAATTGGGTATCTAATCCCACAGGAAAGAAGGAGGAAGGAGATAAAAAAGGGAGGATGATAGAAGGGAGGGCAGATAGGAGGAAGAGGTATTCAAAGCAAACACTTTCAAAAAGGGACAGGGTCAAGGGAGAAAATTGAATAAAGGGGGACAGGATAGGAGGGAGGAAAATATAGTAAGTCTTTCACAACATGAGTACTGTGGAAGGGTTTTAGATAATGATACATGTATGGCCTATGTTGAATTGCTTGCCTTCTTAGGCAGGGTGGGTGGGAAGAGGGGAGAGAATTTGGAACTCAAAGTTTTAAAAGCAGATGTTCAAAAAAAAAGTTTTGGCATGCAACTAAGAAATAAGATATACAGGGAATGGGGCATAGAATTCTATCTTGCCCTCCAGGAAAGTAAGGGAAAAGGGGATGGGGGGGAGTGGGGTGACAGAAGGGAGGGCTGACTGAGGAACAGGGCAGTCAGAATATTTGTCATCTTGGAGTGGGAGGAGGGTAGAAATGGGAAGAAAATTTGTAATTCAAACTCTTGTGAAAATTAATGCCGAAAACTAAAAATATTAAATAAATATATAAATAGTAAAGAAAATTTAAAAAAAAAAGAAAACTGAAACTCAGCTACTGGTCCAGCTACTAATATTATTTGTGTTGCTCCATAAACATCTGAGCCCATGAATATTACTTCTATCTTTTCCCCACTATGAATTACTGAACAGCCCTGGATAGTAATTCTTCACATGTGATACCTGCAACCCTCTGGGGCATCTGCAGTTTAGTGATTATATCTCAGATGTTGTCTCATTCTCAAGGTTACATAGCAAGTTAGCAGAACAAGGACAAGAACCCAGGTTTCCTGAGTCCCCATCCAGGCTCATCCTACCTCCTGTGCCTTCATTTGACTCAGTAACACGATCACACTTACACTGACCCTTCCCTAAACTCAGATGGCTTTCATAGTCTGTTTCTGACACTCTACCATCTTGTTATACACAGGTCTATTTTGTACTGTTCTCTTGGTGTTTCCTGTGTTCAAATCCTGTCTCTCCAGCTGATCGCTGAGCTCCCCTTGGGCAGGGGCTCTGTGTTAGATATCTGTCTATAATCTAAAAATCAGGGTACATGGGGTCCAGTTCAGACTTTGTTTCTAATTACTTATTATTTATATCATAATGTATTATTGTTATTATTATATTGAGCTTATTTATAGGCTCGTAGAACCTGAGCTGGAAGGAGTCTCAGAGAGGTCCAGCCCCTCATCTTACAGATGAGAAAGCTGACGCCCAGGGAAGTTTGGTTCCTTGTTCAAGGTCACACAGACAGTAAGCACCAGAAGTGAGATTTGAACCCAGGTCATCTGACTATAGAGTTCCTGCTCTTTCCACTGTCTCACACTCCTTTCTGTACCTTATTTTGTTCCTCTGTAAAAGGAAGAAGGTAGACTAGCTATTCTTAGAGGTCCTTTCCAACACTAAATCTTCTATATTTTCTAGATTCTTTTCAGCTCTAGAACTTTATGTTAAGGAGCTGTCATGAAGGTGAGGTGACTGGGCTTTTTTCTGGGGTAGTCAAATGACAGGGCACTTTCATTCTTTCAGTGGTATAGAAACAACTAATCTTAGCACCTCAGTAGCAAAAATAATTAACTAGAATAGGAAGCTACCAAATGATTATCACCCTTCCTCTTGGCAGCCACACCCCAGGCGAGTTTCTTCTTGGCTCAGCCTACCCCTACTCCTCATAATGTCTTTGGGGCTCTGTCACACTCAGTTGTACCAAGGCATTCACTTTTTACTGCTTGCTCTAGGCACCATAACTATAGTTACAACTCTAATGAGTTTTAAAGTCTCTTCCAGTTCCAACTGTCTATGTTCTATAGTTCTATAGATATTCTATGTTCCATGTTCCAAGGTCCCTCTCAGTTCTGACAGCCTATGTTCTATATTCTAAGTTCCCTTCTAGCTCTGACATTGTGTTCTATGGTCCTTTTCAGCTCTGATGTCCTATGTTCTAAGTCCACTTCTAGCTCTGATATTCTATGTTCCGTGTTCCAAGGTCCCTCTCAGCTCCGATAGCCTATGTTCTATGTTGAAAGTTCACTTCTAGTTCTGATATTCTGTGTTTTCTGGTCCCTTTCAGCTCTAATGTCCTATGTTCTAAAGCCTCTTCCAGGTCTGACATTCCATGTTTTGTGTTCTAAGGTACTAGCCAATTCTAATATCCTGTGTTCTAAAGTCCCTAACCCTCCTGGTTTAGAGAGAATGTCAATGGTAACTGTTTCTCTTTGAAACAGCAACCCTGAGGGTCTTCCCCCCTCCCAGCCTGATTTTTTTCTTCTTTTTTCTAATTAAAGGTGCCATCCCTTGACTCACTTCTTAAAGAGGACTATTCACTGAATGGGAATTACCTCACTCTAAATGAGAACCTGAAAAGGCCTTAGCCTAAAAGGACCAGGTTCTCCCATTGCATCCTGGGCCATCTCCAGTCATCCTGATGACTATCTGGTCACTGGACCCAGATGGCTCTGGAGGAGAAAGTGAGGCTAGTGACCTTGCACAGCCCTTCCTCACTCAAATCAAAGTCAACTGCAAGTCATGTCATCATTTCTCTGATGCCATGGTCCTCTTTGAAAACAAAGAACAAACACAACAGGGCTGACATTCTATGTTCTGTAGTCTGTTCCATCTCAAATATTCTAATGTAGACATTCATTAATGATATTAAAGATAATGTCTAATAAAGACAATTCTTTGGCTGGCATGTCGACTTACCAATGTTGCAGTATTTCCCTACATAGAGCCCTTGACAAGCACAGATGGTCTTCCCCGTGGAGACAATCATTCTACAGGCACTGTCATGGAGGCACGGGTTATTCACACAGGCTGCAGGTGAGAGTGGGTGGAAGATCCATTATACAGAGCAGGAATCACCTGAACTCCCCCAGGATTCCTTTCTTTCCCCTATTCTGGGGCTCTTGAGGGCTTCAGGCTTCAGGCTTCAGACTGGATCCTCTCTTACTTCCCACCTACTCTCCTGTTCCTGTTTTCTCCACCCTCACCTGTGCTCCACTTCCCTGGCTTGTATGGGCACTGCTCCCAGCCCTCCTACACACAAACAGATATCTGTTAGAATCCTTCCATTTCTTCCATGCCCAGTTCAGGTGTCACCTGCCTGAAGCCTTCCCTAATCCCTCAGCTCAAGGCGATCCCTCCTTCCCTCCCTCAAATCTCTCCCACTAGTCCATGTAAACTCTGCCACTGAATATGTATCATATTGTAACAGGGATTATATTTATTTCCATATATATCTTTCTAGTAGATAATGAACCCCTTGAAGGCAGGAACTATGCCATTTTTTCATTTGTGTATCCCTAGCACTGAGCATAGTCCCTTAATAAATATTTCTTGAATGAAAGACCCACAAAGAGACACTCCACTTCATTGGAAAAGCATTACCTACATGGCATGATCTGAGGTGTGTGGAGAAGGCTCCCCTTCCTAAACATGCTTCTCTCATCAGCCTGGGAGAAGGCCTGAAAGTCCACCATTACAGCTTCATTCTTTGGGGTTCAGCATCATCCTCTCCAGACATTTCTTGTCCCAACCCCTCCCTTGACCACAGAAAACCATTCTCCATCCCTGACATGTTACTATGAATTAGTTTACCAGATTGTTTAGATCAGAGTATTAGGGGAAATATTTGTGGCAGAAAGGGGAAAAGATGCGATTGTTTTGAGATACAAGGAACTTGAAAGCTGAGTCCCAACATGATAGAGGGAAAGGACCACTGTCTTTGGAGTGAGAAGCTATGGGTTCATGTCCCAGCCCTCGTCACCAGCTGCATGACTTTAGGTAAGCCACCTTTCCTTCTGGACCTCAATGTCCTCCTCTACAAAATGGAGGCAATAATCACCGTACTGTCTACCTCGCAGATGTTGCAATGATGATGCTTAGTTCCCTGTATGCTTCGGTAGAGGGAAGAAGAGTGGGACCCAGAGGGACACCAGGGCAATCAGGGCCTCCCACCACAGTCAGCACTGGACTTAAAACAATCTGGCCATGCGGTAAGGTACCAGTCTCTGGAGAAGCTTAAGCTGCACCTCATTCCAACACTCAGAGTTGCAAGGAGAGACAAGATTACACACAGACGCAGGCACAGAGTTCTAGAACTCTGGGGAACAGGTGTTCTCGGAGCCCTAAGAGTCAGTATCCCATCACCTTGTTTGCCTGTGCAGATGTGACTGCGAGAATCACTTAAAGTTTACATGGTATTTTCTAATCTCCAAGTAGAGGTGACAGCTGCATCTACCCAGCTCTCTTTCATGGGGAATTGGGAAGTCCAGGAGAACGCAGTAAATTTCCAGGAATCCTCTTATTCCTGACCCCCTGTGTGGCTGAAAAGAGAAAGAGACGCACAGAGAGAAACATAGAAGGAGTCTAAAGAGTTTTCTGTCTCTAGGAGGGACGGGGACCCTGGGGACTAATTAGGATGTAAAATCAATGTTAATTAGGAGTGCCGATAGACCAGAAAGAGACCAAGCTGTGGTTTATGCTAAAAGAAAGTAGATGAGAAAGGAAGTGGAATAGAGGTCATGGGTCTTCCCAGTCTTCAGCCATCCCAGCCCTTGTCATTTGCATAGAAAACTAGACCGTTGTAAGGGAAAATAAAAGCATTTTTCTCACCACAGTTTCACCCAGTTCCTTTTCCATTTAAGGAAGTAGAGTCCTGGAGAAATTTGCCACAGCCAGTGGAATGAGAACTAAAAGCTACAGTGAATTTCTGTTATCTTTCTTTGTATCCCTAGTACTGGGCACAGTGCCTGGCACATAGTGAGTGATGTTTAATAAGTGTGTATTGATTGACTGATAGATGTTATAGCTGAACTAAGGACTCAGGATAGGAAAAGAGTACGTAACTCAAAAAAGAGTTCTAAAAGTCTGAGCATTTTCTATTTTCTGTGAGCATCCTGCCAGAGAAAGCTATAGCAGCTCTCCCCTTTAGGAGACATGTTTACTAATCACAAAATTCCCCAGTGGATGGAGGACAAAGTGTCGATGATCGTAAAGATAGTGGTGCCTGGGCTGGAGGTTAGAGCTGAGCTGGAGGCCTTCCCTACAGGCAGGAAAGGAGCTTACTAATCGCAGCACATCCCAATGGATGGAGGGTGATGGCTGAAAGATCGTGCTGCAAAATCTATAGCTTTCCCTTGAAGGAAATCATTGCTTACATCCCTTTCCATCAGCAGTTTTGCTTGGTTTGGACACCCCACAGAACATGATAGTCCCTAGTGGCCTGACTTCCCATTTTCTAGTTTGTCCATGGGATTGTAAGCAAATTGAGGATAAAAATTCTTTTTATTTGTATCCCTGGTGCTTAGGACAGTACCTGGCACATAGTAAGTGCTTACTAAGTGTTTATTGAATTGATTTGAATGAATCAAATCCCTTGTGTTGGACAGGGCATTTGTTGACTCTGAAGCTAGCTGGATATCTTTACAGTGTATCAAATGGAACAGAGATGTGATGCCCAGCAAGGAAGAGTTGCCACATAAAGTTTGTCAGGGAGCAGCAGAGAAGGGACATCTGACTGGAAGAGGGCACAGCAGAAAGCAGTATCTGAGGCATAAATCATTCCTCTCCCTGTGTGCCTTGGTCCCACATGTCCTTCACATGTGCATGCATATGCATCACCCCATGCCTTTCCACACTTATTAATTGTGCATGTATTTGTGGGATAGAGGGATCAAAGGTTAATAGTGGAAATGTTCTGCTGTTATTTTATTGCCGTATTGTTTTACTAAATTCCTTTACTTTGAACTAAGTGTATCCCTATGCTGGCTAGTAAAAGAAAGCACATTAATAGGGGCTCTTGAGATATTGTTTGGAGATGATTCTGACTCACAAAATATCTAGAATCCTAGGTAGTTTCCTGGAGGTCTCTATGAAGGGGAGGGGACAGCATGATAATGGTTCATTTTTTATTACCTTTCTATTGTATCCAATTAAGCTGTTTACTGAGATAAGCATGCTTAAATGGAAGCATTTGATTCACAGATTTCTGTGAGTGGAAGGAAGAGATTTGCCAATAAGTAAAGACAATGCCAAGAGACGAGCAGAGGTTCACACTTCTATAGCCAGGATCCAAGTCTAAGTCCTGGACTCCAAACCTAGGGCTCTTTTCCAGGAGATGAAATATCAGGAGAGTCAGTAGGTGAGTGGCAACCAGCATAAATGTGGTTCACGCTGGCACCATTGTAAGATCAGGCAGCTAGGTGTGCATTCCCACAGTGCCACCTAGTGGCTACATTCTAAAGTCCTCTCTAATCCAGTCTCTGGCATTCTATGCTTTATTTTCTGAAGTCCTTTATAGTTCTAACATTTCATGGTATTTCCCACCCTTTTTGTTTCTCTGTCCCATTTGGCTCACCTCTCCATCATTTATCCCTTAGCAACAGTTCCCTCCCTCCCTCCCATTTTGCTCAATTGCCAAGGGTGGGGTGGGGGGACGGGGAAAATCCAGACTACCTGTGTATCGGATCTTCTCACAGTCAATGTGACCCCTGGAGCAATTGCACCATTCTACGACTCCTTGATGGATTCGAGCCCAACTTTCATCTATGTCAAAGTACTCATAACGGGTTTCATCAAAGCATTTCTCTGTTCAGAAGGAAGAAAACATAGAAATTATGAGCAAAAATAAACCAGATCCTGTCCTAATAGCATCTACCTTTATTCTTCCTCTTGCTAGGCTCCCATCCCAGACAAAGCAAAAGCTAATAGGAGCTAATCACATCAGTGAGAACAGAACTGAAGGACAGCAAAGACAAATTAGTCCAGTGGTCAGGTTCCGTGGTAACAATTGATTCCTCTTGGTCAAAATCAGGACTTAGAGCTGCAAGAGACTTCTGAGCTGACCTAGTCCAAATCTCTTATCTTAGAGATGAGGAACTTGAGAGCCAGAAAGGCTCTATTTGAACTCAGGTCCTCCTGACTCCAAAGCCAGAACTCCATCCACTGCACCACTAGCTTCCTCTAGGTGCAGGTTTCAGTGTTGTTAATGGAACAAGTACTGGCCTGAGAGAGAGGTTAGCTGGATTCCGACCATTGCAACTGTGTGACCTTCATCCTTCTGTGCTGTTACCTCATCTGGTAAACGGGGCTCGTGATATGTATACAGCTCACTTTACAGGGTTGTTATGAGGAAAGTCCAAACACTATTAAAAATGTGAGTTATTATTAACAACAACAAAAATAAATATACATCAGAAAGAGCTGCATTGGAAAGGAGAAGCAGGCATCCGCCTCTATCCCGTGATTTTAGGGAGGAATAGCGGTAAGAGTCCCAAAGAGGTTTCTATATAGGACCTGAGTTTATGTCCTGGGATGGGACAAAGCATAGTGTACTTTTTAAAGGTCTGATAATAACAATCGATATCATGATATTATGATATTATGAAGCTCTTTAAGGCTGGCAGAATGTTTTACATATATTATCTCACTTGGTCTTCATAATAACCCTCAGAGAAGAAGCTTCTAGTATCCCCATTTTACAGATGGAAAACCTGGGGCTGAGAGGGTTACGGCACTAATTAGTATCTGCGGTGGGGCACAAACTCAGGTACTCCTGGGTCCCGAGGCAAGGCTCTAACCACTACATCATCCAACTAGCCAAAATGTTATTTATTTTAAGAGCTGGCACAAATGTGAAGATGTCACAATTATCTGAAGGGCACTAGATTGATCTCCTTTCACCAAAGCATCTCCTGTTTGAACCAAAGAGCCAGCGTTGCACAGTGGCTAGGAAGCCTGGCTGGAGGGTTAGACTCCTTTCTCTGCTCTAAGCATAACTTTAAGACTATAAATGGCCAAGTCCCAGGGGTACAAGTGTATTCATCAGAGTAGGAAGGCCCTCGCAAATGTAGTTACAGGTACAGCCCAAAAAAATACAAAACCCAAAACTAAAACAAAAACATATGAGGAAATAGCTAATAAGTATTATAACAGGCTCTCAAACCCAGGTCTCTTGTTTTCCAACCCAGTGCTTCTTCTACTCCACCAAATTGACCTGTGCCTATTATCCCAAACCTAGCACCTTCTCTTTTGCCTCTCCCTCATTCCCAGGTCCCCAAGCTGCTTCTCAAGGCTGGCGCTGGGGTGGGGGAGGGGGCTCCTTACCCATTTCGCAGTCCTTGCCAGTGAATTCCTCAGGGCAGGTACAGTGATAGGAAGTGGAGTCTTGGGAGTTGGAGCAGGACCCTCCATTTCTGCAAGGGCTGGAGGCACAATAATCCAGGCTGCCTGGAAGACACAGGGACATAAGCCAACGGCCTCCTTTGTCTCATTCTCTCCTTCTTCACCTCCCTTTCTCAGGCATTGCCTATGAACTGGAAATTCTGCTGGCTTCTGGTTAGACTTGGTGCTCTGTTCATGTAGAAAACTCTCCTTTCAGGATCTCAAAGACCTGGTTTGTTGGAACACAGGGGTTGAGACTGGCCTTATGCCAAGGTGGTGTTCACCTATTTGTGAGCTGGGAGAAATAAGTTCATAGGCTTTAGTATTAGGATGGACCTTAGCAATCATACCAACCAGTTCCTTCTACTTCAGAATGTAAGGCCCTTAAGGGCAGTGGAAATTTCATTCCTTTCTTTGTAGGGATACTTACTAGAGATATGTAGTAGCTGGCACAGTGCTGGGCACATAGGAAGCCTTAATAAATGCTTGTTGAGTTGACTTAAATTTTACGGAGGGAATTGTGATTCTGGGGTGGGAAGTGACTTGTTCACGGTCACACAGCTAGTAACTCAAACCAGAACTCAAACCCAGGACTTCTGAGTCTGAATTTCATGCTTTTCCCACTACACTGTAGTTTTCTAAGCAGAAAAATCCCCCCCAACTCAACCTTCTGCAATGTAAGAAATTCCACCATAGCATTTCTTAGTCTTCTAAAAGCAGGGGTTCTTTTTGTTTGTTTTTAATTTTTTAATTTTATTTTGTTTTCATTTTCACTCTCTTCCTCCCTCCACTCCCTTGTCAACCAACTGAGAAGGCAAGAAACATGATACCCCTTATACAGTCATGTAAAATATGTCTCTGTATTAGCCGTGTTCTAAAAAAAAAAAAGCAAGAAAATCTATACTCTGAGTCCATCATTTTCCTATCTGGAGGGGGAAAGCATTTTATATCACAAGTTCTTTGGAGTTGTGGTGACTCGTATTGATTAAAGTTACTAAGTCTTTCACAGTTAATTATCCTTACAGTATTATAAAGCAAGGGTTCATGAGCTTGTTGGTTTTTTTTTTTAATTTGATAGCTACGTTTCTACATAACTGGTTTCCTTTGTAATTGTACGTACTTTATTTTATGCGTTTTAAAATGTTATTTTGGGAAGGGCTTCACCAGACTGCCACAGCGATCCATGACACAGAAAACATTAAGAACCCATGCTCTGAAGTGTGTAACCCAAGGAGTATAATGTTTCCATCACACTTAAGACCTCCGTATTGGATGATTTGTTTCCAAGGGAGGAGTGATGATGCCTAGAGGCAAGCCTGGAGCACTGGTGGAGGGAAGGGCCAATGATGTGGGAAGGAAAGGACTACAGGGGTCACCAAAGGCAAACTTCCCCTAAATAGTAATATTTTTGCTGAGGCCTGGACTAGCTGGAGAGACAAAAGGTCAAGGTGCCTCTCTAGGCTGGGTGCATTTTAACACCATCCCTTAAACAAGTATAGACACTCATGCACACAAATACAGAGAGCTGTTCAAAAGAGGCAGTAAATTGTTCTTTTTTTTTTTTTGCTCCTGTTCGTCTTTAAATGGAAGCCAGAATACTATTTATAAGTGTAATTTGTCGCCCCGCTCCCAGACTATGAGTTGACACAGAACAAGTTCAATCTGGGGGTTGGTTCCTTCCAAAACATTCTCTCTTTGGCCCTTTTGATTTCACAAAATTTCCTCTGGAAAATCTCAGAATATAGATGGAATATAACTGTCTGTCTCCCTATATGTGAGTAAATGGATCCCCCTTTCCTATATAAGCATTCGAGTTAACAATAGATACATTGGGTAAGGACAGCCTATATTCCACCCACAGATAATGCAGAAAACATATAAAGAACTCAGTAATCCATAAACAATTGACACAATATCCTTCCCTCTCTAGTGAGTCCCACTTCTCCCCAAGATTCTAGAACTCTCCAAACTCTTAGCACCACTGCGTAGTTTGGACTCTCTTTTTGAAGAGAAATAAACTTAAGTTTGCAATAAACCACCATTCTGGTGCAGAGACTCCTATACCCCCCACCAGGGCATCCCAATTTAAGATGTTACCCCAATAATTTAAATTCCTGTCCTGCTTTCTCCTCCCCTTCTCAAGGACAAGGGACTATGGGTAGCCAGACAGGGAATACCCTGATATTCTAGTGAGTTCTACTTTCACCCCCAGAGATCAACATATAGTGTTATGGTGCTACTCTGAAAGGGAAACAGAAGCTTCTTCCTGGAGCTCATTCAGGAACTCCCTCCACTTGGGTTACCTGCACTGTCTGAATAACTCATGGTAACGGGGTAGGACAATGCCCAACTTTTTTGATTCAGTTTCCTGTTTAAGCTCCTTGCTCCCTCTCCATCTTTGGGAGCCACATATGTGATCCTCTTCTCTCTCCAAGAGGCTGGTACTATATAAGAAACTTCCTTTCTCTGGTTAGAAGGCTGGACTTTAGGATTTGGACTGTCCAGGTGCTCCACTGTCTTATATCTAGGAAGCGTTTAATGGATGACAGATGGTTGAGAATGTTTGTTCCTCTCTTCCCTTGGTGCTCCAGCACTGTCCTGCTTTCTGACATCTCTTGACTAAGACCATGACCAAGACACTTCCATCAACAGTCCCATAGGAGGTATACTAGTATACAGGTAACCCTGGAGACCAAAATCTATTCTTGGGCCTCTGATGTCTTAATTTTGCTCAGAAAAAGGAAATAAAATAGCTTCTTGATCAGTCTTTCAATTATGTCCAACTCTTCATGACCACGTTTGGGGTTTTCTTGGCAATACTGTAGTAGTTTGCCATTTTCTTCTCCAGCTCATTTTACAGATAAGGAAATCGAAGCAAACAGAGTTAAGTGACTTGCCCAGGGTCACACAGTTAGTAAATATCTGAGGTCAAATTTGAACTCAGAAAGATAGGTCTTTCTGACTCCAAGTCCAGCATTGTATCCACCGAGCCCAATAAAATAGCCAAAAGGCTGAATTCTACGGTCAAGTCTTGCCCAAAACGGTGCCTCTGGAGGAACACAACGGTTCTTCCCCATTCAAGACCAAGTCAGCTAATCCATCCTCCGAAGAGATTTTCAAAGATATCTCCACCTTAAACATGATGTCACTAGATCTGCCCCCACAGATCCCTCCACTCCTCCCAGGGTTGTCTGTGGTCATGGCCAGCCCCTAACAAGGAGACTCAAAGTCCTAAACAAAGGCTAACTTCTTGGTGAGCTCTGCTAGTCAAAGTCACCCAATAAACCAAGAAACGCCGTAGAGGGCATTTCTCCCCAGGTAATGACTGAACCAGGTCCCATGTGAGTTCCCTTTCAGTTCCAAGATTCCATGACTCTGACTCACATGCAAACAAGACAAATTCCCACTTGCACAATTGTCCACACACACAGCTGCTTACAAACGCAGGTGTATACCATAAACACACCCGGATACAGACGGATGCAGCAAATACCCAGACAAGCTCTCATCCGCTTACATAAGAGCACACCAACCCACACCATTCACACACAGAATATCCTGGATTTAGAGCTGGATGGGGCCTTAGAGGACAGCTAGTCCCATCTTTCATTTTACAAATGGGGAAACCAAGGCCCAGAGAGGATAAATGATGAGGGTCACTAAGTAACAGAGCTCAGGCCCTTTCAGAACCCAGCCCTCTTTTCACTACACTTGTTTTATAGACTGGGAAACTGAGGCCCAAGAAAAGGGAAAGGTCTTTGCCCAGGGTCACACAGGACTTAGCACTAGAGCAGGGATTCAGAGAATCCAGATCCCTCCACACCGGCGCTACCCACTATGACTTTTCCCCACCTGCTCCACAGATGGAAATGTGTGTCTGCACAAACACACCCAGGTCAGTGCATGAACACACGGGTGTGTCTGCGCATACACCGAACACAAAGACGTGCACACGGACACGCGCTCACCATAGATGCTGATAGGGAGGTACGTGTGCAGGGACTCACACAGTCCTCTCAACTCCCCATTGCTATAACTCAGGGTCTAGTCCCTTAAAAGGCTGTCAGCCGAGCTGTGTTTTCTCATAGCCCGGTCCTTGATGTGAGCTGGGGGGCATTCTTAGACTTGACCACCAGATGGCAATGTTGACTCACAAATGGCTAAAACAGGGTCATACATCTATGTACAGTCTCTGTCTCTGTCTCTGTCTCTATCTTTCTCTCCCCTGCTCCCTCCCTCCCTCCCACTCTCTGTCTGTCTCTGTCTCTATCTCTCTGTCTCTCTCTGTCTCTCTGTCTCTCCCCCTCCCTCCATCCTCCCTCCTTCCCTTCCCCCCCCCCCCATTGTCTTGGCCACTTCCTACCTGTGGGACCTTGGGCGAGTTGCTTACTCTCCCTGAGTCTCAGTTTCCTCATCTATAGCAGGGATGGACAAGATGACCTATAAGACCCCTTCCAACTTTAAATTTGTGACTCCTACCTGAAGTAGGTGTTTGATCAATATTTGTCGAAGGAACAAATGTCCCTTTTAGAGTGGCCCGAGTCCAGCTCAAACAGCTCTTGGTGTCTCTCTCTAAACAAGAGTTTTAGGAGGGCTAATCTAGATCATTTCCAAACAGGCTAGTAGATACTAATAATTTCTTGTACTTATAAGGCCTTTTATGTTTTTCAGTTGTTTTTTTTTTTTTTAAAGGGAAGGAATGGGAAGGGAAGGGAAGGCAAGAAGGGAGGGAAGAAAAGCATTCATTAAATACCTGCTATGTTCCAGGCACTGTGCTAAGCACTTTACAAATATTACCTCATTTGATCCTCACAACAACCCTGGGAGGCTGGTGCTATTATTATCTCCATTTTACAGATAGAAAAACTGAGGCACGGAAGTGTTAAGTGACTTGCCCAGGATCACGCAGCTAGTAAATATCTGAGGCAGGATTTGAACTTGGGTCTTCCTACTTACGAGTCCTATGCTGTAGCCACCAAGCCACCTCATGCTCCACACAACAGAGAACATTTGGAAAGGAGTCAGGCTCTAGGGGAGAGATGATGAGTTCTGTTTGGGATAAGTTGAGTTTGAGATACTAACAGAATATCCACACGTAGACATCCAGCGGGCAGACAACAAGGCATGAATGTAGTTCAGGAAAGAGATTAGGGCTGGGTGTACGGATGTGGAAGCCATCTATGTAGAGATGATAACTGAAGTCATGGAAATGGATGAGTTCACCATGAGAGAGTCCAGGAGGAGAGAAGAGGACCTTGAGGGACACCCTCGTTTAGGTGGTGTGAAATTGGTGACAAATAGCAAGAGAGATGGGAGAACAATCCAAAGAGATCAGTGTCACAGAAGCTAATGGAAGACAGAGTATCCAAGAGGAAGAAAGGCTAGTCTGTGGGGTCAAAAAATGCAGAGCAGTCCCATTGGATGGGGGCTGAGAAAAGGCCATTGGATTCAGCAGGTCACTGGCAATCTCAGAGAGAGTTCTTTCAGTCAGGTGGTTGGGGTGGAAGTCTGGTTGTGAGAGGTTGAGAAGCGTGTGGGTGGTGAGGCTGTAGAGACAGTAAGAATAGAAACCTGGTACAGAACAGCACAGTTATAGGTTAATTGCTTGAGGGGAAGGTGAGGTCAACTGAAGTTGTTTGCTTTTTTAAAAAATTTATTAGGGATGGTGGATACCTGAACATATGGGTAGGCAGCTGAAAAGGAACCAGTAGAAAGAGATTAAGAACTAAAAAGAAGGTGGAAATTCTCTAGGGCTAACTCCCAAGGGACACAGGGGTTATAAGATCAAAGACACAAGTAAAGGGATTATACTTAACAAGAAGGGTCCCTTCTTCCTTAGAGATTGCTGCAAAGAAAATGATGATGGAAAATATATAGGATTTTGAGCCATGAAGTAAGGGAGCTTACAACAGATGACCTGATTTGTTTTCTGTAAAATAGGAGATTAGCCAGGTCCTCTGTGGAGGGGGAAGAGATATGTGGTATGGGGGTGGGAAGTGAGGATACAAGAAAGTTGGTAGTATAAGTAGTAATAACAATAATTGGCATTTACATAATGCTTTAAGGTCTAGAAATTGCATTACAAGTATCTCATTTGATCCTTGTAACAACCTTGGGAAATAGGTGCTATTATTTTCTCTATTTTACAGATGAGGAAACTGAGGCAGACAGTGCTTTCATGGTTTGCCCAGCATCACACAACTAGTAAGTGTCCGAAGCTGGATTTAAACTTGGGTTTTCCTGACCCCAGCGCTCTATCTGCTGTGCCACCTAGCAACCTATAGTCTCAGTAAACATCTCACATAAAGGATACCATAAGCAAATTAGAAGAGCAAGGAATAGTCTACCTGTCAGATCTGTGGCGAAGGAAAAAATTCATGACCAAACAAGAGATAGAGAGCATTACAAAATGTAAAATAGATGATTTTGATTATATTAAATTTTAAAGTGTTTGCACAAACAAAAACAATGCGACCAAGATTAGAAAGAGAGCAGAAAGCTGGGAAACAATCTTTACAGCAAGTGTCTCTGGTAAATGCCTCATTGCTCAAATATATAGAGAACTGAGTCAGATTTATAAGAATACAAGCCATTCCCCAATTGATAAATGGTCAAAGGATATGAACAGGTAGTTTTCAGATGAAGAAATCAAAGCTATCTATAGGCATATGAAGAAGTGCTTTAAATCACTTTTGATTAGAGAAATATAATTTAAAACAACTCTGAGGTGCCACCTCACACCTATCAGATTGGCTAGTATGACAAAACAGGAAAATTTTAAATGTTGGAGAGGATATGGGAAAATTGGAACACTAATGCATTGTTGGTACAGTTGTGAACTGATCCAACCATTCTGGAGAATAGTTTGGAACTATGCCAAAAGAGCAACCAAACTGAGCAAACCTTTGACCCAGCAATACCACTACCAGGTTTGCACCCCAAAGAGATCATAAAAAAAGGAAAAGGTTGGAGTGCAAAAATAAGTTGAGTCCAAAATATTTATAGCAGCTCTTGTAGTAGGAAGGCCGAATTTATGATCTCAAATATAATCATGTATATGTTTGAATGGTCCGAAATCGCAAGGTATGAGAGATTCTCTAAGGAGAAAACAACAAGAAATTTATTTAGGCCCCACCGCAGCAAAAACTTGAACCAGCCTCCCCATTCCAACATCTTGACAAAAAGACTCCAGGCCCAGAAAGCCCAT
>CM053623.1:406634795-406681261 GCA_028646595.1 Phalanger gymnotis
TTTTTTTTTTTTTGCCATTTCCTTCTCTAGCTCATTTTACAGATGAAGAAACTGAAGCAAACAGGGTTAAGTGACTTGCCCAGGGTCACACAACTAGGGTTTGAGGCCAGATTTGAACTCAGGAAGAGTCTTCCTGACTCCAGACCCAGCTCTCTATCCACTGTACCACCTATTAAGCTTGCAGTCCACTAAAACCAGAAGATCTTTTTCAGACAAACTGTTGTCTAGCCACAAACCTCCCCCAGTTTGTACTTGTGAGCTTTTGGGAGCCCAAGTATAAGACAACATTTATCCTTATTAAATTTTATCTCATTAGATCAGTCCCACTGTTTTATGTTGTCAAGATATTTTTGCATCCTGACTCTGGCATGAAGTGAGTTAACTAATCCTCCCAGCTTTGCAGTTTATGCAAATTTAATAATCACACCATCTATGCCTTTATTCAAGCCATTGGGCACTTAGGAAATGCCCAAGTTCCACAGAAACTTCCTTTCAAATCATTCACCATCAAACCATTAATGACAACTCTTTGGGTCCAGCCATTCATTCACCCAGTTCTAAATCCTCCTAACCAGATGGTCAGCTACCATACACTCTCTCTTTTCCATAAGAATAGCCTGATAGACCTTGTTGAATACTTTTCTAAAAATATAGGTAAACTCTATGTATAGCGTTTCCTGATTTGACAGCCCAGTTACCCTGCCCAAAAAGGAAATGGAGTTAGTCTTCTTAATGAAGCCATGGTGGTTTTTTGTGACCACTGCTTTTCCATCTAAATCTTCACTAATTATTGCTTTAATAACATGTCCTAGAATTCTGGCAGTAATTTAAGGCCAGCTCATTGCAGGCCCCCCATTCTCTTCACCCCCACTCTCACCTTTTTTTGGAGGGGGGAGCAGGTTATTTGCCCTTCTCCAAACCATCATAGCTGTCCTATTCTCCATGAAATTTCAAAGATCACTCACAGAAGTGCTGCCATAACATCTGTCAATTCTTTTAGAACCTTGGTATGTAGTTCATCTGCGTCTAATTACTTGAAATCAGTGTTGTCAGTATCTTCCTGCTTATCTTGAGTATCTACTCCCTATTAGTTATTTTTCTTCCAACCTTCCAGGCTAAAAATAATTCTCCTTGGCTGGAAAAAATACACCCAGAAGGAAAGTGAGAGCTTAATAGTTCTGCCTTGTTTCTCCATAAATTAAGCAGATACTGGTTGACTATTATTCTAAGATGTTGTAGACAGGATTTTTGTTCAGGTCTAAGTTTGATTAGGTGACCTCTGTGGTTCTTAACAACTCTGAGATTCTATAACTTTAATATACTGCTCACTCTGCCCAAGTGCCTGAAATTCCACCCTTAGAGCTCAATCCCTTTGATTTCTTCTCCCTGTAAATATTTCTGGAAGGTAGTAATATGTCAGATTCATTTACACTAAGATCTTAGCTCTAAAAATGTGAGAGCTGGGATGAGTCTTAGAATACAGACTATCAGAGCTGGATTGGGCCTAGAGCAAATGTGGTGATCATTTTTTTTTCTTTTCTCTTCTCTCCACTCTTTTGGCATGTGGTAATTCTAGGATATATTCAGCTCCTCTTACCCAATCAGGAATATGGTGGGAAGTAGCCCTGGGTGATTGGAATAGACCTTGCCTAATTGTGCCCAGAAAAACCCACATTCCCACAATTGTCCTCAGAGACAATTGGAGAGAAATTGGGTCAAGTTTTTTAAGCTAGTGGGAATTAATGACATGGGTGGGAAACACATCACATCAGACTGTGAAGTTACCCAGTCCCTGATGCAATGCTGATGAAGGAATCTCAGTTTAGAGATCAAAATGATGACAGGATGTTGCTCCTGATTCTAAGGCAAACTTTTATGAGAGGCTAGAGGTCTTTAAGAACTATAATGTAAAGGAAACGGTTCAAAGTAGAGGCACTGTGGTCTGGAACTGTAATTCAATCAATCAGTATTTATTAAGTGCTTGTTGTAGAGGCAAAAGACAGTCCCTTGCCCTCAAGGAGTTTACAATCTAATGCATCTCCTACTATGACAGAGAAGTTGAAATACTCCACCTCTGCTAAACTGAGATGAGGGCCCATATCAGAAATCACCTTCCCTGGAAAGGGGCCTGTTAATACCAATGACTGGCAGCTGCAGAGAACACCAGGCAATGATGGGAGCTAATATCTCCCCGCTGGCAGTTGCAGAATGCTGCAGGAGGAGAGATGGCTGGAATGATCTGTTGCAAACTGCTAGGAGAATGGATGGGCTCAAGGGCCATGAATGGCCACATCTCCTGGAAATTCATGCTTATGAGGGACAGACCTTCTGCAGGCCTCTGGCAAGTGCTCACAATGTCTAAGAGCTCAACTCGTTTCTTTGACCCATTTAAAAAATAAAAAACACCAATCCTTCCTTGCTTCATTCTTTGAGATCCATATGCACACAAGGGAGGTGCTTGATGGGATCTTTTAGTGAAGTTCCCAGATTCTCTGGGTGGGAGCAGTAGGCGAGGGACGTGAGAAATGCTCCCAAGTGTCCTCGAGCCCTTCGAGTGACATGAGAGCATCTGATATACGAGTTATACTGTGAAATGTCTACCCCAAGCACCCACAATGAGAGCTCTAGGGGCAGAGGTGTGGCCAGCACTAGAATCTCCTGGCTCCCAGTACAGGGCTCCTTCTCGTTGTGTTTCTTTCTTCAATGACGGAGTCTCAAGGGGTCTCATTGGGGGAGATGTTGACCCATCTGAGAAGAAGTCATAGGCAGTGGAGGGAGGAGGATTCTGTGATTCCCTTCCCCCACTACCCTCACAATGCTACTATTGGTTGGCCCTGAATCCCTGCTTCCAAGTCTCTGTGGAGGGTCTTTGTATCTCCCCTGTGCAGAGAGGCCTCTGTTCAGTAACTGAAGGTCTCTTAGTATCCTGGACTAGTTCTGAACTGATCTGGCCCCATTTTGGCAGGCAGGGCCCTTTCCCCACCTCTTACCCTGCCGCTACTGCAAACCGGCAGGCCCAGGCCAGAAGACCAGGGAGTCTGTTCCCCTTAAACTTGAGAAAAAATAATAAATGCTGACATTGTTTTCAATCTTCCTTTAAACCAGATCTTCTTCCTCCTCCCTCTTCTCCCCCCAGGCAGCAGTGGTACAAGAAAAGGTGGTTTGGTCCAGGAAGAATCTTTTTAAAAAACACCAACTGACTCCTTCAAGGTAAATCATTAATGGGAATTGGCAGAGACTTCGCTGAGGCCCAAGAAGTAACAGGATTTCCCTCGGCCACCAGCTTAGCAGAAAGAAGACTAATTCGTGTGTGAGAAAACCACAGGGAAACACAGCCAACTGACTCCAGGGCCCGCTTTGAAATAACTGACTGCCCATTGAGCCAATGCTGCAGCACAGTTTGGCACCTGGCAATTTGGGCACACCACGCCAGCATTTTGGCAGCCTACAAGCTCAACGTGATTCTACAGGGCGACACAGGAAACAAAAATCTAAGGTATTAAAAGAGGCAGATCCTTTGAGACCAAGGGAAGTGACGGTCCTCTCATCTCCTGTCCTGGTCAGACCACACTGGCATATTGTGCTTAGCTCTGGGTATCATATTTTTATGAAGAACATTAACGAACTAGGGTGTGCAGTGGAGAGCATCTAGAATGGAGAGGAATAGGAAACCAGCCCAGACCAGGATTCGTTGAGGAGCTCAAGAAGTACAGTATAGGCTGGAGAAGGAAAACTTAAGAGGAACGTAATATACGTCTTTAGGTATTTAAAGAATTATGTTCTAGAGGAGGGATTAGATTTGTTCTTCTGGGTCCCAAAGGGGAGAAAAAAGGAACAATAGGGGAAGTCACTGGGAAGGTGATTTCAACTATACATAAGGAAAAACCTGCTAATAATTAGAACTGTCCAATCATGAAAGAAGATGCTTCTGAAAGTGGATTCCTCCATCATTGGGGATCTTATAGAGAAAAGATGGGTAACCATTTGGGGAGGAGGAGGTTGCAAAGAGGATTTCTGTTTAGATAAAGGTTAGGCTAGAATACCTCTGCGATTTCTTCCAGCCTCAAGTTGTGATTCCAGAAGTTTTTGACTCTGATACTTGGAGTGGGAAGCAGGGGGTGGGGTAGGGGAGGGGGTCTATAAGCTCATTGATACAGATGCTCTCTATACCTGTGCAAATCAGGTCCCACTAGGACTTATGATCCTGGGCAATTCTTGTTTATGTCTTTCTAGAAATCCTCCATAAAGGATCCAGGCCTTTCTCTAGTTCTTTTAATATTTTGTGAATACCAGCATCACTCTTGGGCTGTCCATCTGTTATTTTTCACTCCCACTACACAACCAGCCCACATCATTCTCCAATTATACATATCCTCGATGATGTCTTTCCTGCTAATTTTTACATACGGGTCATCGTTAATCACACGTTAGAGCCAACTTATAAATACCACATATCAGGGGGTCACCTGCGGTTGTGAAATCATAATGCTTCAGAACCTATAGAATTCAATGATTCACAGTCATACCATATCATGGAGGAGTTATTGGTGTTAAAAGATGGTGGGACTTTTTTTTCCTTTCTGTATAAATGTGTCAGGGAGAAGTTTGGCCTCATTGAAGGTGCCATTATCTTCACGGTGGTCTGTTTGCTTATGTACATAGTGAGCAGTACATGTCAAGATGAGGGGTGTCTCATGAAATTCCTCTTCTTTCTGTCTTTGTGTACACAATGAAGCCAGTTCCTCCACCTGTGAACTGTTGATCCACTGAGATCTCTTGGTTTCACTTATAGCAAGAAAGTCCATATGGCTGTGCATTTGGCACAAAGGATCCAGAAATGGAAAGACAACATGGCCCCTGCCCTAACGATTGTGAAATCGTTTGGGAGGGATATGTATATGCCTACGTCTAAATAAGTATGTTACAAAAGAGAGAGTGATGGCAGCAAAGGAGAACGCCAACTAAACTGCTGTAAGAAATCTAATGGAGAGATCATTTTCATCTGGGTGTATGTCGTAGAGTTGTGGATAGATATACTGCAGTTGAGTCAGGAAAACCCAAGTTTCAAATCCTGCTTCTGACACTTACTAGCCGTGAGACCCCCAGTAAGTCATTCAACCTTTCTGAGCCTCTGTTTCCTCATTTGTAAAATGAGGAAAATAGCACCTCTTCCACAAGGATGCTGTGAGATAGAGCTATAAAGCACTCTGCAAACCTTAAAGTGCTACATAAATATGAGCCATATTTATTATTATTATCATTATTGTTATTGCTAATGAACTCCACAAAGGCACAGACTTCTTTTTATCTAAGCTCTGTCGCTCCCTTAGACCTAGCAAAGCAAGGCTTTGCACATAGTAGGCCAGTCAATAGCAAAGCAAGGCTTTGCACATAGTAGGCCAGTCAGTAAGTATTTACCAAGGGCCAACTATGCGCTAAGTGCTAGGGGACTACAAAGAAAGGAAAAAGACAGTTCCTGCCTTCAAGGAATTTCCAGTCTAATGTAGGTGGTTAATAATTGCTTGCTAAAGTTTCGCTTAGGGACCCATGCCACCTACCTCACCACTTGTAAGGAACTAATCACCCACAGACTTTCCAGGGGCTTAGCAACACCTATCTACTCACATCTTATACCAACGAGAGGGAACCTTATTTACTTGTGTTCTCTTTGGGCACCATGATGCAATATCCCCACCTCCGGTCCCGGTCATAATTGTGTGTGGTTGCGCACCTGCAAGCAAGAGAACACACGTTATGATCTGAGAAAAGTCAGACAATCTGGGTCCATTGGGACATTTGGTGTCTGATTTTTCTGTGTTCTGTTTTTTTAAATTTTTTAGTCTATTTTACCTTCTAGTTAGGATCAATTTTCCTTAAAAGTCCATTCCGGTACATCACCATCTGGCCCCAAATACCTTTTCTAGTCTTTCCTCTCACAGCACATAAATCTTCTCCAGACAAGATATCATCTTCCTCTTCACTACGTCGACACTCTCTTATGCTCCGTCTCCCACCAGACAGACCCTCTACCTCAATGAATCCTTCCTGGATGTGTGCTTTGAATTGTATATCAGCACTTACTTATCTCCATCTCCAATATATAGATAGATACAGATAGACAAAAATGAAATAAGTCTTGCCTTTAAGAAGCTTACATTCTAAGGGGAAACAGCATGTAGATATAGATATAGCCGTCTATAGATTATCTCTCTGTCTGTCTGTCTGTCTGCCTATGTTGTTCTCTGTCCTTTCCACGACCTACTCAGATGGAAGTGCCAAAGGCAGGAACTACATAATTTTTATCTTTGTATTCCTAGAGGCTATCACAATGTGCACAGTAGATACTTAATAAATGCTTGTTTAATTAAATTGAATTGAATTTTGCTGTTGAAAAAGCTCTCCACTGGGAATCAGATAACCTGGGTTCTAGTGATGGCCCAGTGTGATCTTGGTCAATGTATGGCTTCTCTGGCCATCAGTTTCTTCCTCTTTCAAAGGAGAGGGTGGGACTAGATGGTCACTAAAGTTCCTTTCAGCTGTGATAATCCATAAGCCTAGGGAATTAAGGATATTATATAGGAGACTTACAATCACATTTAGGTTGGATTAAATGCCTTCTGATGCCCCTTCCAATACTGAAATTGTGTGAATCTGTGAGTCTACAAATTATCTAGAGCTTTTCTCTCTCTCCCTCTCTCTCTTTCTGTGTGTGTGTCTGTCTGTCTGTCTCTCTCTGTCTCTGTCTCTCTGTCTCTGCATGTGTGTCTTTCTGTCTCTGTCTTTCTCTCTGTCTCTGTCTCTCTATCTCTCTCCCTATTTCTCCTTCTTCCTTCCCTTTCTTCCATTTAAGTTCCCAACTGTTTTCCAGGGCCTCCCTTCCTTCTATTTCTAGCCTCATTATCTGAGCTTTCTAAGCCTGGGGGCTCCCTGAGCTGTGCCTCTTGCCTTATCTGGACATGTCAGGGTCCAAGATTCATGAACTATTGCCCAATAGGTGGGCTCTTGGCTTTCTTGGCCGCTTCTACTCCCTTGGCTTGGCCCAAAGAGGACAAAGTAGGGGCCAAATGTCTAAGGTTTTGGGCCACACCTTGTATTATAAATAAATTGTATGAGGATGGGGGCATTGGGAGAAGGTAGCAAAGAGAGAAGCCTCATGCTGGCTCTTGCCCAAAATGGTTTTAATTTTCAGTTCTCTAAAGCCTTCCTGTGACTTCCCTGTCTCACAGAAAGTCTGTATAAATGTAGAAACCCCAAGTAAAGGGTGTTTTCCAGACTTACCAACCCAGCATTACCAGTCCATAGATACATTAGTCAACTACCTTCTCAGGGTAGTGTGAGGGGCCATATCTCTCAAAAAAATAATTTTGTCATTTGTCTTATTTACACTGATATTCATGTCCCTACCTCTGTCCTGATGGGGCAGGTAGGTAGACAGAGTACTGGGCCTAGAGTCAGGAAGACTCATCTTCCTGAGTTCAAATATGGCCTCAGACACTAGCTACATGACCCTGAGCAAGTCATTTCACTGTTTGCCTCAGTTTCTTCCTCTATAAAATGATTGGAGAAGAAAATGGCAAACTAACTCCAATATCTTTGCCAAGAAAATTCCAAATGGGTCACCAAGAGTCAGACATGACTAAAACAACTCAATAACAACAACACCTCCATGCCAGTCTATTGAAATTTCTCTCTTTCTTCAAGGACAGTTTAGGTGCCACCTTCCCCATGAAGCCTTTCAACCCCCAACAAGTGAAGTTTCTCCTAAATTTCTCCTAACACTATGCCTGGACCTCTCCTCTACATATCTCACTTTCCTTTGTATCAAAATTAATTGTCTACATGCCATGTTCCCCTTCCCTCATTGGAGTGTAAACTTCTTGAGGGCAGGGATTATGTCACTGTGCATATTGTGTGTTCCAGGTGCCTTCAACAGAGCAGGAGATTAATAAAGATTCATTGTAGCATGTTATATCCTGTCTCTCCCTTGGTGTTGCTTAACATGGGAAAGAGCGAGCCATCTTAGTAAAGACTTGAAGGATTGGTTATAAAAGGGAGAAAGTAATAAGGTAGTGAAGGCTGGACTGACCTACCATTTCTTCAGGGACCCGGCAACAGAGGTGCAAGAATGGTGCAACCGCCCACCAAAGCGGAAAGGAAAGGTGCATAGCTGGCCATCCTCGGTGAACACTGGAAAACACAATGGAAAAATCCAGCAAGGGTTAGGCGTCACCCCTGAAACTGGCCTTATAGTTAATCGGAGAGCAGACAGAAGAGGCCTGCTATATATCAGTCCTGTTCTATATTACCTATATTTCCCATCATTCCTCACTGACAAAATCATAGAATTTTACTCATAGACTTTCAAGTCCCATGTCTGTGGCTTTGCATGGGCCTGGAATGCACTCTCCACTCCCTCTTCACCCTCAATTCTTGGAACCCCCACGTTCAAACTTACCTCAAGCACTGCCTCCAACTGAGCCCTTTCCTCATCTGCTTCTGCTCCTAATGCCTCCCCAAATTACCGTGTATATATTTAGTATGTGTATTTGTGGTTTCCCAAGATAGAACATAAACTTTTTGAGGGCAGTCACTTGCTATTTTTGGCTTGGTATCCCCAGCACTTAGTATAGTGTCTGGTGCATAGGAAATACTCGATGAATGCTTGTTGACTTGGTTTGATTAGAACAAATTCACTCATAAATTCATGAAATTCATACATTAGAATTACAGAATTTTTTGACTCATAGAATCCTAACATCTTAGAATTGGAGGACTAAACAGAACGAGTTTAATCCAACCCTTCTTCCTCTTGTTACTGTTCAGTTGTTTCACTTGTGTCCAACTCTTCATGACCCCCTTTTGGGGTTTTCCCAGCAGAGATGCTAGAAGGGTTTGCCATTTCCTTCTCCAGCTCATTTTACAGATGAGGAAACTCAACCAAACAGGGCTAAGTGATGTGCCCCAGATCACCTTTCAAAAACCTGAAGATAGTTATCCTAGCCCCTCCAAGTCTTCTCTAAGCTTTCCCAGATCTTTCAATGATCCTCTTATAGTACGGTTTTGGGTTCCCTCACCATCCTTGTTGGCCTCTTCTGGTTGAGCCTCATCTTGCCAACATCTTTCCCAAAGTGTGTTGCCTGGACCAGAGGGAATGTAATATTCCACTGGGAATCTGATCAGAGCAGAATACAGTAGCATTATCACGTCCTCCATTCTAGACACTCTGCCTCCATAAGAATAGTACATTCTCCAGTTGCTCCCCAGACCATGGATGGTGGAGGCCATTAACACATTCATACATTAGTAATTCATTGAATCAGATAGCAAGACTAGAAAGCTAGAAATTGTAGAGGGCATCTAGTAAAGACTCATGGATAAAGGGATGGGACTCAGGACAGCTAAGTTTTGGTTGCCAAAGGAAGGAGGGGAAGAGGGGAGAAGGTGCAGAGTACCAGCAGACAACAGACTAAAATAAACAAGGGGCCATAGTCAAAGTCGAATTTCAGATTTCAAACACATTTTAGCAACTTTGACTCCCCAAGTGTCTATATTCCACATAACATTCTTTATGTTCTAGTGTATTTTTATTTATTTTGTTAAATATTTCCCAATTACATTTTAATCTGGTTTGGGCCACACCCCGGAGTGTTCCAACTAGCAATGTAGGCCTCAGGCTGCATGTTTGACACCTCTAGAATAAAAGACAGATTTGGAGTGGGAAGATCAAGAAATCAGAAGATCGGTTCAGAACTGGTCAAGGATACTCAGGATACTCTAGTCCCCAGGTCTTCCACTTACTTATATGGCCATGGGCAAGCCCCCTTTCTTCCCTGGACCTCTGCTTCCTCTTGTCTAAAAGGACAGGGTTGGATTAGATGGTCTCTAAGGCAAAAATGTCAAATGCAAATAGAACCAGGGCCACTAACCAAACCTAGGGATCCCTGCTGTGGTATATTGACTTAAATTATATTTCATTCGAAATGTAATGTTATCTATGTTTGATTGTATTTTTATTTATTTTGCTAAATATTTCCCAATGACATTTTCATCTGGTTCTCTCTATGCTTGGGAGTGTTGTAAGCCTCATTCATGGTTGACATCTCTGCCCCAAGGTCCCTTTGAGCCCTGCATCCTATCATTCTAGGCCTGCAGGCTGCTTCTCTTCTTCCCCTTCCCTAATCAAGCCACGGGATTCCAGTGGGTGCTAGGTTCCCCCCATTTTGCCTTGGTGCCTTAGAATAGATAGGTTGTGAGGAAGGTCTCCCCCCAAAACAAAGCCATAAACCCATTCCCTGAAGAAGACATCTGACTGGACCCAGCAATTTTGGTGGGAGGGGACTGACATGAAGTGGTGGGAAAAGCACTGGACTAAAGGTCGAGAAGGCTGGCTTCTCATTCTCCTTCTAGCACTGATTTTCTTTACTCTCTATATCTCAGTTGTTGGGTTGGTTTGTTGTTGTTTTTTTATTTGTAAAATGTAGACAATAGTCTCTACTCAGTTTATCTCACAGGATTGGGGGGAAGAGGGGAGGAAGGAGATAATATCTATAAAATTATTTTGACAACCATAAGGTGCTTTACAATACATTTTGTTTGTAAAGAATCCCAGCACATCAGTCAGAACCAGCCTCCCTGGGTCCCATTCAAATGCCTGCTCTGTCTCTCTCCTCTCACCCCAACCCAACCTCCACCAAATCCCCATTTTCTGCTGGTCAGTGGTCAATCCCCCATCTCAGCTCAGAAACTGAACTTCCTTCCTCCTCACATCTAGGCCAGGACAGAAATGACACAAAAAGACTTTCCTCCAAAAGGAGAAGCAGTGGGAGCCAGTCTTGGTCTATACACAAACTGTTGTGGCCATACAAATTCCACCCAAGATCCTTCTCCTGGAGTGAGAATGCAAGGAAAAGGGCACTGGCTGAGGAAGCAAGAGGCCCTGCTCTGCTACTGAATAGCTGTGTGATCTCCCCCTTTCTGAGTCTCAGTTCCCCTACTCTGTAAAAACAAAAGGATTGGACTAGATGATCCTAAGCACCCTTTTAGGAAGGAAGGAAACATGCATTTATTAAGTGCCTTCTATGTTGCCAGGCACTGTGTTAAGTGCTTTTCAAATATTTTCTCATTTGATCTTTACAATAAACCTGGGAGGTAGATGCTGGTGTTATCCCCACTTTATAGTTGAAGGAAACTGAAGAAGACAA
This sequence comes from Phalanger gymnotis, assembly GCA_028646595.1. Taxonomy (NCBI): domain Eukaryota; kingdom Metazoa; phylum Chordata; class Mammalia; order Diprotodontia; family Phalangeridae; genus Phalanger; species Phalanger gymnotis. The sequence continues at coordinate 406,645,997 of CM053623.1, forward strand.
AAGCTGATTTACCCAGGGTCATATGCTAGTAAGTGCCTGAGGCTAGGTTTGAACTCAGAATTTCCCGACTCCTGGACCAGTGTTCCTGGTGTACTACCTAGCTCCCCAACCTAGCTCCCCTTTTCAGCATTAACATTCCATATCCTGTGTTCTACTGTCCTCTCCCAGTCTAAAATTCTATATTCTAAGGTCCCTTCCAGTCTCATGTTTTACATTGCATTTACAGATCCATCCCAAATGTAACATTCCGCATGCTCTGATAGTTTGATTCTCAGCTCATGTTGAAGCTACCATTCCTTTCCATATGGCTTCCACCTTTCTGCCCTAACTGTACCTCCCCCCCAGGGGCCATGTTCTCTCCTCATTCTCCTCTCCATACATCTTCTGTCCCTCTGAACCTCCTGCTGTCCCCCAAGGGGGCCATGCTCACTTCTGCATCCCTGCCTTTGCTCACAAAGTTTCCCTCTATTTAGAATATTTTCCCCATCCCATCTCTGCTTCCCTCCTCCCGTCCTGCATTGTCTTCCCCTGTTAGAATATAAACTCCTTGAGGGCAGAACCTGTCTTGCATGCTTGTATTCTCATCCCCAATGCTTAGCACAGCACTTTACACATAGTAAGTAGTGGTTAATAGTATTTAGTAAATTTTAATAATCTCTCAGCTTATCTTGCTCTCACTTTCTCTTTAACTGTGTATGTATCTCTCTCTCTCTCTCTCTCTCTCTCTCTCTCTCTCTCTCCATATATATACATATATATATAGTATGTGCATATACAGATACATATGTATATATGTATCTATATCTAGCTATACAGGGTGTTCCTAAAGTGTGGATACATAGGCAACAATGCATATTTTCAAGAAATGAAGTGATTGAAATTTTCAACAACATTTTATTTAATTGGAATATTAACAAACAACATCTTCAACTTCAAATAACATCATATGATTTCATATTCATATTCCAAGAATGAATGTGCTAAAAATTGATGGCAATGTGGAGTTATTGCATCAAGTTCACGTGAATCCTGCAAAGGGAATCAACCTTTGCATCGCAAATGATGAAAATCATATCGAAGAGGTTATTTGTTAATATTCCAATTAAATAAAATGTTGTTGAAAATTTCATTCATTTTGTTTCTTGAAAATATGCATTTTTGCCTATTATTAGGGATACCCTATATAAATCATCTGGCCACCTTTCAAATCTTTCCCGACCTTTAAATCCCAGTCCAAGCCCCATCTCCTCCATGAAGTCTTTCCTGAGCCCTCCTGTTCACAGGGATGTTGCCTCTGGCCTCCTAACGGTGAGTGCCCCCAATATGGCCTGCTCTGGCAGTCCAAAGACTTGGGTTTGATTCTTGGTTCTCCTACTTAGTAGCTGTGTGACCTTGGACAAGTCAAGTAGTCTCTCTGTTTCTGCCTCATTGGTAAAGAGTGAATAATGCTCCTTGTACTGCCCATCTCACAGTGTCGTTGTGAGGAAAGCACTTTGTAAACCTGAAAGTAGAATTAACCAGCAATCATTCGAGTGCTCCCTCCTCATGTGCCAGGCACTGGGTTAGCCATTCCGGACACAGAGAATTGAAAGTGATTACTGTCATTTACAATGCCAGGTTCTTCAGTGCCTCAAACCTGGGGTGAGGCTAAGGATCCTTTGACCAGTAGGCTAAACCACGTAGAGAGAGAAGGGAAGAGAGGGTCCGAGAAAGAAGGGGAGTGGGCTTCTTAGAGAGGGGTGGGCCTGCTATGGAACAGATAGTAATAATAATAGCTAGCATGTACATAATGCCTTAAGGTTTAAGGCACCTGAAGTGTGTTCTCTCATTTGATTCTCACAATCCTATAAATTAGGTCTTCTTTTAGTATCCCCATCTTACAGATGAGGCAAATTAACCCTCAGGAAGGTTCAGTGACTTGCCCTGGGACACATAGTTAGTAAGGGTCTGAAGCAGGATTTGAACTCAGGTCTTCCTGACTCCAAAACCCAGCCTCTGTTTATTCACTGTGCTACCTTGATTTCTAAGGTAGAGTTAAGAGGGACTCTTGGAGCAAGAACCCCTAGTCTAGGCTGAACTGAGCATGGGCTAGAGGGAGCATAGCCTCAGAGATTTAGGGATAGAAGGGACCTCCAAGGTCATTTAGTCTGACCCTTTCACTTTTATAGTTGAGGAAGTGGAAGACCATAGCTGTTAGATGAATTGCCCCAGTTTACACAGTATCCAAACCCAATTCCTCTGGCTTCAAATCCAGTACACTTTCCTCTGTATTGCACTTCCTCTTGGGGGCACAGGATATGGTCCCTAAAGCAGGGGTTCTGGGAGCCCATACCTCTGGGTTCTAGAGTCTCTTGTTCCACACGTCTTTCTCCAGTCACATCAAAGGCTGGGGACTCTGTCCTGTTCTACAAAAAAAATCAATGAGAGGCACAAATTAGCTTAGGAAATCCCTTTCTCCGGGTCCTCTCTCCCATTCTAACCCAATCCCAGGGACAGAGAAACCTTGGCAGAGCCAATGAGGGAGAATTTAGAGAGGAGTCATGAAATTCTAAGTGTCAGTGGCAGGATTTAAACCCAGGTATTATTGACTCCAAGTCTGCCCCAGGATCCCCTATGCCACTGCCATGGATAGTGGGGTCATAATATCCTTTGAGGGAATCTTTAGCACTCACAGAACTCCAACCAGTGGGAAATCTACACTTAAGAGGTTCTCTAATAATTGCCCTTCTTGTGAATTCTCAATGAAAATTCCCTTCCAACGGCCTTATTGCAAAGGAAGTGGCAGTCTTATGAAAGGGGATAGATAAACAGTGGCAGATGAAAGGTCACTGCTTATCTGGGAGGTGAGTGACAGCGTATGTGAGGCAGTACCAATACTCCTGTGTTACCTAAGGGAAGATGGCACCTGGGAAGCTGAGGGCCCCTCTATTTAGCAAAAATAACTGATGGAGGGGCAGCTAGGTGACTCAGTGAGTAGAGCACCAGCCCTGGAGTCAGGAGGACCTGAGTTCAAATGCGGCCTCAGAAACTTGACACACTTACTAGTTGTGTGACCTGGGCAAGGCACTTAAGCCCAATTGCCCTGCCTTCCTTTCTGCAAAATAAATAAATAAAATATTTTTTTAAAAAAAGAAATAACTGATGGAAAGGCTTTGGAAAGCAGGAATTTCTCCATAATGCCAATGGTGATAGTTATTACTGGTTTAGAGTGGGCCCATGTGGGCCTTTGCCTTGTCTTCATGGACAGAGCTCTGAGCTAGGGTCCAGGAGACCTTCCAATGTCTGGTGATGGAGGACACAGAAGGAAAGGGCTCTCCCAGCCATTGTAAGATTATTTCCTTACTCTATGTGCAGGCCATCAGCTTCCTCATAACTCCTCAAGGGTTCAAGTGTAATGAGGTCAACATCGCCTTAAGCCTTTCCCGATCCTCAGCTGATACATTATCTCTCCCAGGAGAACTTTGTAATCATTTCGTGCTGTTGTACAAAGTATCGATGTATATACTTATATTTGCACTCCTCATCTCCCTCTTTACAATGTGTCCTTGAGGATGGGGGTTTTTTAACTTTTGTCTTTGAATTCTTAGTGCCTAGCACTGTGTACAGCACATAGTAGGTGCTTGTTGAATGACTGTAGGTCAAGGGAGATGTCAAAATAGAAATCCTCTAGATTTTCAAGTCTGATCCCAGAGAAGAACACAGATCAGAAAAATACTTTGTATCTAGAGTCAGATCAAGGAAGGGCCTCGTGTGACCGGGTACAAGCCTGACTCAGAGTTCCTTCCTTCTGTTTGCCTCCACTCCCATACCCCTCATACCTCATTATACCTAAGACTCACAATGCACCTTTTTCTCCTCAACCTGCCACCTCCCTCCCCTCCCCCGCCTTTTTTGAATACTCAAAAGTACCCAGAAGTGCCAGAACTGAGACCTAAGGCTATAGAACAGAATCCCCTTGACTTGGAAATCAAATCAAATCAACATGCATTTATTAAGCACCTACTACATGCTATGCCAAGCACTGGGGATAATGCAAAGAATAATTACTGACCAAAAATAATTACCAACCTCAAGGAGCTCACTGTCTGATGGGAAAGAACATGCAAACAACTAAGAACAAGCAAGATATATATATATATGTATGTATGTATATATATATATGTATGTATGTATATATACATATATATGTATAAATAAATTAGAGATCATCTCAGAAGGAAAGTTCTAGTATTAAGGGGAACAGGGAAAGGATTCTCACAGAGGGTGGTATTTTAACTGAAAGTTAACAGAAGCCAGGGAGACCAAGAGACAGAGCTGAGGAGGGAGAGAATTCTAAGTATGAAAGACAACCAATGAAAATGCAGAGTAGAGAAATGGAGTGTCTTGTTCAAGGAACAGCAAAAGAGACAGCTAGGCAGCATGGTGGATAGAGCAACTGGCCCTCAAGTCAGGAGGACCTGAGTTCAAATTTGGCCTCACCCATGTACTAGCTTTGTGACCCTGGGCAAGCCACTTAACACGCCTCAAACAATCAAGGAACATCAAAGGAGGTTAATGTCACTGGATCAGAGAATATCAGAGGAAGTAAGGTGTAAGGAGACTGGGAAGGTAGGAAGGGGCCAGATAATGAAAGGCTTTAAGAGCCAAACAGAGGATTTTATCTTTGGTCCTGGAGGTAAAGGGAACCTGGAGTTTATAGGTTAGGGGTTGGTGACAGGACCCTAGAAATCCTAATTCAATTCTAGAAAAAGAAAGTAATTAGCCCCCTTTGGTTCCTGACATTCCCATACCTAATAGCGGCCCCTGATTTTTTTTTCTCTTCTCTTCTGATTAGCTTCCCTAAGCACTCACTCACATATACTAGAGATCGAAAAGAGCTTCAAAGTTTAATTCAGAGAAAAAGACATTTCTTACATGCCTGTTTAAAGTTCCAACAAAAGAGAGGAAGATTCATTGGCTCTAGGCTGGGGCTAGGGGCATAAGTCTCTAATGAAGCTCTGCCACCAACCTGTCCTTTCTGCAGGAAGACTCGGGGTGGGGGTGGAGAGGGAGGGGGAAAGGGGAAGGAGGCTGGTGAACAGTGAGGACTGAGTTCTGTTCTTTCATGGTCCCAGACCACACACCGTGGCCTGAGCAGGAAGGAACCAAAGCCTCACTCAGTACTTCTGGCTTGTCCTGGGACACTGCCCACGTGGGTTAAAGAAAGGCAGCCTGGTATGAGGGAGAGAACCTTGAACTGGGCAGTCAGATGGGACTCAGCCTCAGACTTGTGACGTGACTTTGGTCGAGTAGATTGGCACCATGCAAACTGATCACCATGGGGCACCTCACAGATTTCTGCTCTGATGCTCACTAGTTGTGTGGCCTTGGGTGGCTGCTCCATGGCTCGGGGGCTCAGTTTTCTCCTCTGCAAAACTCATCCAATAATAATTACATCCCTAGCTCACAAAACTGGTGTGTGTGTGCACGTGTGCATGTGTGTGTGCGTGTGCGCACAAGGGATGCTCTATAGATAGTAAGGCTCTATAGAAACAGGAACTTGTGTTATTGTTAGTAACTGTTGTATGAATCAAAGCCACTTACCTCACAGGAGACTTGGTGTCTCCATTTGTCAAATGAGGATAATCACCCCTGCCCAATCTCCCCCATTGAGCTCTGATAGATGATGGAGGGATAGACAGACAGATAGATACAGACAGATAAACAAATAGACATATAGATTAGATAGGTAGATAGATTAGATATAGATAGGTAGGTAGTAAATTATAGATAAAGATAGATTAGATAGATGGATGGATGGATGGATGGATAGATAGATAGATAGGTAGATAGATAGATAGATAGATAGATAGATAGATAGATAGATAGATAGATAGATAGATAGATAGATAGATAGATGGTAGATACAGACAGATTAGACATATAGGTAGGTAGATTGATTGATAGAGATAGACAGACACAGACGGATGAGAGAGAGAGGGAAATGGAACCAACATTAAGTGCTTGCTGTGTCCCAGGCACTGTGCTAAGCACCAGGAATATGTGTGTGTATGTATACATACATATACATACATACATATATATATGTATATATGTATGTATACACACACACACACACACACACACACACACACATGAGCAAAAAAGCTAGTCAGGAATCAGTAAGTTAAGGAGTAAGAAAGCACCTTGTAAAGTTTCTTTTGAATGTGCCATAGAAATATGATCCCCATTCAGATATTTGTCTGATGCCTCATGAGCTGGAAGAGACCATGAAGATGAACTTGCCTAGCCCTATCATTTCATAGAGGAGATAGCTTGGGTCCTCTGAGATAGTTTGTTTAAGATCGCAAGTACAGGAAAGAGAAAAACCAGGATTTGAACCAGGTTCCACTGACTTCAAATCCAGTTTTCTTTCCACTGTTTATGACATCTCCCACATCCTGGCATGGGTATGATTTAGGTTATCAACGGTTATGCCCCTGACTGAGGATCAACTCAGTCAAGTCTAAGCACAGGGAGGTTCAGCACCAGAAAGGTGGCCATCAGAGGATGCGTCCATATGGACAGATACATATTGGCCACAGCAACTTATGAAACCATTTATTAATACATAGAGCAGTTAGGATCATGCATTGGTAGAAGCAAGACCCACATTGACGAGGGCAAACATCCTTGAAGCCCTAAAGCAGAGGTGTCAGACCACTGCTCTCTTGAGCACTGCCCAAACCAATTAAAATGTAATTGAGAATTATTCAACAAAATAAATAAAAATAAAATAAAACATAGGCAACATTATACTTTAAAACTAAGCTGACATGTGATTCTCAAAGATTCTTAGGAATTATTAGCGGCCTCTGTTTTTATTTGACTTTGATACCGCTGCCCTAAAGTATAAAAAGCACAGGAGGCCTCATGGCAAAGAAGAAAGAACATTGAATTTTATCATCAGAAGACCTGGGTTCAAATTCTCACTCACCTACTTCCTACCTTGTATGGCCTTAGACAAGTCGTTTAACGTCTCTGGGACTTGGTCTCCTCATCTCTAAATGAAGAGAGTAAACATTCTCTAAGGCCTCATCTAGCTCAAAATTATATGATTAGAGCGTCCTTATTGCATTGTCCCAACATTGTAAAGAAGTAGTCTACACTGTTAGCAGATCTCCTTCCCAAGTGATTTCTCTAAGGTCACAAAGCAGATTAAACATAAGGCCTTAATTGTTTCTGTTATATTGGTTCAGTTTTTTAGGGTCAAGAACTTCTGCCAACCCCCTGGGGAAACCTCTGTCCTCTCATTCAGGGCAGTGTCTGTCAGCAAAACTCACCCTGCTAGCCTCAGGCTGGGCCCCACTCTGGGTCAGAAGCAGCAAAAGGCCTAGTATCCAAATACAGCATTTCATGGTTCCTCCTGAGCCAGTGGCCCAGCACAGAGGGGCAGCTGGCCAGCCACAGAGACCCTTCTCCCTCTCCCTGGCTCCCTGGCTTGGAGAGTGGAGGGCAGAGCCAAGAGGAATGCTTCTCAGAGGACCAAACCAGAGACCACGGTCACTGGAAGCCCTTGTTCCTTCCATTAAGCAACCAAAAAAAGGATTTGGAGTTAGGGGGTGTGCTTACCAATATTAATGATTAACAACTCCAGGGGACATAGGGGAAAGTTGTTTTTGGAAAAATCAAGCCAAAAGCTTCATTTACTCTCAGTCCTCCTAGTTCTCTTGCTCCCAAGCCTTAGGGCACCTGCTTCCCTTCTTTCCACCTTTAAATCATCCTTGTCATTTAAAGTTCCCCCCACCTCCTCGCCCCCAATAAGCCTCCTCGACTACTCAAACCCTCAGTGATTTTTCTCTCCTCTGGGTTTTGGATTTGGAGTCCAAGGACATGGCCTTGAATCCTGCTTTTGCTGCTGTATAATCTGTATAATCTTAGGCAAATCGCTTTTCCGGGCATCAGCTGGTTCACCCGTAAAACCAGTGTGTTAGACGAGATGCTCCCTAAAATCCCTTTCTACTCTCAGGCTCCGAATTTGTCTGCGCCACCTGTATGGTCTTTTAATACAGACTGTTTTGTGTTAGCTGTACAGAAGAATTACTTGGCTTGTCAGAGAGTAAAGGGACCTCAACACTCAGGACATGGAATGTAGGAGTTTGGAATGTTGAAATTGGAGGGACTTTTGGACATAGAATCTCAGAGGCGGGAGGGGTCTTACAGGTCATTTAGCGCAGCCTTCCATCCAATGCCAGAGCCTCTTCCTCTCCAGACTCCATGATAAGTGTACATACAGCCTCTATTTGGACATCTCCAGTAATAGAGGCATTTTTTCCAGAGGTGATCTTTGGATTCTTTTGATAAGCACCTTGTTTTCTAAATTTAGAAGTTCTGAGATACATATATATGTATATATATATACATATATATGTGTGTGTATGTGTGTATATATATAGTGCATATGTATGTATATGTGGTATGTATGTGTATGTGTATATATACATACATGTGTGTACACACACTCATGTGTATATATATGTACACACATACACATATAGATGCATACACACAAACATATATATTGCATTGTGGCATTCAATTTTTTTCCTTTTGTCATTCTCTTCTAGGAGACCTATGATCTTTAAATTGTCTCTCCTACTCCTATCTCCAAGATCAGTGGCTTTTGCTTGTATAGAGATCAATTTTCTTCTACTGTCCTTGTGTCTTACCTCTCTTCCAGATGGACCTTCTCTTTAATATGTTTGTCTTCCTCTTCTGTTGTTCTCTCTTTTACTTCTTTGAACAGACTCTCTACCACGAATTCAAGTGTTCCTATTCTGCTGATTATTTCTGCCAGGCCAGCCATAAATTTTTGCATTTGTTCCCTGCTAACCTCTCTAGGTCCTGGTTTCTGTCTTGAACCGTTCTGGAAGGTCCTGTTGTGATTTCATGCTCTCTTGGGAATTCTCAGGGTTCTGTTTTTTATCAGATATTGGTTGTTTCCTTTGTCTTGCAGTATTTATTTGGAGAGATTTGTAATCTCTGAGATGTCTTGGTATGCTTCTTCCCTCCTAATTTTAGCATCTTCTGTGTTGATTTTTCTGCTTGTGCCCTAGATTTTTAACTAAATTTTCTTCCCCTTGAAATCTTTTAGCCTTTTCCCTATTTACACATTTTTTGACTTTTCCTCCTTGGATGGCAGATTTACACCCCCAGGGCTGGGCCACACTTCTATGTCAGTCTCCTTTCATATTGGAGAATTTACTTATCACTGGCCTAGGTCCCTGCCGCAGGCAGCTTCTGGGAGAACCGACTGGCTTCCTCTGGATTCCCATTCCCTTTTCCTTCAAGTTGATTCAACCATGCTTGCAGATCTCCTGCCCTAATCCTTTCTAAGCTTTAGTTCCCTGGCTGGGCTGAATGGACATCTGAAGCTTTTTGAAAGTGAAAAGAAATGTAGGGTAGGTATTATTGGCACATCCCCCTCTGGCTGGAGGTTCACCAACATAGGGGCTGACCCCTGAAAAGGAAAGAATGATTCCTCACCCTCAACCTCCATGCCTTCCCCACTTCCTCATGTGGCTGTGGACAGTTGAGGTTCACTGCTTGTTGCAGTGAAACTCTGGGGGGAAATGCCAGTAGTTTTTGCAGCATCAGGGAAATAACCTGAGTAGATCCCAAAGCACAAACCCCTGGCAGAGCATGGAGACTAGTGGAGGAGGGGTACTAAGTATTATATGAATTAATGTTCTCAACTCTTTTAATTAAAACCAATGTTGCCATAAAGATATAATCGATCATAGTTCCTCTGTTTATATATATGTGTGTGTGTCTGTGTGTGTATGTGTATATATATATATATATATATATATACATATACCATATGTATGCTTTCCAATTTTTATTTTCTTTACTTTTTTCCAATTTTTTTTGTTACATTGAGTTCCAAGCTGTTTCCCTCTCCCCCTCCCCCCACCAACCCCACACTAGAGAAGGCCAACGTTTGACACAGATTTGTATGTGGAAACTATACAACATAGGTCTTTTGCAGTTGATTTAAATATTCATGTAGCTCAGAATAGCTTAGTCATTCACATTTACTCTTCGAACGATATTGCTATTACTATATACAACATTCTGCTCACTTCACTCTTCATTATTTCATCTAAGTTTTTTCCATGCTCTCCTAAAATCAACCTGCTCCTTACAGCACAGTAGCATTCCATCTGCCACCACGCTTACCAGTCTCTGCTCACTCCTCCTCACCTGCAGCCACACTTGGGACCATGTCTGGTCAATGCACCCGGGTCTCGTATCCAGAGCCAACAAGAGGGCTCTGCAATCTTCTCGGATCAGCAGCCCAAACCCTCCACAGTACAGGAAGAGAAAGCTACCAGAGCTGACACAGGTGCCCCCAGAGCTTGCTGTTTGTTGATTCAGAGGTATCTGCTCCCAGGCATCTACACTTCAATCGGGCCAGACCACCACCCAGGAAGGTCAGATCTTTCCTAACATCCTCCCAAATTGTCTTCACTTAGAGAACTGCTTTACCCTGACTTTTAATTATTTCTGCTGCTCTAAAATTTACTTTGAGATATTATTTCAAGTTATTTGTAGGGGAATTTGGGAGAGCCAGGTAGTTTTCTGCCTTATTCAGCCATCTTCCCACAGTTCCCTCCTAGGCTCATATGTATCTTATATCGTACGTTTTCTCCCCATTCGATGGTAAGCTATTTGAGGACAGGGGCTATTTTTGCCTTTTCTTTTTATCCTAAGTTCTAAGCACAGTACATTTTGCAATAAGTCAATAAATGCTTGTTGGTTGATTGATTCGTTGAAAGTATCCCCATGGTGCTGTGTCCTATTCTTTTTCTTAGGAATTCTCTACCGTGGCACCTTCTCCACCCAAACCAACTCTTACAGTTGATCCTGTAGGGTAAGTCAAGGGTTAATGGTACATATTTAGCACACAGGGACAGAACCGAGGCTTATTTAAATCTCAAGGAGAGTTTTAGTCTGTTGGTTTCTGTCTTAACCTCTTCCTATTTAACACAGGAAAGGTGACCTAGTCTACTTCCAACGCCAGCCTATGAATCATAGAACACTTGATTGAGGCCAGGGCTTTTTCCCATATCCTGTGCAAAATCAGGAAGCAGAAGCTGGGGATTTGTCTTCTCCCCACTATCTCCAGTTACTGTTCCCCTGAGGGAAGAAGGTAGAGAAGTGGAGCAGAGAACCAAAGGAGTTCTCTTCCTTAATTTGTAAGAAGGGGACAAGGCAGGGAAGGCTTTCGAATGAGTCAGAACCCATGGTTTTTCCCAGACTGGTTGGGCCTATGGACTCAACACATAATTGTGCGTGCACACACACACACACACACACACACACACACACACACACACACACGCACTTCCTAAGGGACATGTCTGGGTGAATCCTATTTACAGAGCAGTATGACATCCTAGAAAAAACACCGGACTGGAAGGGAGAAGACCTGTGTTCTGGTCTCAGTTCTTTAACCAGCTTGCTTTTGTGAATGTAGGCAATGTATTTTCTCTCTCTCGACCTCTCTATAGTTTGTGTCTTTGTCAAATGAGAGCCTTGGTCTAAGAGATCCCTAAGGTCTATCTCTGACATTCCATGTTTTGAGATCCTTCACGAATCCAACACTCTGTTTTCTAAGTTCTAAAAACCTAGAGTCTTCTGGCTCTAACATCCTAAAATTCCATATACCTATGACCCCTGAGAACTAGTTTGGGATCTGAATGAGGAGAGTCTGGTCTTTTGCTGTTATGAACCAGAGAAAGAGAAGATGGAATAAAGCTAACTTTAGTGGGAAAAGCCTTCTCCTGGTCACTACCAGGGGACAGAGGTCCAGCATATTTCATTGTCATGTCCACATTCTAGTCCACTTGTTTTCAGGAGCAAACAAGACTCTTTCATCCAGACTTTTCACCAGTGTGCCTGCCTATCTCATGGACTCTAGCAAATGTGGATCCTGGTCAGCCTCTCTCTGGGGGCATGTCTTTGATATGGGGCTCATCCTAACCTGTCAATGAATGAAGTTGGCTGACTTCTATTTTGTGGATGCTAAGAGTCCTCAGTGCCAGGAACTTGAGGAGGCCTCGTGGGTAAGGTAAAGAGAGGATTTATAATAATCTGCATGTGTGTACTTAGCTTGGTATTCATACCTTTGTGTGGTTTCATAGAACTTAAATTTGCTCCTTGTCAACTTCACCATTTCTTCCATTAGCCCCGCCATTCATTTTTTTCTCCCTATTCCAAAACCTTGGGATTATTTTTGACTCTTCCTTCTGCCTTAATCATACGCACTTCAGTCACCAGATCCTGGTGATTCCATCACTGAAACACCCAGTTCATGGCTGAGTTTCTCCATATTTAGCCATCAAAGACTGTCACCAGGCCTTTACGCAGAGTTTCCATCTCAGTTGGTTCTGTGAGAGCTTGAGTACTAGTTGCATAACATTGGATTATAATGAGGTCGCTTTACAACTATGATGAGGCGTGGAAGGTGACTTTAGTGTATGCTATATGAATATAAGCTTTGGTTATTGTTGTCCTTGCCAGCTTACACTCTAAAAAAATGACCCAACCGAAGTGCTGATAATGGCTAATGTATTATTGTCCTGGTCTCTTCCTCACTTCTCCCCCTCCCTTTCTCCCTTTCCTATTCTACTCCTACCAATTCAAGGTGGCACAGCAAATTATCCTGTCATAGTCAAGAGTCTGCAAAGAAAATCTTACTTGCAGCTCTGCTAACCAAAGACTCCTCCGCCCTCAAAATATAGCCTTAGAAACTAAAGATTCTAGAACCTAATGGATCTCCTATGGAAAACAAACTATTTCTAGGTTGAGATATTTTATGACAAGTTGGTTCCAAGGAGGTTTTGGGGGTCCTCTGTTAAGGTCCACCATAAATGTAAGCAACTTTCAATTAATTCAGGCCTATGGTGGCCTACATGCTAGGTAAAGGTATATCAAGTTTGGGGTAAATATAATTGCTTTGGCTCTCCTCCCCAAAATACTTTGTATACATCTTGTATTTACTTATCTGTGTACATGCTTCCTCTCAATATAATGTAAACCCTTTGAAGGTAGTGACTGTTTTGTTTCAATCAGTCGATAAACATTTATTAAGCACCTACTATGTGCCAGGCACCTTGCTGGCTTTGTCTCTGTAAACCTAATGCCTAACACAGTACTTGTCACATAGTAGGTATTCGATAAACACTTGTTGAATTGTTGATTTGAGTAGCTAACACTGGATAGTTCTTACCTTACAACCCTAAACCTCAATAATCTACCTTAAATAAGAATAGGACGAAGTTAGGTTGGTGTGGAAAGGGAAGAAGACACCATAAAATGATGCAATCCAACTAGATTACTGGTCTTTGAGTGAAGGCTGGTAGACACTCTAAAGAGGATTTTTGTTCAGATGTGGGTCATACCTTCTGAGGTGCTTTTCCATGACTCTAATTTTCAGTTTCCTTTTTCTGGAGAGCCTTCCAGGTCTCGTCCTGTCATCTCTGTGTAAAACTCTTCAGTGTTTTCCTCTTGACTTGATCAGATAAAGTCTAAACTCTTTAATCTTTCATTCAAGGCCCTTTACAATCTGGTGCTACCTTCCCTGTTCATCCTTAGCTCTTATTATTCTGCCTTCCAACTAAACTTGGAATGGGACCAGACTGTGGAGTGCCTTGAATGTTTGAACAGGCAAGAAATATTCCATTTTGGGGAATAGACCTATTATCAAGAATTGCTCCTTTACCAAGGCAACCAGGGAATTCTAGATCTGGAATAAACTATTGTCTCTTTTTTCTGTCATCTCTGAACCAATGAAATTTTGATGGGAGAGCTTGGAAAAATTATACAATGCGGGGGAGAGGAATCCTCTCTTTCTAAGCTCTAATCATCTACTGGATAAATACACAACAGATATTTCGCCTTGACCTTATATCTGCACAAGCTAAAAGCTGGGCGTGTAACTTAGGATAAGACCTTATTAAGATCCTTGTTTTATGTTTCTCAGATTATGAAATCAAAAGAATTTCAGAGCTGGAAGGGATCTTAGAATACAGAAGAAGAAATATAGAATGCTGGAGCTGGAAGACACTTTAGAATGTAGAACATGGTGTGTCAGAGCTGGGAGGGAGCTTAGAACTTACAATGTGGCACACTGGAGCAGAAAAGGAACCGTAGGGATTATGTAGTCTAACCTCTTCGTTGGATAAGGAGGGAAAGTGATGCCCAGAGAAGAGAAACGATCACCCAAAGTTACAAAACTAGTTAGTAATAGAGCCTAGACTAGAACCCCCCTCTCCCCAAGGCCCATACCCTCTGTCTACACTTTAATTCTAGTGCCTTCCCTCAGCTGATCTTCCCCATCTTATCCTGAATATATCTTGTCTGGACATAGTTGTTTACATGTTGTCTCCCCCATTAGAAGAAGAGCTAGAACCGTCTTGCCTTCCCTAGAACACAATACCTGTCATATTGTGGATGCTGAATGAATGTTTATTGACTGGTTGCCTCTTATAGACTAGAATACATGGGTTCTTAGTTTATTTGAGATTGGCTTGGGTCAAGTTCCTGAAAACACAGAATTTTTGGACATTAAAGATAGACCAATTTCATTATTCTCAAGTTGGCCCCAGTCTGTTTTCTGACTGGATGCTAATTCTTCGATCTATCCACCCCAAATAAGCAGACTGGCTAGTCACTGCTGCTGCAATGAGCTATGTGGCAGCCTTAGCCTTGGTGTGAGTAAGGTATGGAAAGGGGGGAAAGAGATAGCTGGTCTGGCTCTGTATCTGGTTCTATAAACAAACAAATAAATGGATGAGTGGATGAATAAATAAATGACTAAATAAATAAATACATGAACAAATGGAAGAATGAGTGAATTAATAAATAAATGGATGGATGAATGAATAAATAAGCATATATCCATATATTTATGCATGTATATGTATGTACATATGTATATATATATATATGTCTGGATATATATGTGTATGTATATATACATACACACACACATATATGGCTCTATAAATCATAGAGCTGCACAACTGATTCCAATTCTCAAGCTTTGTGGGAAATTTCTAGCTAAATAAAAATAGAGCAAAGGCACATTGAAAAGAACCTGGACCTGGTATCAGAAGGGTCTGGGTTTAAGCATGGGCTTGGGCGAGACTGAAATTCTCTGAACCTGCTTCCTCTACTCTGAAATGAAATAATCATGCTTTCACTACCTGGCTACTCATTAGGGTCATTGTGAGGAAAGTGCTCTTAAACCCTCAAAGGCCCATAGAAAGATGAGCGAACATTATTGTTATGTGGTGCTGCCTTGTGTTCCGTGTGTCTCTAAGCCCAGCCACTCTGAAAACTGCTTGAGGCCTTAGGCCAAGAGAACCTAGAAGGGTTGAAATGGTGGTGAATCTGCGACACAAAGGCTTGCAACAGCTGCTTCCCAGATAATACCTTTGGAGCCCATCCCTCTTTTCTTAGGAGGATAAAGGTGGCAGAATTCTTACACGCTGATGTCAGAGCTCTATAACTTTGGTTTAAGATTTTGGCCCCTTTTAAAATGTATGCACCCTAGGAGCCCAGGAAGGTACTCTCTAAGGTTTTATCAGTCACTGACACTTTAGTGAGAATGAGTTTTCAGATATTTTTTCTAAAACACAGATGGTTGGTTAACAATGAGAGAAAGCAAGTACCATGTTGGGTAAATAAGATCCACCGAGGTGGGAGAAGGACACAAAGCAGTGAGTAGGAAGTGCCAAAAACACATTACGCTTTAGGCCAAGTCCTGCACAATTGGTTTTCACTTTAATAAACCATTAGAATTCCAGCTCTAATGTCTATTTCTTCCAAAGATCGAGCTGGAAGGAACCTCAGAGATCACTTAATCCAGCCTTGATTTCCTCAATAACATCTTGACATTGACAGGGGATTGTCAAATTCAATTCATTAAGTAAAATTAGCAAACATTTAATTTAGTTAGGTAGTGCAGTAGATGGAGGCCTGGACCTGGAGTCAGGAAGACCTGAGTTCAAATCTAGCCTCAAGACTATGTGATTGTGGGCAAGTCACTTAACCTTTTTCAGGTTCAGTTTCCTGATCTACAAAATGAGGATGATAATGGCACCTATTTCCCAGGGCAAAATGGATCATATTTATAAAATGTGCTTTGCAAACCTTAAAATGCTGCATGAAAGCTAGTTACCATCATTCTTAAACAGCTTGGTCTTTCTTTTTTCTTTCTTTTCTATAAAAAGAGGTTTCTGTGGTTGGATTGCCTTGTTAACTGGGTTAGCAAAATTACCTTCACGTCCAAGGTCAGAGCCCATCGCTAGCACGTAGTCATTTTCAAAGGCTGCTGGAAGATGCTGTGGACTGTTTCCGTTTCAGTGGCATTAGCCTGGATGCGTGACTTTGGTAAGGGCCACATCCTGGGGCTGATTTCAGCTTTGCCCACACAGTAGGGGAACAGACCTTCCTGGATGGTTACTCACTGGGAATCCTGATTGGCCCCAAGCCCTAGGCCGGCTGCAGCTTGGGCAACATTCCCCAACCTGTCCTCAGCAGTACCTTAATGGTTTCTGAACCTGAGCAGGGGGGTCCGTGACACATTTCGATGTTAGCGGGATTTCTCTCTCTGAAATATTAAGAAATGAAATACTTCCTATGTATAACAAATCGGATTTTTTTAGATTGAAAATAGGTTTTACAATACTCCTGTCTCTCACCTTCTCCGATTCCCAAGGATGTCCTTGAATCTAGGCTCTCCTAAACCAGTATTTCGAAGAATCACAAAATGCAGAGGGAGTCTCACGAGATAGCGAGGTGGTACAGGAGAGAGTTGGATTTGGAGTCGGGAAGACCTAAGTTCAAATTCTGCCTTAGACAGTTGACTAGCTATGTGACCCAGAGGAAGTCACTTAACCTCTTTCCATTTCAGTTTCCTCATGTATAAAACAGGAATAACACCTACCTCACAGGGTTGTTTTGAAATAACGTATAAAGTACTTTGCAAACCTCAAAGTGCTATGCTATCAATAGCTGTCATCATCATCATCATCATTATAAGGTCTAACCCATAACTAAACAGACACTCTTAGGTGGCTCAGTGAATAGAGAGTCAGGAAGATTCCTCTTCCTGAGTTCAAATCCAGCCTCAGATGCTTCCTAGCTGTGTGATCCTGGACAAGTCACTTAACCCTGTTTGCCTCAGTTTCCTGACCTGTAAAATGAGCTGGAGAAGAAAATGGCGAACCACTTCAGTATCTTTGCCAAGAAAACCCCAAATGGGGTCACAAAGGGTTGGACACAACCGAAAAACGACTCAACAACAGTAACACCTATTACAACATCCTCAACAAATTAGTTATCTAGCTTGAAGGCTTCCACTGTTGGGAAATGCTGGGTTCTGAGGCAGCTCGTTCTATTTCCAGCTCTGGCTGTTAGGACATTTTTCATCCTGTTGATCTGAAATCTGTCTCATTGCACTTTCTATACACTGCTCCTAGTTCTGCCTTCTGGGGCTAAGCAAAATAAATCTATTCCCTTTTCCATATGACCACCCTCTAAAGACTTTGAGGTGGAGATTGTATACCCCCTGCATTATCTTTTCTGTAGGCTAAATATCCCCATTTCCTTTTGTTTGATCCTCATGGCACGGTGTCTAATCCCTCTTCATCCTGGTCACTAATCTCATCAAGATCCATTTTTAAAATGTGTTTCATCAATATATTTCAAGCTCAAAAGGCTTCCATGTCCATATTCATTTCGGAAATGCTGCATTATACCCCAAGACCTTAAATCACTTTACCTCTCGAATCTTAATTTTTCTCATCTGTAAAATGGGAATGCTAATACTTTTGCTATCTCTTAGAGGCTTGAGAAAAGCATTTTGTAAAGCTTAGAGACCTATGAAAATGAAATTTGCATCATTATTGTTATTATTTGAAAGAGCCTTTTGAAAGTTTCGTTGTCTATGTGGCTCTGTTTTCATAGGCAGCTCTGAATGCAACTGAGGTGAAAGCTGATGGATTATTTTGGCTTCTCCTTTCCATGTTCCTTGGCTCACGGCATTGTACTCTCCAGGCAGAAGGCCAAACTGCCTTTGGATTTATGAAAACTCCCCTTCCCCCTTTTTTTTAAAAAAATAACTTCTTTAAGACAACCTTCTTTCTCATAATTCACATTTGGGAATTTCAACCAAATCACCATTTCCCTGAAATCATCAGGGCTGCACAAACCTTCCTTTGTGCTCAGACCTCTCCTACGGAAAGATTTTTCTCTGCTTACCAGCCAAACGGCTGCCATTTTCATTTATATGGGAAGGTGAGATCTCATCCCTATCACTGAGGGCATTGAGTAGGGATAGTCCCAGACACCACAAATGTGTCTACATGAGGCAAAAGCATAAAGTCCTTTCAGCCAACTCAGCAAAAAAAAAAAGTTAGCAGAAAATCAATCACAAATTGTGGAGGGAAAATTGAATCATTTTTTGGGACTTCTATAAACCAGTTAATGGAAATGAATGTTGCTTTTCAAATACATAGAGTTATAAGATCTTAGGGCAACTAGGTGGCACAGTAAATAGAATACTAGGCCTGGAGTCAGGAAGACCTGAGTTTAAATCTGGCCTCGGACACTTATTAAGCGGTGTGACCCTGGGCAAGTCACTTCACCCTATTTGCCTCAGTTTCCTCATCTGTAAAATGAGCTGGAGAAGGAAATAGCAAACCATTCTAATACCTTTGCCAAGAAAATCCCAAATGGGTCAGACATGACTGAACAACAACAGAGAATTTTGGATTCAGAATCCAACAGCCTTAGAGTTGTGGGTTCTTAAAATTGTAGAACTACAGAATCATAAAATTCCAGAAGTCTTAGGTCTTAGGGTCATAGATAGAACCATTAAATCTTCTAATCTCAGAGTTGCAAGGGACATTAGCAGTTACCTAGTCCTATCTGTACCTCAAGTAATGTAACCTCATAGGAATGCTTTTCACCAAAACACGAAATTCAGCCATGGGCACGCCTGTTTCCATTTCAAGGAAGTTTTATTATTAGAAGTATCAGAAAAAGTCTCGTAAAAATCATAAATGATGAAAACAGGGACATGTTGTAAGTGAGGTCTAGTCTAACGGTTTTGGCATCGGATCATCACATCCTGTCTGTGCCCAGATCATGCCAGCATCCCTTTTGAAAATGTGAACCATCAGAACATACACACATACACACACACACTCAAGGAGACATCAGAATCATGCTCACTCCTTGGAGTGGAGGATGAGGCTAAAATCTCAGGCCTGGGCCGCCTGTGAATTTGGATGTATCTTATAGAGAACACAGAAAACTGTGTGGTAGGAGTGATGACTTTATAGCAATGTAAGTCATAATGGAAAAGCCGATGAAAAGACCTTGACAAACTCTCAGGCCAGATTGAGGACTGGTCTCTGAGGGGCTCTGTGCCCAAGCTCTCGACCCATGGGCCAAGATAAGGTTGGCAAAAATGGAGAGAGAACATTGTGCTGAAGACTTGGGCCTTATGGGTAGGAGGGGAGAGAGAGTTGTAGGCCCCCACGTTCCCATATTCCTCCTGAGTAAGAGTTGAGCGAGAATATGCTTGGGCCCTGTCCTCACAAAAGAAACTAGATGATATCTAAGGTCACAGAATCATAGATTTTTGAGTTGGACGAGTCATTGAAAGAGGTCTGATCCATCACCCTCGTTTTACAGATAAGGAACCTTGGGCCCCGTGAGATTAAGTAATTTGCCAAAGTCAATGACGGTGTTTGAACTTGGACCCTCTGGCTCCAAAATCAGCACTCTTTCTGCAACACCAAACCATTAATGTTCTGTGACTTCTAACTCCGCAATCCTACTCGGTTGGAGTTGGAAGGTCCTTTAGAATTCAACATTTCACATCAAGCTAACATTTATCCACAAGCATCTGCTTCGTATGGGCAGCTGCGTAGGGCTTCGGATAGAGGTCCAGGCCTGGAGTCAGGGAGATTCCTCTTCCTGAGTTCCAATCCGGCCTCAGATACTCACTAGCTGTGTGATCCTGGGTAAGTCACTTCACCCATTTGCCTCAGTTTCCTCATCTGTAAAATGAGCTGGAGAAGGAAATGGCGAACCGCTGCAGTATCTTTGCCAAGAAAACCCCAAATAGAGTCATGACAAGTCTGACACGACTGAACAACAAAATCTGCTTTGTACAAGGCAGCATGTTAGGTGCTGGGGATACGAAAGCTGACCTAACACAGGCTCTACTCTTAAGGCGACAGTCCAGTTGGGGAGGAACAAGTACATGATTAATCAAGACATACAAAGATGGAGAGAAAAGGGTAAAGTGTTGTGAGAAATTTAAGAAAGAAAAGTTTCATCTGGGCATGCCAAGAAAGCCTTCATGTAAAATGTGTTGAGCCTTGAAGAAAGGATCATAAGAACCACAGATTTAGAGATGAAAAAGGAATAAATATTTATAGAGCTCCTACTGTGTGCCAGACACTGTGCTAAGTAATTTACAAATATCATTGCATTTGATTGTCACAAGAACCACGTGAAGTTGGGTGCTGTTATTATCCCCATTTTACGGCTATAAAAACTGAGGCAAAAGGGGGTTATGAGACTCGACCAAGGTCACACAGTTTTAAGCGCCTGAGGCCACATTTGAACTCAGGTGTTTCTGACTCCAAGCCCATCACTCTATCTACTGCACTACCTCACAAGGAAGCAGAAGGAAAGGTCCTCAGAGATCACTTAGTCCAGGGTTGGGGAACCTGCAACCTTGAAGCCACATGTGACTTTCTAGGTCCTTGGGTGCTGCCTTCTGACTAAGTCCTAAGTTTTAGAGAGCAAATCCATTTATTAAGCGGATTTGTTCTGTGAAGTTTGGATTCAGTCAAAAGGCCACACTTGAGGACCTAGAGGGCCACATGTGGCCTCAAGGCCTCAGGTTCCTCATCCCTGATGCAGTCAATATAAGGAAACTGATGATTTGCTTAAAATGACGTAGGTAATGAGGGACTTCAATAGTGAACAAAAAACGTCAGAGATAGAAGACATCTTAGAACATAAAATATTAGAACAAGGAAGAACCTTTGAACACAAAATATTAAAGGTCATTTTGTCCAACCCATTCACTTAAAAAAAAGTTTTATTAATGCCTTTTGTTTTTTACACCATAGTCATTGAAAAATAAAACCAACCTCCACATTGAACCTTGTAACAAGGAAAACTAGTTAAGTCAAACTGATCAATAAAGTGACCTTGGTTGTCAGCAGTATGTGTAACATTTTGCTCCCATAGCCTCCCCCACCCAAGAGGTTCTACAGGACCAAGATTGGTTGTTAGAATTAATCTTAATTCAGCTGCCTTTTAGCATTATTTCTGCTTGATTGCTGTAGTCACTGCGTATACCATTCTCTTGGTTCTACTTACTTCACGCTTCATCAGTTAATACAAGCCTTCCTATGTTTATCAGCATTCCTCATAGTAATCATTTCATGCAATAGTACTCTAGTACACCAGAATTTGTCCAGCCATTCTTTAATTGCTAGGCACTCACTTGTATCTAGTTTGTTGCTACCACCAAAATGCTTCTATAATTCAGTATATATGGGACTTTACCAGGAGAGTGCTTTATGTTTAACAATCAGCTCTCTGTAGAGGAAAAAAATGTAGATATGGCACAATTTTGAGTGTAATCTACATTATTAACATTTTCTCCGTCATTGTAGATAATCAACAAAATAATAAACTAAGCCCTAATTTGTAGCATTTGCTGCTATCCACGGTGTGAATGCTCATACTGAAAATTTAACAATCAGCTCTCAAGTCAATTCAAGCTGTCTCTAGCACACCCCTGCACTTTACTTTCTGTGTATGACCTCCTTAGAATCTATGCCAAATAGTGAGACCACTGAGTAAAGAGCATAAATTACTTAGTGATTTCTTTCAAATGATTCCAAATTGCTTTCCAGAGAGCTGGACCAATTCAGGACACCACTACCAAGTCTTCCCAGATCCTCTGACTTGTACAAATGTTATCTTTTATTATTTTTTGTCAACATGATGACTGTGGGTTGAAATCTCAGATTTGTAATCCCAATTTACAAATAAGAAAACTGAGACTAATGCCACAAGTCAGCAAAGGATCTTAAACCCAGAACTTCTGACTCTAAGGGCAGTATTCTTTCCGTTTCTCCAAGACGAGCAATTTCTGTCTGGTTTGGAGAATATATCTCCCCCATGCAGGGTGGAGGCTAGTCATTGCTGGGGGTAGAGAAATGAAGGGAGAGAATTAAATAGGCTAAATGTAATTTCCTTCCCCCCCCCTTTTTAGTAAATATCAAATTAGTACCAAAATATAGAACATGCACTTAGTAGGTCTCTTGATGGAGTTAATGGAGAAGCTCAGCATTTACTCTCTATTCACTATGTAATTTCCACATTCTGAAATAACTCTTAAAGGCTAGCTAAGTAATATCTTCCCAGACCCTTCAGAGAATCACAGAATCTGAGCATAAAAAGGAGGCTCTGAGGGTATCTAGTCCAACCTGTATCTAAGCGGGAATCCCTTTATTGCGTCCCCAAGAGGTGGTTATCCAACTTCTGGTTGAACACCACCAGGGACAAGGAACTCACTATCTGTCAAGGCACATTTTATTTTTGTGCTATTAGCAGTTCTTCCTTATATCGCTCCAAAATCTGCTTTCTGCAGCTTCCCATCTTGTTTCCAGTTTTGCCTTGTAGGGCCAAAACCAGCAAGTTTAATCTCTCTTCCTTTTCTGGTAAAAAAAAAAAAATTGGTCCTGGACCTGTGGACCTCCACTTCACACTGGATAACACCTCCTAAGATCTTGTACCTGGAATAGTCTAGAAGAGAGAACTGGGAGAAATGTGCAAGGAAAGGTGAGACCCTAAAAACACATAGGTCTTTAAGCTGTGACCTGGGGAAAATGATTTTACCTCACTAGGGCTCATCTGCAAAATGAAGGGGGTAGGTCTTAGGCTTATCAAATTTGCAGATGATAGACAGCTAGAAGAGATAATTAACACATTGGAAAACAGTGTCAGGATCCAAAAAGATCTCAACAGATCTGAGCCAAATATAAAAACATGAAATTCAATAAGAAAAAATAAATCTTATGCTGGTGCTCAAAAAATCATCCACAATAGAGGAGAGGAAGGGCTAGAGATTTGTTCTCTTTTTAAAGAATCTGGAGGTCTTAGGGAGCTGCAATTTCAACCTGAGACAACAGTGCGACACTGAAGCCAGAAGAGCTAGAATTATCTTATGCTGTGAAGAGACTCGTATAGGTCAAGACTATGGAGGCAGTAGTCCTACTGTTCTCTGTCCTGGTTAGACCACATCTCAAGTAATGTTTTCAGGTCTGGATGCCACATTTTAGGAAGGACGTTGTTGATAAGCAAGAGAACATTCAGAGGAAGATGACCAGGATGGTAAAGGTTCTTGAGATCATTCCATGTGACAATTAGTTAAAAGAAATAGGAATTAGAAGACATCGAGCCTCCATGTTGGTATTCTCCAAGCATTTGAAGGACTGTCCTCTGGAAAGCCAACCTCTTTGGCTTGGTCCCAGAAGGCAGAATTTGCAAAGGGGCAGATTTATCCTTGCTATAAGGAAAAAACAACTGTAACCAATGTAGCTATCCCAAAGTGTAATGGCCTGCTTTTGGAGGTAGAGAGTTTCTTTCCTGGAAGTCTTCCACTAAAGGCTGTATAACCACCTGTCAGGTACACTATAGTGGGGGGTCTTGGGAAGGTACACACTGGACCAGATGGCCTCTGACCCTTCTAACGCTTTGATTCTGTGATTGCATGACTCTTAGTTATGACACTAATAATGCGTCACCCAGTGTGCCCAGATGCCTTCTCAACTCTTCCTTGACAAATGTACTCAGTTTAACCTACTAAGGGAGAATTTCCATGTAATGAAAAACAAATTTATAGAAATTCACTCTTTGGGTCAACTTTATAGAAACATCTATACTATAAAGAAGGAAAAAACAAATCTCCTGTCAGTCCATTATAATTCACGTCAAATATGAATGAATAAAACCAAGGTGGCATTTCATCAGTAGGCGTCTAGGTCATCAAGTTTCCCAGCATAGCAGGCACTACTATGTTGTCATTCCCCAGAGAAAGTCACTTTCACATAGAGGAGATGTTCATTTGGGAAGTACCTATTGAGGGTGACAAATCATTGTCACTTCCTCTGGTTTAGAAGGAGACAAGCAAACTTCCCAGCAGTTTCTTTATTTCTCAGGTAACTGTGACAACCGGTGGATACACTCCCACGTTTGGTGAAATGTTTCTCGTTTTTGTTTGAGAATTAAATCATCAGATGCTTCTTTCAAAATGTACTCCTTTCATAGCTTCTTTGCAACCTGGTAGAAACACGGCTAATATGGAAATGTTTTGCATGACTTCCTATGTATAATAGGTATCAATATCTTGCCTTCTCAGCAGGTGGGAAATGAGGTGGAGAGGGAAAAATTTGAAACTCAAAATAAAAATACAATAAAAAAAAACCCCAACCTAGTCGAAAAACCTGTCCTTCATTTATGGTAGCTACATCTAGAGAAACTAAAGAGAGAATGTTCTTTGCTCTAGCCAACCCACAACATACTTTCTTGTTCTTTAATACCTAGTTTTTAGGGTGATCTTTGTATCTTAGAGGAAGGAAGAAAAGAAATAAGCATTTATTAAGGACCTACTATGTGCCTAAGCACTGTACTAACTGATTTAGAGATATTTTCTCATTTGAGACTCACAACAACCCTGAGAGGTTGGTGTTGGTATTATTTCCATTTTATAGTTGAGGCAGACAGAAGTTAAGTGAATTACCCAAGGTCACAGAGTGAGTAACTATCTGAGACTGGATTTGAACTCTGGTCTTCTTGAGTCCAGGCCCAGCACTCTATCCACTGGACCATCTAGCTATTAGCAAATGACTAATGATAATAAAAAGGAAACTTAGAAACTTGGAACAAAGAATACAGACTGTGAGATCTAAAAGGGGCCTTAGAATGTAATAAACAAGGGATGTGAATTCTGGAAAGGTCCTTAGAATGTGAGGACACAGAAAGCGAGTGTTAGAAGGAACTTTTTAAAATAAAATGTTAGTCCTGACGATTACTTTAAACTTTAGAGTGTAGACTATCTGAACATAGACCACAGAATGTAAAGTTTCAAAGCTAGAAAAGAATCTTTATCAGAGCTGGCAGAAGCCTTGTGTTAGAATGTCGGATGTCAGGGTTAAAAGGGATCTTTTTGTTGTTGCTGTTGTTGAGTGGTTTCAGTCAGGTCTGACTCTCCGTGACTCTGTTTGGGATTTTCTTGGCAAACATGCTGGAGTGGTTTGTCATTTCCTTCTCCAGCTCATTTTACAGATGAGGAAACTGAGGCAAATAGAGTTAAGCGACTTGCCCAGTGTCACACAGGTGGTAAATGTCTGAGGGCAGATTAAAACTCAGGAAGATGAGTCTTCCTGACTTCAGGCCCTGTGCTCTATTCACTGCACCACCTAGCTGCCCAAAAGGGATGTTAGAAGTTAACTAATCCAACACCTTCATTTTAGAGATGAGGAAAGAGAGGCCTAGGCGAGTCAAATGGACTTCCCAGAGCTCAGACTGGAATCAAGTCCTTGGACTCCCAGATCTAAGTCCGGTGTTCTAACCATTGCACTAGATTACCTAGGTAAATTACCTAGTAAACGGAAAGCTACTCCTTCTCCTCCTGGTCACTCCTAAATATGAACCATCTGGCTTGCATAGACGGCTGTGTTCCCATGTTTGTACCTCACCATCCTCAAAGCACTTTCCATGACCAGACTTCTTAGAGAGCAAGGAATATACTCATCAGCTCTCTCCCTCTGCTTTTTCACCCAGTCTATCTGGAAGACCATAAATGTGTTCACACATGAGTGGGGAATAGGTCCTGAGCAAGTCTGATTGGGAATGACTCATGGGATGTAAAGATGGAAGGACCTTGGGTCACGTAAGGCCAAAGGTGGATTGTGCTTTGGAGGTCATCCAGTCCAATGCCTCATTTTACCAAGCAGGAACCCAAAGCATAGAAAGGTTCAGAGATTTGCTTGAACTCATAGAGGGAGCAGATAACTGAGCCAGGGTACAAATACAAATACAGATCTCTGACTCTAGCCAACAAAGGTCTTGTCTACAGTACCGCAAAGGTCATTTTCAAGGCAGAGGTCATCCAAACAGAGAACTCAGAACACCCAAGGGAGCACGGAGATGTTCATCTCATACAGAGCCACCATTGTTCTCATCCCACTAACAGAGAGCTTGTCTAGTACAGGACTTGAAAACATAAGACAGAGGTTTGACTCTTGAATCTAGTATCAATGAACTGGGTGATTTCAAGCTGGTCACTTTCCTTTTCTGGATGCCAATTTCCTCATCTGTTAAATGGGAATGATAATATTTTCAAAGACCACTTCAGGGGGTTGTAATGAGATAGTGTGCATATACTTTGTAAACCTTCAAGCATTATTATTATTAGTATCATTAAATATAAGAGAACAGGGGTGGGAGAGAAAGTCTGCATTTTAAGGACAAAAATAAGTGTTAGGACTTAGACAAAAGTTGCTTTATACTGGTTCTCCATGCTCTTGCGTTTCTCAGTCTTCACAGTCAGTAGGCTTGGGAGGTCTGATGTTCTATACACTCCTGTGCGTATTCTCCCCTGGCACATTCGAAGCTCTGAGATAGATCCCTCAAAGCTGAGATTACCATCAGACTCTGAGGAGGGCATCGGGACGTTGGTTCCACCCTTGACTCCATCCACATCAATGATCCTGTTCGCCGGGAGTTCACTGCCGGAGTTCATCCCAGGATATGAGCTGGGGTCATGTCGAGGAGTATGGGGGATCTGCTCGCAGAAGTTTCCAGATTCTTTCCTCCTTCCATGGTTTGCTCCTAATAGGAACAAAATAAACAAATAAATGACCGTATGGCTGAATAAATAAATCAATAAATGGATGGATGAATGACTGAGTGAAGATAAAACAAGAATGACTGGTTTCTCCATTATGATCAATATTCAACATCTCAATAACAATCTCTGAGTTGCTCAGTTAATTAACCTATAAAATGGGAATGATAAAACCTAGACTACCCATTTCATGGATGGTTGTAAGAAACATCTTTGTGACGAGAAAATACACTGTATATAGAGGAAGTGTTATTATTATTATTATTATTATCATTATTATTATTATTTCAATCAGATCTGTGATTTCATTGGTGTAGAGAACACCCAACAAGGAAACTCTGCCAGTAAGAGCCAGATGAGCACCCATTCAGTACCTCCGGGCTTTAGACAAATGCCTAAGGGCACTAAGAGGTTAGGTGATTTAAATGCCCAGGGTGACACGGCCAGTATTATCACAGTTGGAATTTGAACCCAAGTCTTCCTGGCTCCAAGACCAGTATGTTAACTGTGCTGCCTTTCTATCAATTATCACAAATAGATTAAGAATCTCCTCCCACAATCCTCCTCTGAGGCTCTCTGATGACATGGGTGTGTGACCTTGGTTTCTTCAGGACTGGTCAGCAGCACACAAGTTCTGGGTGGTCCTGCCAAGATGGAAGACTTAGAATGTGGGCCTAGCAAGAGCCTGACTAAGGGCAGAGAGGAGAGTCCCTAGAGGAGAAATTATCTTTTAAGCCAAAGCAACTACATAAGATGGTCTGCAAACATAAAAAGGGATTGTGGTCTTCACAATGCCCTCATTGATGAAATCACAGTGGTGGCAGCAGCAGCAGTACTAACATAGTGAGTGAGTGTGTGTGTGTGCGTGTGTGTGTGTGTGTGTGTGTGTGTTGCGGGGGAGGGGTGATTATACAGAGAGCACTGAATCTGGAATTACAAAGATCTGATTATAATATTTGTAAAAGCACTTAGTCTGGCACATGGTAGATGCCATATATATGCTTATTCTCCTTCTTTCTTTTTTTTTTTTTTTAAATTCTCCTTCTTTCAAATCCTGGCCCAGATACTCACTAGCTGTGTGATCCCAGGCAAGTCAACTCTGTGCCTCAGTTTCCACATCTGTATAATTAGGTGCTGAACACGATGCCCTTTAAGGACCCTGCCTGCTCTTAATTTATAACCCAGTGATCTTTACAATTTATAAATTCTGATACTGACTCCTTCATCTATGTGATTCGAGACCTTGGACAAGTCATTTAAATTTTCTGTGCCTCAGTTTCCTCATCTGTAAAACATGGATGAGTATCCTTGTCCTGATCCCCCATGTTATGATCCCCCTGTTATGAAATTAAAACAACATATCAGATTGAAAAAGGAACCTAATCAAGGTGGGATTGGTCAAGGTGAGATATTCTCAGGTTTATTTGAAAGGTCAGTTCAAAATTTCTGCACTTGGATGTCATAGCTGCTTTCTCCAAAGTCACTGAAATCGTCATATGAGAGAGGAAAACTTCATTCCTTTTGGTCCCGGGCAGAACCAAGATGGTGGAGTAAATAGGACATTCTACTGAATTCTCCCAATATTCCTCACTAAACAACTTTAAAATAACACGTCCAAATAAATTCTACAGCAGCATGACCAACAAAAAGCTGCGGGTGGGGAAGAGACATTTCTCCAGCCCAGGACAATGTAGGGAAGTCAGACAGAAAACTATGTCCTTCATTAATTGGTATGTTTGTTTTAAATTAACACTTCAGCACAGGGCATTGCGCACACTAGAAAGAACCCTGGTCTCCAAATCAGAAGAAGGGAGTCTGAGTCTTGTCTCTGACTCGCTACCTGTGTGAACCTGGACAAGTTCTTGCATGGCCCTAAGCCTCAGCTTATTCATATATAAAATGGGAATGATAATATCTACATTGTCTACCTCACAATAATTCAAAATGCTATGGAAATGTGAATTATTGGCATTATTATTATTTGTCTTACACTTGTCAAAAGCAAAGAGACTAGTCACTAAAGAATGATTTTTTTTTTTAAGAATGAATTTTTTTGTGACAAAGCAACTTCATAAGACCATCTACAAAGACAGAAAGGGGCCGTGATCTGCATGGATGTGGAGAATGCCCTCACTGATTTCACAGCTCCCAGAAAGCAGGAGTAAGAACATTGTCAGGATTGAAGAGGATAAGGGATATGAGAGATTCAGAAAACTATGGAGGTCCATAAGGCTGTGGAACGAGTCACCAGATAGCTCCATGATCATCTGGAACCCTGGCCTACTCCTAGAGTGCTGACTCCTTTAGGGAAAAATGCTTAGTCACTCAATAGGCATTTATTAAGCATGCTTTATGTGTTTAGGGCTCTGTCCTTAGTCCTAGTATGATACAAAGTTAGATAAGGCACGATGCTTGACCTCAAAGGGCTCACCATCTAGTAGTCATAAGATACTAGTATGAGTATTAGCTATAATGTACAATATTACATGCTAGGTTGGTTTGGTTCACTCAGGCTAAATCTAGCTTCCATGCAATAGCACAGTTAAGCCCAGCAAGAGCGTTCATACACATACTACACATACTATAATTGGAAGGTGTTCGTTTTCAGCTTTTTAAATCTGAGAGCTCTTTTGATCTTCAGAATCAGTGGCTCAGCTGTTCCTTTCCTTCCCTTCCCTGCCTCTTCCCCTGACAAGAGTCCTGCATATATCTCCAGTTTACACATTTTATTCTCTAGTAGAATATAAGCTCCTTGAAAGGAAAGATTTTTTAAAAATTTTCTTTGTATCCCGAGTGCCTAACAAAGTACTCAGAACTTAGTAAATTTGTGCTGAATTTAATTAAAAGAGATGGAGGTGAGAGAGGACATCTCAGGCATAGGTAACAGGGTGAGCAAAAGCATGGAGGTGGGAAAGGGCAGGATTCAGAGAGTAGTAGTCAAGCTGGCTCCGAGTGAAATAAGGATGGAAATCGATTTTGCCACAGTGACTCTGCTTCTATTGTCTAGTAAGCTGTGGGAATACAAATGGGGCTGAGCAAATTTGGAATAGAAACAGTCCTTCTCTGATTTCTGCCTCCTCTCAATTCCCATATTATTTACTATCTATCCATACCACTTATTGGGCTCTGAGCAGAGAATGCCTAGGATGTTGTCCCTCAATAGCCCTGTCCCCAAATCACCCCACTCATCCAGTGCCCAAAGCTTCCCCTTCAAAGCCCAGAGGGCAGAAGGACCATCTTTCACTTGTCTCCTTTCATTCTCTCCCCAATATAAGATAGTAATATTAATGATAATAGCCAGCAATTTATACAGTGCCTGATACATGACAGACGTTTTGCCAAGTAGTGCTTTATGACTATTACCTCCTTTGGTCCTTACAACAACCGGAGAGGTAGGGGTCATTATTATCCCCATTTTAAAATCAAAGAAATTGAAGCAGAGATTAAATGAGTCGGGCAAGGTCATTTAGCTAGTAAGTGTCTGAGGTCACATTTGAACTCAGATCTTCCTGACTACAGGCCTAGGGCTCTATCCACTGCACCATGCTTCAGAAGTAAGAGAGAGTTCCATGTAGATCGTGCTGCTTAGAACTCCTCTCTATTCTATGAAATCTCCCTATCTCTTAACGCCTTGATTAAGCCCACCTAACTCAAGGATCTCCTCCTCTAGGAAGCTTTCTCTGACCACCACAATGCACAGAAGGTACTTCAGTTTCACTGCTTTTATTGCCCGAAGTATAGATTGCCTAGTGGGGTTATTTATATTTCCATGTGTGTGTTTATCTTATCCCCTTCTAAGTACCTCAAGGGCAAAGACTATCTGATATTCTTTGCTAGGTCTCTTACCACCACCTCCTTTGCTTTGAGGAGACAACGTATGCCTAGGCCTAGCACACAGAAGGAAACTTGGAACTGGGGAAATCTTAAAAACTGGAACTGGAATTTAAGCACCAGAAAGATCTCTAGAACACAGAATGTCTGAACTGTTCTAGATCATGGAACATCTGAGGTAAAAGGGATGTTACAACATGGAAAGTCAGAGCTGGAAGGGCCCTTCAAATATGGAATGTCACATGTGGAAGGGACTTTAGAACATGGAATGTCAGAGCTGGGAGGGACTTTAGACCACAGAATGTCAGAGTCAGAAGGGCCCTTAGAACGTGGAATTAATATCTGGGGCGGGGTGTGGGGGGGCAGTGGTGAGCCCTTAGAACATAGATTTTAGAATGCCTAGCTGAAAAATGACTTTGAACTTTTAATATTATCAAGAGAACATGGGATCTTATCATTTTCTTGCTCATGAAGTCCTTTGGTCATCTGGTAAAGCCTTAGAATAATGTTTTAAATGCATAAAATAAAATTCCGAGAATTACAAAGGAAAATGATCATATTGAAATACTCATTTAAAAAACATTTTTAAAACATACAAACCCACCACTTAAGAACTCCTACAATAGAAGGAACTTTAGAGATTCCTAGTCAACTAGATTCTCTATGAAATACTCTTTCAAGTTGACACTTTACTGAAGAGAGAGGCAGAAGTCTCTGGAGACAACTACATTGGATTTTATAATTCATAGACTTGACAGTGCCCAGCCTGGATTTCCCCTCTGCTCCAGCACATTCATATCATATCATCATATCTTCATATTATCACATCTATTATATATAGAACAGGGACTCATCTATCCCAGCTCCCTCATTTTACAGATGAGAACACTGAGGCCCAGAGAAGTGACTTGTCTAGAATCAAACCCAGCTTGGCTGACTCCAAATGCATTGCTCTTTCCCCCTGGGTGATGGTCTCCCTGTGTGAGCCCCCAACACGGTCTCCCCAGCCACACAAACATTCATTATGTACCCCTTACATTGGCCTCTGTTTCCACAGCCCAGTAATTTCCAACATTAGCTCTTATTCATAACCAAGATTTCTTGGTTCTTTTTCTCTTTCGAGTTGAGCAAAGTGCTCTCTCTCACATAGGGCTGTTTCTATATCCAATTTTAAACCCAACGTCTGCTCCCACCCCCACGCCTGTTGAACTGTTTTTGAATTCCTAATTTTTTTAAACAGTTGAAAAAGTTTGTTTTCATGGAGTCATCAGCCAAAACCAGGAATTTTCCTTTCCCTCTACACACACACACACGCACACACATACACACTCACGCATACCACCCTTGTGACGCTCTCTCCTACATATACAATACACACACACACTTATGTAGAGAGTACAAATTCATACCCACAAACACAACACTACATAGTACCACACATTCACACAAATATACACACACAAAATATAAATATGTATTCTTACACAAATGAAAACTAACACACAATGCAGATGCATAAACATACAAATGTATATTCAAACAATACGGATGTATATAAACAGGTATTCTGATGCATGTAAATACAACCACACAATATAAAATTGCACAGACATAAATACACTATGCAGATATACATTGACATGCTTATATATGTACTCACATAATATATATATACTACGGTGTACACATATTTATACTCTTATATGTGCGACTATATAAGGCAGCTAGGGACACCATGGACATAGTGTGTTGCACTTGGAGTCAGGAAGACCTGAGTTGAAATCCTGACTCAGGCACTTACTAGCTATGTGACCCTGGGCAAGTAACCTACCTCTGTCTGCCTCAGTTTTCCCATTTATCAAATGGGGATAAAAATAGCACCTACCTCCCATTATCGTTACTAGGATTAAGTGAGATGGCATGTTAAGTGCTCTCTAAACTTTAAAGTGCCATATAAATGCTTGGTATTATTATATGCACTCACATGATACAAGTGTATGTGTGTGTATGGCATATATATACACATACATACATACACACACGACATATACACACACACACATACACAGTCACATATAAACAAAATGTGTCTGTTACATATATTGAGCAACCAAAAATGATCTTTGCTGTGAAATCTGGTTTACAAAAAAAACTTTCTTGAACTAATAAATTCCTAGAAACAAAACAATTGAAAGTATGTGGATGCCTTATCTCCAGATATAAAGTGTTAGTGATTAATCATAGGCTGTTCGCCCTGAGGGGTCCTTAAATATAGATGATTTCATCCAGCGCTCTCATTTTTACAGGGGAAGAGGCTGAGATTCAGCAAGGGGGACACAGCTGTCCAATGTCCCATTCTCCCAACTCCCAAGCAAGCCTGTGCCTCTGGATGTTTCTGCCCAGATGGTCAGACACAACCCTCTCATCCAAAAGGGGTTCATTGAGAACATTTGGCAGCAGCTGCCCCAGGAAAAGGGAGTCCTTCCTAGTAGAAAACTGAGGAATGTATACCCATCCTGTGACTTTTGAAAATTTACAGGCAAGCAGGATGGAAAATGCACTCTGGTTGATTCTGTCTTTAGAACATCTCTTGTGTATGTATGTAGCTCCTTCTCTCTGCTGACACGGCCCACACCCTGGTACAGACTCTCATCACCTCATGCCTGGACGGCTGCCATAGCCTGCAGGGTGGTCTCCCTGCCTCAAGGCTTTGCCCACTCCGGTCTTTCCTCCAGGCAGCTATCCTAGTGATCTTACTAAAGAAGGGGTCTCATCACATCACCCCACTACTCAATCAATTCCAGTAGCTCCCTACCATCTCCAGGACCAACTATAAAATCCTCTATTTGGCTCTGAAGCCCCTTGTAAACTCGTCCCTCCCTACCTTTCCAATCTTCTAACACCTTATTCCCTTTCCCATTCTCCACAATTCAGTGACATTGGCCTCCTGGATATGGCTCACACAAGCCAATCCAGCTCCCCATCCCTGGAATCCTTTCCCTCTTCCCCTCATCTCCTGGCCTGGAGACCAATTAAGGGGCTATTATTGCAATAGTCCAGGTAAGAGAAGGGATGTGGGCTCGAACTAGGGGAGTGCCTATTCAAGGAGAGAAAATGGGACAGATATGTTTTAGAGGTAGAGGTAGAACTAACAAGGCATGATAATTGATTGATATGGGGAAGGGGAGGAGAACACGGAGAAGGAAGATGGAAGAGTGGAGCACAGCACCAACATTATGGATCTGGGATATTGGTGTTCTCTATAGAAATGGGAAAATTTGGAGGAGGGATGGACTTTGAGAAAAATATAAAGCTCCATATTGGATTTGTTGACTTGAGATGCCTGTGTGACATCTAGGTGGAGATGTCCACAGGCATTAGTAATGTTGGACTAGAGTTAGAAGAGGGAGTAAGGCTAAATATGCAGATTTCTGTATACAGATCTCTGTACAGAGATTATAATCTCCTCCGGTAATTATTTGCTCTAGGGAGTAGGGAGCTATGGCAGGTTTTCAAGCAGAGGAGTTATAAGGTCATAAGGTCAGGCCTGGGCATCAAGGATGATTCTGGCAACTCTCTGGAGGAGGACTGAAAAGAAAGAGACTGGAGGAAGGGTGGGCCGAAGCCAGATGGTGTGAGATAATGGCTGTAAATCACCACAGAAATGTCAGCTATTATTATCACTACACTCACAGGCTGGGACAGTTGGGAAGGCTGGGTGGCTAAGCATGGAGGAAGCTATCATAAGAGATGCCCTGGTAAGAACTGTAGAGACTATCTGGTTATTCTACAAAGAAGGACACTGAGTCAAAAGGGGTGAAGTTACTTGTTCAAGCTCAGGAAACAAGCTAGCGCCTGAGACAGGATCAGAAACCTGTGAGTACATAGTTGTCTTTATTCAGTAGTTTCATTCATGTGACCCCATTTAGAGTTTTCTTGGCAAACATACCGGAGCAGTTTGCTATTTCCTTCTCCGGCTTATTTTACAGATGAGGAAACTGAGGCAAAGAGGGTTAAGTGACTTGCCCATGGTCACACAGCTAGGAAATATCTGAGGGCAGATTTGAACTCAGATCTTCCTGACTCCAAGCCCAGCATTGTGCCATCTAGCTGCCTACTGGTTGTATAGTAATAAGCTCTTACTAAAGGCTTGTTGATGGACTCACCGACTCTAGACCAAATTGCTCTCCCTTGAGCTATTAGTGTATCTGGCAGAGTAAAGGGTCAAGGGAAGAGGAAGAGGCCTTTGGGTCCCCAGATCCTGGTCATTTCATTTCCCTTTTTGGTTTCTCAACCACAAACATCTGTGCATCTTAACCTTTTCCCACCCTTCCCAATCTCCACTTTGCAAGGAAGGTCATAACTTCCTCTCTCTGGGCCTGTGCATAGTGGAAAGCATGTTTCTCACTCTTGTATCAGATAAAGAGGTG
>CM053623.1:406681761-406698381 GCA_028646595.1 Phalanger gymnotis
GGATGTCTCTCCTATTATTTAAAAATTCTGTCCCATACACCCAGAAATGTTCAATGAATCACCCAAGTCATGCGGGGGGCGGGGGTGGGGGGTGATAGTTTACAATTATTCTGTGCTTTTGTTTGTTTACTCATTTGTTTTTACAAAGTAGTTTCCTCATCGTATCATTCGCATTGGTCCTGAAGGTGACTCCATGTTCTCAAAGTATCTTCCAGCAGAGTGCAGCCTCCTGGACCAATCTAGCCCAAAAGGGTTCAGATAGAGACTCAGTGGTGGATTGAATGGCTGGGTGTGTGTGTGTCACCTGCGGAGCTGCTAAGCTGAGTTCTGAGAAGCTCATCTCCAAGCTGGCTCCGGGGGAATGAATTTTTCAGTCCCAATCATTCTCAAAGACCCACTCCCAAGTGATGGCACAATCTGCCCTGGTGGAAAGGTATGTCCGTGCAGAAGTACTGTCTTGGGAAGAAAGTCATGCAAGTCATCTGGCCCGTATTTTATTGAAAGGAATTGAGGCCTACCTAGAGGAAGGGATTTACATAAAGTCCCTCATTTGTAACTGAATGAGCTGGGAATTAAACCCTTGTACTGGGAGTGATCTTTCCATATGAAAGTCAGTCAACCCAAATTAATTAAGTGCTTATCATTTGCCCGGAACTGTGTTTGAGAGCTAAGAATACAAAGACAAAAAACTTCCATCCACTACCCTCAAGGAGCTCCAATGTAATTACATCCCATTGTAATGGGAGAGACACCCAGTGAATAGTCATGTGCATACAAGATCATACCGTGTAAGGAGAAAGTAACATCTGACAGAAAGCACATGTTTTAAAGAAAGAAAGGAAGGGGAGAAACTAGAAAATGCCTCCTGCAAAATGTGGGACTGGAGTTGAGTCTTGAAGGAAGCTAGGATGAGGAGAAGGTGAGCTGGAAGACCATGCCAGGCATAGGGCACAAGCCAGTGCAAAGGTAGAGAGGGAGGAGTGTTGTATGTGAGGGGCAGGAAGGCTGGTATGTACAGAAGGGAGTGATGTATAAGGCTGGAATGGCTAGGCCCCAAGTGTAAAGAGCTTTCAATGCTCCCAGAAAGAGGGAGTACATATCTGCTCCTACAGGGAATAGGCACTATAGGAATTTATTCAGGAGGGGACCTGACATGGTCAGGCCTGTGTTTTAGAAAAATTATTTTGGCCAAAGTTATTTTTCTAAGACACGGGTCTGACCATGTCAGTCTCCAACTGAATGGAAGATGGTTTGGAATGTAAAGGACCTTGAGGTAGGAGATGAAAAGGGAGTTTCTTGTAAATAGCCTGGGCAAGAGGTAAAGAAGGCCTAAACCAGGGTGATGGCCATGTTTGCAGAGAGAAGGGGGAGGGTGGGAAAGATGCTGTGGAGCTAAAAAAAATTGACCTTAATTTAGTAACTAACTAATATGTAGAGTAAGGGAGAGTAAGAGTTGAGGATGACATTGAAGTTGTCAATTCAAGTGACTAAAAGGAGATTGGTACCTTAGACAAAAATAGGAAATTTCAAAAGATGGGTGGATTCCCGGGGGAAAGATGCTGAGTTCTCTTTGGATATGTTTGGTTTGAGCTGCCTCTGGGACATCTAGGTGGAAATGCCCCTGGGCAAGATGGTGATGTGGTACTGGAGCTCAGGTCTAAGGTTCCTGGATATAGAGATCCAGGAGTCATCAACAAAAAAGATAATAATTAAACTGGTAAGTTAATGGATGATATCACCAAGAGAGGGTGGGTGGGGACAGATGTATGCACTCAGGCTGGACCCTTTAGGTATGCCCACAATTAGGGGCAGGATATAGATGATGAAGCTGAAAAGGACAGGGGAAAAAGAAATCTAAGACAGGTAGAAGACCCAAGAGAGAATCACAAAATCCAGACATGAGCGTGCATCTGAGAGGAAAGGGAACCCAGAAGGGTCAAATGCGACAGAAAGGTCAAGAAGGATGAGGACCCAGGAAAGGTCCTAAGAATTGAGATCAGTGGTGACTTGAGAGAGATGAATCTTAGTTGAGTAATGAAGTCAACTGTCAGGTTGAAAAAGGATGAGAGGAGAGAGAGTAAGAGGAAGCAGAGACAAGTTTAGGCAGCTTTTTTTTTTTCTAGGAGTTTGCCTGAGATAAAGAGGAGAGATATAGGTCAATAGCCCTAGGGTTTGGTAGGATCTATAAAGACTTGGTTTTTGTGTTTGTTTTGTTTTTCAAAAAGATGAGAGAAATGTGGGTATGTTTATAGGCAGCATGGGAGGAATCAGGGCAGGAGGAAAGGGATCCCTTCAATAAAAAGATTGTTAGAGAATTGGAAAGCTTAGATTCTAGTCCAGGCGCCATCACTAGTTCACTGTGTGACCATGTGTTGAGGTTCATGGGTGTTGGGACCCCAAAATAGCAAAATGTGGGTCCTGCCCGAATGAATTCAACCCCAAGCCTTCTTTCAGCCAAAGGAAAAACAAGGTTTATTAAAATACCGATAGGTGAGCATGATTCTAAAAATCTGCCACATTGACCAGACTCTTAAGGAATCTGAGCATTTGTGATACTTGTACTGGCAAGTGGGCCAGATTGAATCTGAGCACTTTTCATGGAAACAAGATGGATCTTATATACAGAAAGACTACGGGAGGGATCTAGGAGTGGCCAAATAGTCTGGGGCTTGGGGTCATAAAAGGCCAGTTCAGAGGATTATAGCCTCAGGCTAAGATCTAGTGGGGAAATTCAAGGAGAGTTGAAGGGAGTTTCCAGAGCCTGTATCCCATTACATGGACAAGCCATTCCTTCTTTGTGGGCCTCACTTTTCCCTCTGTATGATGAAACAGGTGGATTTGATAACTTTCTTTCCAATTCTGATTAATGATCCATGGTGCCAAGAGAGACTTCTTACTGCTCTTCCAGAAGCATCTTACTATGAGGATCTATTATAGTAAAAGGTAATGGAGGACAGGGATTCCCTGTTGAAGGTATTTACTGGTCTGACATCTGCATAGATACAGAGACATCTGCAGTCTTCCCAGGGCTTGTTATGTGGGACGTGACTAAGATTCTCCCAAGGTATGCCAACCTTGACAACAACCACTCACCAGATATAAATCAAGGCCAAGGCGGACCATTCAAAGTGGAGGGGAACAGAAAAATACTGAAAAATTGAATCTATATCCTAAGGAAGTTAAAGTACTGTAAGTCCCTAACTTCTAGTTATTCATGTAGGGACAGATGATATTATCAGACAGAAATTAGAAAGCACTGCTAAGAATGATGAGGAAAAGGCAAAAAATAAAGACCCTAGGGCCATAGGTGGTATTTTCACTGCTATCGGTGATTGAAGATAGGGAGTTTGAAAGAGAAAGACAAATTTAGGAAATGAACAGATGGCTAAGAAGATGGTATCTGAGAATGGGATTCAGATCTCTGGACCATAATTTGAAATATATGAATGATGGGTTCTTGGCAAGGGATAGAGTGCATCTAACAAGGACTGGCAAAAAAAAAAAAAAGTACTTAACTTGAGTTTTGTGAATCAAATAAAAAGGGCTAAAACTGAAAAGGGGAAGGAAGAAGGAAAAGCCAAACCCATATCTTTGGTGCCCTAGTGAGTAGTAGGTACAAGGGAAAAAGACTACCGAAAGGGAGGATTGGTAACTCCCAGGAGTGAGGATTCAAGAGGAAGCTAGTAAAAAAATTCATGGCCTCAATATATATATGTGTGTGTATATATATATATATATATATATATATATATATATGTATGTATGTATGTATGTACACACGCACACACACATATACATACATATGTATGTATATATGTATGTATAAATATATATATACATATATACACATATATGTCAGGGGTCAGTAAACTATGGGTCAAATCTAGTCCACCACTGGCTTTTGTAGA
Organism: Phalanger gymnotis; assembly: GCA_028646595.1. Lineage (NCBI taxonomy): Eukaryota > Metazoa > Chordata > Mammalia > Diprotodontia > Phalangeridae > Phalanger > Phalanger gymnotis. The sequence continues at coordinate 406,685,670 of CM053623.1, forward strand.
GAGCCAAAAATGGTTTTTAAATTTTCAAATAAAGTTTTCTTGTTTTTAAAAATATGAAAAATCATTCTTATGAAATATGGAGAAGTCAGGAGTATAATTTGGGAACCAATGAATGCATTTTGGGGGGGTATATGTGTATGTATGTATGTGTGTATGTGTATTTATTTGCATACATAGCGATTTCTCCTGGTGAAATGTAAGCTCCTTGTAGTCAAGGCTATTTTTGCTCTAAACTTTGAATCTCCAACAACTGGCATGTGCTAGTACTAAATAAATTTATGACAGTAATAAAACTGTATCTTTCCTATTAAAAAGAATGATTCTTATCTCAGGCTACACAAAAGCAGGCAGTGGGCCAGATTTGGCCCTTGAGTCAGAGTTTGCCTAACTACCCCTGTTATATAAAAATGTACAAAGTACAGATAATAAACAGGACGAAGTAGATATTCTAATAAAGCTAAGAGGTAAATTGGATCTGACAGGTATCAGTGATACTTTATGCAATGGGATGGTTTAATTGGAATAAATGTAAAGTTTTACTCTTGACTAGATGATCTCTAAGGGCCTTCCAGCTCTAATACACACACAGATATGTGTATACATTATATATGTGTATCTATGTATACATATGTATATGTACACACACATCCTTAGCACGCAAACGAGGTCTCGCTTTCTTTATTTCTCACATACGACACTCCACTTCCCTTCTTTCTTTTTGGGGGGCCATCTCCAATCCTCCTGATCTGTCTCTGGCCACTGGACCCAGATGGCTCTGGAGGAGAAAGTGAGGCTGGTGACTCTGCACAGCCCTGCCTCACTTAAATCCAAATCCAATTCACTTGCAAGTCATGGCATCGCCTCCCCAATGTCACAGTCCTCTTCGAGAACGAAGGACAAACAACCACAATAAGCCCTAGCAATGGACAAAGGAGGTGTTTAATAAGTTTTATTGTGGATAAAGTTTAGGACCCGGAGTAGAAAGACTCAAGTTCCAGTGCGGCTTCAGTCACTTACTAGCTGTGTGATCCTGGGTAAATCACTTAACCTCTGTCTGCCTCTGCTTCCTCATCTGTAAAATGAGGAGAATCAGCCCTACCTCCTGGGGTTTTTATGAGGAAAAAATGAGTTAATATCTGTAGGGCACTTTGCAAAGTCTAAAACACCATAGAAATGACAGCTATTATTACCATTGGTGGTAGCGTTGTGGGTGTGGTTGTTGAATATGATATTTGTATGATTATAGCATGTGGTAAGAGTATTATACTTACCAGACAAAAAGGAAGCGGGGTTGAGTTTTGACTTTGCCATTAATTATTTATTTTATGTATCTTATCTATTTATCTTTTCTCTGCTTTTATTCTTTCATTTCTTTTCTTTTTTTTTTTGGAGGGGCAAGGCAGGGCAATTGGGGTTAAGTGACTTGCTCAAGGTCACATAGCCAGTAAGTGTGTCAAGTGTCTGAGGCTAGATTTGAACCCAGGTCCTCCTGACTCCAGGTCCCATGCTCTATTTATTGTGCCACCTAGCGTCCCCCAATTCTTTCATTTCTAAAACTGAGACGAGACTACTTTTCTCAAACCACATGTTCTCCTTTCTTAGTGTGTTCTCCCCACTCCTCTTCATTTGCCTTGGACATATTCATCCCTCTATGTTCAAATGCAGCGCTTCCACCTCCAGAAAGCCTTCTCTGACTATTCTACCCCTCTTTGAGCCTTTCTTCCTTGGAGATCCGAAAGCCCTGACTTCACTGTCTGCATCTTGACCTCGTGGTCCTCTCTCATCCTCTTACCTAATTCCGCTCACTGGCAGCTTTCATCCCTCTGAGACTCTCCCTAGAGGAGACTCAGTCTGAAGCTTCTGTTTGTAACCCACTCAGTACTCAACCCAGGGCTGGGTACCCCGAGTCCCTCAGACACTCCCCCCTTGAACGCTATGGAAAGGCAAGCTCTGCCTGTAACATTTATCTCCTGGACAATTCCCTGGAAAAGGCCAGCATGACTTCCCACCATCAGCCACGAGCACACTGAAAGGTTATAGTCAGTGAGTAAGCTTGTGTCACATCTGACTGTTCCCTAAAATTCAAGCTGCTCTTCTTTCCTTTATAGGTGAGAAATGTTAAGTTGCTGAAGATGATTCATTGTGTAAAAGTGGGTTGGGAAGATTTCATGTGTCTGCGTCTGCAGAGCGATGGAAAGAACTCTGGACTGGCAACCAGGAGAAGTGGGTCCATTAATAACTGAGCTACGTGACCTGGGGCAGTAATAATAAAAGATAAGCATTTATAGGGTACTTTAAGGCTTACGCATTTTTATCCTCACAACAGCCCCATGAGGGGCTATTATCATCCCCTAATATAAGAAACCCGAGGCAGACAGAGTTCCAGTGACTTGCCCAGGGTTACACAGATAGCCCTCAGGATAGATTTGAACTCAGGTTATTCCTGACTCCAGATCCAGTCCTTTATCTATTGTGCCACCTATTGGCTTCTAGTGAGGCTCTATTTCTGGGCCTCAGGTTCCTCACCGTGGAATATTCCTTGGCAAGGCCCAAAACACACCCCATCCCCACCACCTTTTCACATTCAAGAGTTCTTCTTCCTGGAGCCTCCACCCAGGCTGGCTCGCTTTTGTTCTCCTGCCAGATCAGTCCCTTGATTTTCTAGACTCTAAAACCTTCTTTCTCCACCCTAATCCCCCAACTCCCTTTTACCTCCTTTTTCTATGCTATCTTTCCTCAATAGAGTATAAGCTCTTTGAGGGCAGGTATTATCTTTTCTTTTTGCATGTATTTGTATCTTCACTGGCACATAATAAGTGCTTAATAAATGCTTGTTTTCTTTCTGTAAGATAAGGAGACAGGACTACATAGTTTCTAAGGTCCCTCCTAACGCTAACATTTTATGTTCTACATTCTATGATCTCTCTTAATTCTATGTTCTATGTTTGTCCTGGCTATCACATTCTATGGACACAACTTCCATGGAATTACCTCAGAGACCATGCAGCATCTTGGGTCAGTAGTGTGACCATAATTATTGCTCCATGGATGGGTGTTGCATTGTGGGAGAGGTCAGCCCCTGCATTCTTTCTTGGAGAGTTATAGTTAGGACTCTAACCCAGGATTAGTCAGAGGCTCTCTCTCTTCCTTAGCTGGCTTTCTTAATAAAAGTGAAAACCAAGCCCAGGGACTGAAAATCCAAAGGTGAACCTCAGGGACCCCACAAAGGACTTCTGAAGGGTGAGAATGAAATTTTAGGCAGGAAAGCGGCAGGGCTAGGCCTGGCCTCCAACTATCTGAAAAATTCACTTGGAGAAGAAATGGTTCCCAGATCAGAGAGGAAACACAACGTAGTACAGCAGAATGGGCTTCAAAGTTGGACAATGTGAGTTCAAAGCCTGTCTCTGATGCTTTTAAGCGAACTTTCTGAACCACATTCTCCTCTCTGGGACTTAATCTCCCTACGCCTCCATTCCCTCATCTGTAAGCTGAGGAGGGGGTTGAAATCGATGGTCTCTAGAGCTAAGATCCAAGGGAGATGAATGGGTTTCAGGAAATCATCATTCCCCTCTGTAATGGGCCAGTCAGTCCCAGATCTAGGTGTCCAACACAGTGCTTGGCCCCTATTCAAATACAGGAAAGGGTCTGTAACTTCATTAGGGTGAGGAATTCCCAGATAGGAGAATTAAGATTTAGTCAGTCCTAGGGATTTGCTTAAGGCACAGAAACTACCCTGGGCCACATCGATTCTAAGTGCCACAGGGAGATGATGTATTTCTAAGAACTCCTGCCCCTGCAAAAAAATCTGCAATTCAAATACTTATAAAATGAATCTATTTTCTGATTATTATTACAGTATAGTATGCTATAGAGTACAGTATAGTATATTATTATATAACAGTATAGTATCATATAAAGTATATAATCTATAATGCTTTTAATAAAATATGTAAGAATGCAAGAAATTTTTTTGGAACCACTTGCTATATTAAAGGGAATACTACAATTTTTCAATCATATTGGTGCCTACTTCTAAATTTGATGGCACTGTTATTAAAGCAACTCAAAAAATCTACAGAAACTATTCCCCTTGAGGGGATGGGGAAGTTTAAGGGGCAGGTAAAGCGGTGATAGGAAGCTGGCTAGTTCCTTCTTTTCTGGACTTGTGATTTCACCTTAGATAACTGTCCACAGCACTGTCTTGTCCAGGGTCTCATATGTATTTCAGAGCAGGATTTGAACACAGGTCGTCCTTACTCCAAGGTCCTATCCCTATGCCCCTTGCCATGTCACTTCTCAATACTGATATTCCCATATTGACTTCATTTTCCCAGATGCCTAAGATCCCAAGGCCTTCTTCCCCAAAACAGGAAATGGGTCCCAGTCGGCTGACAGATAGGTCAAACTCAAAGAATTAGAAGCTAACTCCTGTTTAGGAGAGTAACTTAGAAGGAATGTGGGTAAACAAGAATTGACTTTAAATCTAGAAAGTTATGAAATACCAGCTCTGTACTTCATAGAATTCTAGCCTGTTAAAACTGGCAAGCATGTAGTCCCACCCTGTCATACAAAGAAAATTAAAGCCTGGGCTGAAATCCTACCAGTGCAGAATGTCAGGATTTCTATTCCTACTGATGGATTTGCAAGATTGAGACCTGGCTTCATCCCTTTCAAAGAATGCTGTACTCATACAAGTAAGCAAAACATGAATAATTTTGAGAGCCGAGTAGTTTTCTCATTCAGAAAATGAGAAATCAGCTCAAATGATCTCTTAATCTCACCTGCATCTGACATTCTGTGTCCTCTGTTCTGTCTCTCCCAGTCCTGACATTCTATGTTTTTAAGATCCCTAACAGAGCTTATATTCTATATTCTAAGACCCTCTTCTAGCTTTGATGTTCTAGGTCTCAAGTTCTACTGCCCCTTCTCGCTCTGACATTGTGTTCTATATTCTAAGGTCTCTTTAGCTCTGACAGTTGATGTCCTATGTTCTAAGGCCTCCTCCAGCTGACATTCTGTGTTCTATGTTCTATGGTCCCTTCCAGCTCTGATATTCTATTATGTGTTCTAAGGCCCCTTCCAGCTCTGACATCCTATGTCCTATGTTCTACTCTCCCTTCCAGCTCTGACATTCTATGTCGTGTGTTCTAAGGCTCCTTCAGCTCTGATATTGTCTGTTCTGTGTTCTAATATTCCTTCCAACTCTGACATTGAATATTCTGTGTTCTAAGGCCCCTTCTAGCTCTGACATTCTATGTCCTGTGTTCTAAGACTCCTTTCAGCTCTGATATTGTCAGTTCTGTGTTCTAATATTCCCTCCAGCTCTGACATCTGATGTTCTTTTTCCTGAAGTCCTTTGCAGGACTAACATAACCGTGAGCTCTGAGATCTGTTCCAGAGCACAAACAGCTGGCTTTGAATTGCTTTCAAGAATCTACTTGTTTGAAGTAGTGAGGAATTCCCTGCCCATAATCCTGCTTGGCAGAGCTATGTTACTGTAAGCAGAGAAAGGAAAATATTTATTTCATTTTTTTTCCACCAAGCATACAAGTTATACTAATGTCAACAAGCAGCACACAATTCCACAGCAGATTGGACCTTTATCCAATAGATACGTGCATTTTGTTTCATGCCCTCTTTGTAAACCAAAGCCAAAAAAAAAAAGTGTGAGGGGTGGGGGTGAGGAAGAAGACAGAGGCAAATTGTGAGTCATAGGAATTCTTCAAAGGGCCAATGTCTGATGCTAGTAACCATTTGGAAGACTTGTAATTATATTACAGCTTCCACCCAAAGACTGTGGAGGGCTTATTAAATGCTTGCTCATTCAATTAGCCTAACTGTGGCTCAGTGTTAAGGGTAATAATTTCATTACTCGTACTCAGCAAGAAGTAAAATTAGGACACAAGAGTCAATGACTTCATATAAAGTCTGACCCATGTCCCTCTCCTGCTCAAAAACCTTCAATAACTCCCTCTTCTACAGAAATGGTGTCAGAAAGAAACAGGGCCACTAATCCATACTTAAGGATCCTTGCATGTTAACTTACTTTTAAAATCTAATGTTACATGCTTTATTGTATTTTTTTTATAAATACTCCCCGATTATATTTTAATCTAGTTGAGGAAGCATTTGAGTGTTACCCAGAATGGTGCCTTCAACAAGGCCCCAGGTTTGACAACTCTGGTCTATGATGTAATTGACAAACTCCTAACCTGGCTTTTAAGGCCCTTCACCTCCCACAATCCTGCTTTTAACTTCTGGTGCTATATCCTCCAGCCAGACTTTTACTCTGTCTTGACCCACATTGCACACTTCTGCACCTTGCTGATGGTTGCCCCTCATGACCAAAATGCATTTCCTTTTCATGTTTGTGTGTTCATTGGATCAAAGATCTAGAGGTTCTTTTGGAAAGGCCCTTATCTCAAGGCAGGATTTGTAAAATGAGGAAGTAAATGAAAATTAATTAAAATTAATTCAGTTGGTGTTCCTTCTCCAGCCCCTCCACAACCAGCCTGGTGTAGCAGAATCGGTAGCAGATTTGAAGTCACAGAAAGAATGTGGCTTCAAGGTCCCACTCTGCTCTTATCAGTTTTGTTAACCTGGGCAAGGTGCTTTGAACCTCCTCTTTTTTAATGCACTGAGACTTTATTATTCTTTTTTTTTCTCCAAATCTCTCCCCCGCCCCCACCCCCCAATGAGAAGGCAAGAAAAACAAATCCTGGAATCCCCTTGAAAGTTCTCATTATCCAGAATTATCACCCAATACAGATCCTAGTGGTTGCTTCCTTACTTCTTCAGTGAAATCAAAGCCTGGCTCACAGACCTTCTCTCCTGCCCTCATATTAGTGACCTTCAACATAAACACTGATGCTCCCTCATATGCCCTAACATCCCACTCCTCATTCTACCCATTTCTCATGGTCTCTTCCTCCACTCCACCTCAGCTACAGAGAGGAATGGGCCTGCCCTTGACTTTACGATCACCCACAAGTATTCCACTTCCATGTTCATAAACCTTGATACCCTTTATATGATGCTAATCTTTTCTCATTCCATCTTTCCCTTCCACCCCTCTGTTCTTCCCCTGCCATTACTCCTTCACTGGCTACAACCACTTACACAAGCCATCACCCTAGTTTCAGACCTTCATCACCTCTGGCTTGAACTACTACAACAGCCTTCTAATTGGTCTTTCCCACCTCATGTCTCCACCCCTTACGGTTTATCTTCCACCCAACCACCAATGATCCCTAAAGTCTTTATGACCATATCACCCTTCAGCCCCTATTCAATGAACTTCAATGGCTCATTACCTCAAGGATCAAACTTAATCCCTTGTTTGGTCTTTAAGCTCTTCATAACCTTGTGCTTTCCTGCTTTTCCAGTCTTCTTACACTTTACTCCCCTCAATGCATTCTACCATCTTCCCATACTGGCCTATTTGCTATTTCACCCCTCCATGCCTTTGCTCTGGTTGGCCCCAGCCCACTCACTTGTAGTTTTCCTAGCTTCTTTCAGGACCAAGCTCACATCCAACCCTCTGTAGAAAGCCTTTCCTGCCTCACAGTTGCTAGCACCTTCTCCTCTGAGATCACCCTTCCATTGACTCTATATAAATCTTGCATGTTCCTGTTTTCATGCTTGTTTCCCCCATTGGAAAGCGTTGAGGTCAAGGACGATTTTTGCTTTTGCTTTGTATCCCCCAGCACAGTGTAGTGCCAGGCACAGAGTAGGTGCTTATATAATGCTTATTGATTAACTTTAACCTCTTTGTGCCTCAGTTTCTCCATCTCCAAAATGAGGGTGCTCAATAGGCTGAGCTCTATGGTGCCTTCCAGCTTTAAATTTAGATTTTTCTGATCTCACTTGGCCTTCAACTATCATCATTCCTCATAGATTAAAAAGTTCTAGTAAGAAGCTCTTTGCCATTAATAAGCAAGGGAGCCATTCCTCATAAAAGCTTTCTGGTCTCTGTAATATAATCATCCTTGCTTCTAATAAAGTCTTTCATCTAGGTCTCTTAAAATTTCTCACCAAAAAAAGGTTTATAGGTGAGGAGACAAAGCCACAGAATGGGGAAGCAGGATTTGCCATTGGTTGAAATTTTGACTCACACAAGCACCCAATCCAGAAGGCCTCTTAGACCTTACATTTTATCTCTGCCGTTGGCTGCAGGGTTGGAAATCTTGAGAAATGTTTAGTGCTATCTAGCCAAAGAAAATGGAATATTTCACTTGATGATACCATAAAAATCTCCCTACATAAACAGAACAGAATCTTAGAACATGAGGGATTAGAAAGGGCCCTAAAATGTGATTTTCATCTTGTTCACTCCTGCAGCTTCAATTACTCTGTGCATGTCTGACTCCCAAGCCTATAAGCCCAGGCCTGACCTCTCTTCCAAGGTCCAGCTGCCTGCAGGACATCTCCACCTGGATGTCCTGAGAGAACCTCATACTCAAGTCCCACTTGGGGTTAATTCTCTACCTTCCACCCCCTTCCTTCCTTCTACAGTCGGGATTCCAACTGAGGCACAACCACCCCTCTGCCTCCTGTGCTATCATAACCTTGGATTTCCCTTTGGCTTTTAAGACTCTCTCCCAATGATCATAACCAAACAGTTATCAAGCCCTATCAATTCTATTATAATCTTTGCTTTTTATTGCCTCATTGTCACCCATCCAGACTATTACAAAACCTCCTTACTAGACTATTTCCACTCTCCTCACACCTGAATTCATTCTTTTTGCTGATACCAAAATAACCTTTCTCTTGAACTGTTCTGGTCTTATCATTCTACTCAAAAATCTTCAATGGCTCCCTATCACTATCAAGGCCTTCCATGTTTTGGCACAATCCTACTTTTCCACCTTTATCTCATACTACTCAATACCACTCTAACAGAACAACAAATAATGTATTTTCACATCATCATGCTTTTGCAAAGGCTTTTTCTTTTGTGCTTGGAATGCCCTCATTCTCCCTTCTTTTCCCAGCTGAATTTCTATCTTTTTTAAACCCAAAGTCAAATGCCACCTTCTCTGAGAAGATAATTCCCTAAGTCAGTGAAAACCTTTCCTCTTATACTTTACACAGCATTGTTTTCTCTTTTTTAAGCTCTCTGGTATACTTACAGCTATCTGTGTTATCCTTGTTAATTTGTAAATTCCTCAAGAGTAGAGACAGAATCTTAGCTAAACTTTAAGTGTAGGGAAGGGGTCTTATCTAAATTGTATCTTCCCTAGCACACAGTATATTAATAAACAGAGGTGGTTAGTATATGAGGAGTCTAGGGCACTTCGTGGGCACTAAGCATCACGAGACCTTTAATACATAAGAATTAGACCTGAAAAGACACTTTGAGGACACCTAGTCCATCCCTCCTCAATTTACAAATGAGGAAACTGAGACCAACAAAGGTAAGATGTCCAAGGGTCACACATAGAGCAAGTGGTTGAGCTAGGATTCAAAAGGATGTCAGTCTTCTGGCTCCTAATCTAACATTCTCACTATTGCTTCAAGCTGCCTCCCTTTAATAAATATTTATTAAATGATGGGACATAGAATGCAAAAGTTGGAAGGATCCTTAAAGCAAAGGACATGGAAGTAAAAAACTAGAAAAGGCCTTAAAGGCCTTTGAGCCCAAATCCCTCATTTTGCAAATAAAGACACTGAAGCTGATAAAGGGGATGCAAAAAACCAACAGAAGACTCTAAGTTTCTGCACTCCCACTACACTAACACAAACCCATTTTAAAAAATTTAATTGTTTTTTGAAACCTATAACTGTTCCAAGTCAAAGTGTAATTAGGATATTAGGCGGAAGTGACAAAAGGGTAAATTTAGGCTTGACATTAAGAAAAGACCTCCTCCCAAACAGAGACACCCAAGCGTGCAATGGGCTGTCTCAGGAAATTGGAGGAATCCTTTCATTGGCAGTCTTCAAGCAAAGAATGGATGGCTACTTAATATCCTTAATAAAAAAAAGCATTAAAAATTGGGGTTATACTCTCTATCTTATATAGGCCCTAGGGAGCCAAAAGTTACATTTTCAAGTGTGAGTATTCACTTTGGCGAAGGCTACAAATTAGGTCTTGATTCACTATTAATTGTCTAGGCTTAAGAAAATGATGGGGGAAACGTTAATAATGCAAGTTAAATATGAAAGGGCATCCTGTGTCCGTTTTTTTCTCCTAGAAAGCTGGTTGTTAAACATTTACTAGCACGTCTCTAGTTACGATACACTTCTGGCTCTGACAGCAGCAAGCCGAGATGGAAAGAGCAAATGATCACAAGGGCTAAATGATCAAGACCCACCTGGAAATCTCCCTAGCATCTAACACTAATTATGTCCAAAATGGAATTCTTCATCTCTCCCCCTAAACCCTGGCATGGGGAACCTGTGGCCACATATGGTCCTCTTTGACTGAATCCACACTTCACAAAACAAATCCCCTTAACTGGACTCAGTCAAAAGGCCACACCCAAGGACCTAGAAGCCCTCAAGGCTGCTGGTTCCTCACCCCGGATAAACCAACATATCACCTCATACACTTAATGGTTTTTCATATTTAAATTTTTTCCTTGACTTCTTTTTTGCTCTGTTCTGTTTAAAAAAAAAATGCCATCAACTTCCCTATTTTGGTTGAGGGCACCTCCATCTTTGCAGGCACCAAATTCTTAAGCTTGAACTCATTTGCGACTTTTCCCTCTCCGTCCCAATCCTATAATAATTAATAACTATATAAAATATAAAGGCTATAAATAGCGAGCATATACAAAGCACTTTAAGGATTGTACAGTACTTTCATGGGCTATCTTATTTGATCCTCACAATAACCCTATGAGGGAAGTACTATCAGTCTGCATTTTACAGGTGAGAAAACTGAGGCTAAAAGATGTTAATTGATATGCTCAGGTCACAAAGTCATTAAGGGCCTGAAGCAGGATTTGAACTCGGGTCTTCTTGATTTTAAGTTCAGCATTCTATCTACTGTGCCCACCTAGCAACCAACCAGTTGGTAAATCTTGTTAATTCTAACACGCACACATCTTGAATCTTGCTCTTTCAGGTGGTACGGTGGATATGGCACAAGATTTGGAGTTAAGAAGGATTGGGTCTGAATCCTACCTCAGATACCAGCTGCTAGCCTGGCAAATCACTTGAGCTCTGTTAACTTCTGTTTCCTTGTCTGCAAAATAAGGATAATCATAGCAGCTACCCTCACAGGGTTGATGCAAGGATCAAGTCAGACGCTGTACATCCAGTGCTTTGCAAATCTTAAAGAACTATATAAATGCTGGTTTTTATTCTTTCCACTCAGAGGGCCACTCCTCTGCTGCAGATCTCTGTCACCTCTCACTTGGTCTATGGTAAGAGCTTCTGAACTACTCTTCCTCTTTCTAGTCTCTCTCTTCTCTCATCCATGCTCTATTCAGCTTCCAAAACCATCTTCCCAAGGCACAGATCTGACCACATTCCCCCGCCCCTCAAAAATGTTCATTGGCTCCTCGTGAAAGAGGGTAGATGAAGGAACTCCTGGCTGATGTCCTTAATAAGGTAGGTGAGGTCATCTGCTGAGGGAGAGACGGGCTTGTGGATTGAGCTTGGCAAGTAAGAAGAGATAAGAAAGTTTGGAACAGCCGATTTGGGATTAAAAGGAATGTGTTGTGCAGGGGTGAAGGTCCCTAGCAAGGTGAGGTGGCATGAATTTGTAGGAGATTTGGTCAGTATGATGTATGATTGCCCCAGCATGGTAGTTCTCAATGGGTGACCCCGGGGGGGGGGGGAAATCCCTGAGACCCTTTCTTCATGGAATCTTTGAGATCAAAATTGTTTTAATAAGACATTTTAATTTCTGATTTACAAATATTAATAATATCTCTCTATATATATGTACATATACATACAGATATTTTTTTCCACACAAACAAAAAGGTCTTGGGGGGCCCAATAATTTTTAAGAGTATGAAGGGGTCTGGAGACCAAAAAAGTCTGCACATTTCTGATCTTGATCTGATCAATTCTTGGCCTCTTGAGAGTAGGTCCGGAAAAATGTATATGGCAGGTTTGACAGAGGGATAGAAATTAACAGGGTAGGACAAAAGGACAAAAGACTTGAGAAAGGACATCCGAGCTTTATGGAAATGGAAAGCCATAGGGTCAAGACAGTGAAAGAATGGAGGCAAAGCTCAAACTGGGCTGGGATGACAGGGCTCGATGGAGGGACCAAGGGTCAAAATAAATGTGAAGAGGAGGTTCTGACAGAGACTATATCTTTGTACATAGTAGAAATTGAGCAACTATTTGTTAAATGAATGATGGAATAAAGGGGAGATGAGAATCAAGAAGAGAAGAGGAGATAATTTGGGGAGACAAAAATAAGTCAGAAAACAAGTAAATTTGCCTTATGTTCCTAGTTCTGGTTCTGTTCATTGCTTTTCTAGATTGTTGTAATCACCTGCACATTGGTCTCCCTAAATGAGTGTGCATTTATAAAGTTCTTATTATGTTTCAAGCACTGAGCTAAGGGCCTGAGAGTAAAAAAAAAAAACACAACAACCCAAGCAAATCAGACAGACTGCCCTCATGTAGCTTAAATTCTACTAGGGGAAGAGAGAACATAAAGGAGAACTGGAGGTGACAAGTGGGGGGGGCAGAGATATTGGAAGGAACAGCTATTTGGGAAATTTGAAGACATCTATTACATACC
>CM053623.1:406698481-406777709 GCA_028646595.1 Phalanger gymnotis
AGAAAACATCTCTGGTTCTTTCAAAAGATCTTTATTTCAAATGACTTCTAGTCTCCTCACCCTCTTGGCTATTTAGACAAGCTTATCCTATTTAGACAAGCTATATAGCCTGTGAAAGTCATTTTAAAAAGTATCACCCAATGGAAAGAACCAAAAAAGAAAAAAAAAAACTAACTGAATCCCATGTCATTCTCATGATCAAACTTGGCCCTTGAGAAGAGCTGTGAAAAATGTATCTCCCTTCCTTCTTTGAAGAGGTGGAGGACCAATGGAGCAGAATATTGTCGTGTTGGTTGGTTTTGTCAAATTGTTCTTTTTTAGACTTTCTTTATACAAGTAATGATTCTCTGAATGTGTGTGTGTGTGTTGCGGGGGGAGGGGGAGTAGGGACAGATGAAGCTAAGAGTACAAAAATCTTTAAAATGAAATAAAAATAAATTTTGAAACATGGCCCCCAGAACTGAACACAATACTTCAGGTACAGTCTAAGTAGGCCAGGGACAGTAGGACTACCTCCATCTTTGTAACTTAAAATGTCATGAGCAGGCAGTGGGAGATACCTCATGTGATAACAAAACTCCCAACAAGAGACATTTTGCCTTTTGATGAAATCCAGGACTATGATGATGAACCATTTTGCATTGGTCAGCATTCCCAAAAGAATTGGGAAAATTCTGGCGAGCAACAATGGTAACTAATGGGACTATGAGGAACCATTCATTCATTTGAAAAATACTTTTTCAGCATCTACGTATGTTCAAGGTTATTTGTTTGAAGGGGGTGGGGAGGACCGTTGCATCATCAAAGAAGTAGGACAAGGCAGAATATGATACACCAGGAGAGAGTCAAAACAAAGCTCTTACAAGGGCTGCAGAGAGGAAGGGGTAGGAGTGTGGCACAGCAGACGGTATGCTTGACTTGGTATCAGGAGATCTGGGTCAAATTCTGTCTCTGAGCCTGTGGCCATGAAGAAGTTATTTAACCTCTGTAAGCCTCAGTTTACTCATCTGCACAATAGGGATAACAATACCTTTAGGGCAACTCCCCTTCTCCCAAAATTGCTGTGAGGCTCTAATGAGATATATGGAAAGTACTCGATAAATGTCAGCTTTTCCTAGCATTGATTCTGTCTAGAGACTGTCAAGGAAGGTTTTGTGGAAGAGATGGATTTTATACTGGCCTTAAGAATGTTTAGGATTTTTGACAGGAGATGCGGTGCAGAAAAGGGCATTCCACGTCAAGGGAGCAGGATGAGCCAAACCCCACAGTGTAGAAAGGGGTAGTATGTACTCAGTCATCCAACAAGACGGAGATGGAGAACGTGTGATGGAGTACAGTGAAAGATCATTGAGGAGGTGGGTTGGGGGCCTTGAACGTCAGCCTACTGAGTCTGGACTTCATCAGCAATACAGAGTTGTAGAAGGTTTTTGAGAAGAGGGTGATATATAGACTGGCTATGCTTTAGAAGGATTCCTTTGGCAGGGAGGGACTAATGACTCTGTGGAGGGAGGGGCAATGATGGAAGACTATAAGGAAAAGATGAAAGGAACTGGGATTGTTTGGTATAGAGGACAGATGGCAACAGGGTGTCATACTACCAAGTCTGAGTGTAGGAAAGGGCTCTACGAACCCAGCGTGGAATGACTGGTTTTTTTTATAGCCATGGAGACCAAAACGAAAAGCAATGTTTTATTATTATAATTAATTATGTTTATCATTACATATAGTTTCACAAGGATGTCATAAACTCTTTAAAGGCATGTAAATGCAAAGGCTTGCATTTCTTTGTAGCCATTCATTCATCCCTCTTCCAAATGACCTCCATTCAATACTTGGAGACAGCTATCATGTGATATCCCATCATCCTTAAATCTTCTCTTTCCCCAGATCCTTCAATGGAGCCTCATATGACACGGCCACAAGTCCCTTTTACATCCTGGTTGCCCTCTTCTGAATGACCTCCAGATCATCATGTTCTACCTAAACTGTGGTGGTATTGAGCACAATTCTTCAGATGTGGTCTTCGCCCAGGCTTGGGCAGAGGACTATGGGGTTACTGCCCTCCCACTCCACCAATCTATTTTTCCAGTCTCATTATAAATTACTCCTCTGTAGTTCCGCCAAATTGGCCTTCTGGATGCGCCTTGAATGGGACACTTCATCACCCAATTCCAAGCATTTTCACTGGTTATTTCCCATGGTCCATTCCCCCACAGAGCTCACGTTGTAATAGGAGAGACAAGTATACAAACAACTACATACGTCTATGTGTCTATGTCTATGTATATACACACATATGAGTGTAGATAGATAGATGGATGTTTGCAAGCTTGTCTCTCCTATTGCAGTGTGAGCTCTGTGGGGGAAAGGTCCATGCTTTTTACTTTTCTTCCACAGTCAGCACTTAATCAATGTTCGTGGATTGGCTGGACACTAGTCTTCTTTTAATGCAGCCTCGTTCAATTCAATTTGATGTGCATTTATTAAATGCCTTCCATGTGCTAGATAATGCTCTAGGACCTAGGGATATACAGGAAAAAGTGAAAACTGCCCTCAAAAATGAGTCCCTGACCCCAAGGTGTTACATTCTAAGGAGAAACAGTGGGTATGCAGATAAGTAAATACAAATATGTGTGTATATGGACATGTATGCGCATATATCTATGTTTATGTTTATGTATATATATATACTCCCAAACTTTATATATAATTTACTTTACATCTAAAGAAATTACTTTATTATATTTTGTTTATTATGTTTACAATTACTAGACAGATGATAGATAGATAGATAAGTAAACAGTAATTTGGGTGGAACAATTCTAAGAATTGGAAAGATTAAGAAAAATCTCTTGTAGGGGTGACACCTGACCCGAGTCTTAAATGGAGTTTGGGATTCTAAGAGGTAGGCATGAGTAAGGAGAACATTTTGGCAATGGTGGACAGCCTTTACAAAAGCATGGAGACAGGAAGTGGAATACCATGGATAGGAAACAATAGGTATGCTGGAACCTAGAGTTCACAACGGGGAATAATAGGAAATGTCTGAGTGGAGTAAGATTGTTAGAACATCAGATGGCTGATGGAAGAATTTCTATTTCATCTTAGAAGGAAAGGGAGCTAATGAAGCCTAAAATCATACTTTTTTTTTTTCCCCCTTGGCTGCCATATCAAATACTGACTAGTATTGAGCTTTGTTATTCACCTCATCTTTTCCTGATGAACTGCTGTCCAGTGAAGTTGTTTTTGTTGTTGTGGAACCAGCACGTGACTTGACATTTATCCCTATTAAATAACAGCTTATAAGAGCTGGTCAATATTTAAGCCTGTCAAGATCTTTTTGGACCCCGATTCTGTCATCGCTGTGTTAGCTACACCTTCTGGTTTTGTATTACCACAAATGTGACAAGTATGCCATTCAAGTTTTGATAAAAATGTTCGATAACACAAGACCAAGCATAGACTGTTGGCGCATTCCAGTAGGGACACTTCTGGGTTAACAATGAACCGGTACTCCTTCAATCTGGCTATTCAACCAATTCCAAATGCACCCATCACCTGGGAAACCATTATCTGGCCCACATTTCTACACCTCTATTTTCCACTATACCTCTATTTTCCACAAGAACAGAATGAGAAATTTTATTCCAAATGCTTGCCAAAATCTAGGTAAATTATATCTACAGTATCCCCTCATTCACCTGACTGGTAACCCTATTCAAAAAAGAAAGAAAGAAAGAAATGTGATAGTTGTTAATAAACTATTCTTGAAGTTGTGGTCTCGTATTGATTACTGCTGCTTTGTATAAAAAGATGTTCACTGATTATCTCCTAAACAATACATTCTAGAGTTCTGCCAGAATCAAAGTCAAGCTTATTGACCACCCTCCTTTTTTAAAATCAAGACATCTCCCCTCCTCCAATCATTTACCTCTCCCTGTCTCCATGATTTTTCAGAGACTATTGATCTCTGCTCAGCAATCACATCTCATTTTTTTTAGTAAGTAGCATGTCTGTGCCTGGTGTCATGAACTCATCAAAGGCAGCTAAACACTCTTCTACTATCCCCTTACTTATCTTGGACATCAGTTTTCTATTAGCCATTTTTCCCCTGTTGCTATAATCCAGAAATTATTCTCCTGGGCAGAAAAAAAAACAGATGGAAAATAGAAATCTAGCAAGCCTACCTTCTTCTATCATCTGTTATTTTCCTCCCATCTAAGAGGAGGGGTGATTGACAGTGCAGAGAGGTCAAGGAAGATGAAGTCAGACATCATTCGCAACCTTTGAGGAAGCAATTTCAGTAGTGATGGGGTTGAAATCCAGATTGCAAAGTGTTGAGAAGTGAGTGGGTAGTGAAGAATCATGGAGGCAGTGAGTATAGAGGATTATTTCTAGGAGTTTGATAAAGAAAGGAAGGAGAGGCATAGGATAGTGGTTTGAGGGGATAGGTAGGTAAAGTGAAGTAAGAATGAGAGGGGATTTGAGCATATTTGTAGACAATGGAGGAGGGAGGGAGGGAGGGAGGGAGGGAGGGAGAGAGAGAGAGAGAGAGAGAGAGAGAGAGAGAAAGAGGAGAGAGAGAAATGATGAATATGAATGGTGGGGTGAGTAATGGACATGGGATCAAGGGTACACAGGCTTGGCCTCAACAAGAAAGACCACCTTAGAGTTAAAGAGAGTACAGTACAGATGAACATGTAGCAAGGTTTTAAGGCATAGGGTAGGATAGATAAGAGAACTCATGAGAAATGACCTTAATTTTCTCAATGAAATAGATGGAGAGGTCCTCTTCAGAAACAGAAGGCTGACATAAAGAGGAATAGTAAGGAAAAAGGAAAGAATCACTTAATGAAAAATAAAAAGACTTCTACACAACAGTGAGATCTCAGCTGAGGTTAGATCACAGGAACTTGTAGGAAGTCTAATTGTGTGACTTCCCTCAGCAGTGAGCTCCTTGAAGGCAGGATCTATTTCATTTTTGCCTTTTTTTTAGCAGATAATTTTGCCTTTTTTTTGCACATAATAAGCATTTAATAAGTGTGGATGTTTTTAAATTGAAGTGCATTAGTAGCATGGGAGTAGGAACAATCATCTTTATGCACAAAATGTTTTGCTGCTAAAGAGAAAAATTCTATTATTTGAATTTCGATAAAACCAGTTCAAAAGTAGAATGGGCTATCTTTAGCGAGTGGAGTGTGGGGAGTAAAACACCCATCTTTGGGGGCCTTAAAGCAAAGGCTTGAAAGATGGCAACTTGTTGGGGATGACGAAAGGATTCTTGGTCAGGCATGGGTTGGATTAGATGTTCTGTGAAGTACCCTGCAGGTCCCTTTTGGCATTCTGGGATTTTGTGAACTTAATTTTAATTCCTGATGAAATTCTTGAAAGCATTACTAAAAAGATGGCTCAAGAACATTTAGACATTGCAGCAGCAATAATCACCAAAAACAGAATAGTATGGCTTCATCCACAACAGTTTATATCACTAACTTCATTTCCTTTTTTTTTTTAGACAGGACTAGACTAGTAGGGTCGAGGGAATGGGTACCTGGATTTCAGCAAAGGATGTGACTAGGTCTTTCATTCTATCCTTGAAGAAAGGATGAAGAAACATAAGCTAGATGGTCATACAGTTAGATGGATTCAAAGCTAGTTGAATGACTAAAGTCAGAGTCACCATTAATGGATTAATGCCAAATTGGAGGGAGATCTCTGGCAGAGTGCCATAGCAGTGGGCTTCTGCTATTTGAGATTTTTATCAAGGACTTGGACAACAAAGTCTGACATGGTACGCTGATATGCTGATCATATTTGTAGATGACGCCAGGCTGGGAGGGATAGCTAAAATATTGAGATAATGAGTATGGATCTAAAAAGATCCCAATAGAGATCTAACCAGATGAATTTTAATGGACAAACGATTGTGAATTCCTAGACTTGGATTTAAAAAAAATCACTGTTCAAGTACATCACAGGAGAAGCATAGAGAATGGGCTTGTGTGAAAAAGCTCTGAGAGTTACAGCGGACAGCAAGCTTCACATGAATCAACATTATGATGTGGCAGCCAAAAAAGGCCATGCGATTATAGGTTGTATCTATAGAGAAACAGTGTTTGGAATGAATAAATCGATAGCTTGTCTGTATTCGGCCCAGGTCAGGTGTTATCGGAGGCATTAGGTTCAATTCTGGATGCGCCTTTTAGCAATAACACTGATAAAATAGAATGTGACCAGCATGGTTAGGGGACTATAGCCTAGGATGGGGGATGAGGATGAGGGTAGGTGGGATTATAGCTGTTTTCAGGTCTGAAGGGTTACCATGTAGAAGAAAAGTTAGTCTTGGTTCTCCTCGGCCCTAGAACAAGGAACAATGATAGCGAAAGATGCTAAAAAGCTAAAGAAGAGCAGATTTAGACTCAATAACGAAAAAAAGAAAACGACTTTGCTACAACTTGAGCTATGCAAAAAGAGAAATGAGCTTCCATGGGAGTTAGTGGGTTCCCCATCACTGGAGGTCTTCAAGCGGAAGTTGGATGAGCTTTTGTTGTTTTTAAAGGGACTCAGGTATAGGCTGGAAGTAACTAAGATTCCTTACGACGTTAAAATTCTACAATCCCTACGACTACTCTATGTGATAGGAAGGGCAGGTATTTATTATCCCCAGTTTATGGAGAAGAATTAAGGTCTGGAGAAACTGACTTCCCCAAGATCTTTCAGCTAATAAACCGTAAAGCCAGCATTTGAATTTAGGACTCCCGACTCCAAGTCCAGGATCTTTCCGCTACAACACGCTGCCATATCGAACGATGAATGGTTCAAAGAATTAGGAATGAAGACGGCTGCCTAAATGAAGGCATAGCTAGTAGATCTCACAAACCTACTTTAGCAAAACCTGAAATTCCCACCAGAGAATGATCAACAAATTCAGTAAGAAACTAAAATGATTTTTTTCCCACCCTAGAACTGTACAAAAAGTCAGCCAGGGATACGTGAACCAAAGAACCTAAGAAGAATCGTGTTTTACACACCTCTTGACAGAGAGATGATGAACTCAAGATATAGAAAGTGACATACACTTGTAGATGGCTATAATCTCACTTACCTTCATCCCCTCCGCCCCACCCTAGGCTACAGTCCCCTAACCACTGTATAATTCAATTTGCTTGATTTCATTCACTTGTTACAAGGGGTTTTTAATTTCTCTTGGTATTTTAATTGGGGAGTGTGGACGTAGAAGAGAAGAAAGGTGGTTGGCAATAGTGATGCCAAAAAAAGGACAATGAACCATTTAGAAAATTAATATGAATACAGAAGAAAGTACAGAAGGAAACACAGACAAGCAAGACAGTTTTGAAAGTGATGTGTGAAATTTATGACAGCTAAGTATTTGCAGAACTATTATTTAGGGAGAGGAATAGACTTATCTTGTCCTTTCAGGTAGCATAACAAGGATGAATGGGTTAAAGTTATAGAGAGGCAGTTTTCAATTCCATAAAAAGAAGGACTTTCTCATTTATTACAACTGCCTCCAAAACAGAAAAAACAGCCTTAGGATATACTGAATTTTCCATCACTGGAAGTGTGCAAACAAAGGTTGTTGAGGAGTGGATTCCTACATGGGACAGAAGGGACTGGATTCATTGATCTGTAAGACTCCCTTCCACTATGAGATTCTATAATGATACTGATCAAAAGTATATAGAGTAACTATGTGGCTCAGTGACCAGAGTGCCAGGTCTGGAGTTAGAAGGACCTGGGTTCAAATTCAGCCTCAGACCCTGTCTGCCTCAAGTTTCCTCATCTATAAAATGAGTTGCAGAAGGAAATGGCAAACCACTCCAGTATCTTTGTCAAGAAAATTCCAAATGGGGGTCATGAAGAATTAGACACAAGCAATTAACCAGACAACAACAATGAAAGTACACGCAAATTCTAAAAGCTGAAATGATATAAATCTACATAAATGACTGCCCATGGTCATATGGCTTTAACATTTCCTATGTGACCATGAATACTATTCAAATAACCTCAGCAAATCCATCTCTTCATCTACAAAAGAGGAGCTTGTACCGCTGTACTTACCTCTCAGGGTTGTGATGAAAACATTTTTATGAACCTTATATGTTAATTGGACATTTGCATTATTCCATGTGCAAATGTGATTGATTAAAGACTGACAGCCAAAGTAAGGGAGTATATTTATTTCAAAAGATGACTATTAATTTCAAAATCTTGCTACAACCTACCCAAAGCATTTTGTATTTTATTAATCTTTGAGAGATGCCTCATCTTTCCCTGGAGGCTTCTCCATATAATCAGAGTAAGGTAGAACCTCATTTTTCTTCATCCACTACTGGATATTTATTAGAACGTGCATGCATTTACTCCTCACATTGAAGCAACTTGGTATTCATCTGGTGTGCACAACCTTTTTGCTCCCCGACCTGCTCAACCTATAATGTCCAATTTCATGTGATCTTGGACAAGTAACTTAACCTCATTTTTCCCATTTATAAAATATGGGAGTTGGACTATATGACTTTTGACCTCTCTTCCACCTTTGAGTCTACAATGATATGTTCCGTGCATGATTCCCCTCCCAGCATTATGATGAAACTTACCTTATGAGGTAATCTCACACCAAGAGAAAATCTTTATTAGAAAGTATGTGTTAACTACAATGACATCTCCCAAATTAATTGGAAAAAAAGGATAGTTCCTTTGCATAACCTAAGGTAGAATGTTGGGAAATATTATAGTCCAAGATTTCCAAGAATGTATAAATTTATAAATCTTACCCCAAAATGATGTTTTCTTGGCTATTTGACCTCAAGTTCACAACCATCCCTCCCTTTTTTTTTAACATCTTGTCTTGAATCTCTATACTCCCTTGATTTCTGTGACTGTGTACTTTTATGTGTCTCTTAATTCTCTGGCTATTTTTTTTTCTGCTTCCATTGCTGGTTTCTCTTACTCATTTCATCCTCCCCCAACCCAACTATGGTTTTTCCCCAAAATTTCTGTCCTTGATGCTCTGCTCTTTCATTTTTAATTTTTTCATGAGCATGTTTTCTGGTGACTCCAACTACTGCATCTACAAGGTGACCCTCAAATTTACATTCTAGCCTTGATCTTACACCTGCACTTCAGTCTAATTCATTCTTTGTAGGCATAAATCTCTACTTAGGTGTCCAAGCTGTCTCTTTAAACTCATCTGAATTCATCGTCTCTCTTCTCCCTTTTCAACTAATTACTCTTCCCAAAAAACACTTGTGTTAATGGTGCTAACATTCTCCTCCAAATCTTGATTCCCTCTTCTCTTTTATTCTCTGTACCACACTACTACCAGATTTGGTAATTTGTTTTTTTCAAAGAATATCTCAGATTTGTTCCTTTTTTTACATTCCTGCTGCTTCCACCCTAATCCAGGGCCTCACTGTATAAGATATCCTAAATTTCCACAATAGCCTCCTAAGCTGTCTCTCTGCTTCCAGTCAATGCCCTCTTCAATCCATGCTGATCCCCAATACCTGGAATGTCCTTCCTCCTCTTCTTTACCTCTTGAATTCCTACCCATGCCTTTAAAGTCCAATTAAAATGGTGCCTCCTTCATGAACTCTTATCTGGTCCCTTGGTCGGTAATGACCTCTTCTCTCAGATTTCACATAGCACTTTGCAAATATTTAATGTACATGTAATAAGGAGTACTACAGTTGTATGTGTATGTGTGTGTGTATATAATCCCCCCCCCCCTTTTCACCATAAGCTCCATAAAGGCAGGGACTATGTCATCTAATTTTTTTTATCTTTCCTTTCCCCCAGCCACTCTCAGCACATAGTAAATGCTTAATAAATAACTGTTGAAAGACTAAACAAATGAATTCTACAGAACAATGAAATCTTCCTAAAGCACTTTCTTTTCTCCTGTCAAATACCAACAATGACTTCCTACTGCCTACTGAATCGAGTCTGAACTCCACTAATTTTCTTACAAGGTCTTCCATGATCTGGCTGCTTCTCTGTCTCACTAATCTTGTTTTCCACTGTTCCATAATATACACCCTTCAGGAAAGTGGGCTTATCTCTTCACTAACCTAATTTATGTATTAGTTCTCATCTTTTTTGTTTTTGTTCATGTCCTCTCCCTTGTCTGGAATGATCTGTCTTCTCCTTCCCTTCCAACTATTTAAAGCTGACCCATCTTTCAAGGCTGCCTCCAATCTCATCAGCTCTGTGAAATTTTCTTTTGACTATCCTAGCTCACACTCATCATGGCACTTGTAATTAGTATCATCTTTCTTAGCACTTAAATGTTCACTGTTTCATATGTGACAAGATTATAGGCCCTTTTAGGGGAAGAAGCCATGTCTTTTTTGCGTGTGTGATTTTTTTTGTGGCAAAGGTGGTACATGGTAGGTTCTCAATATATATTTTGGAATGATTATTTACTTATGGCTGAAACTACAGGAGAGACTAGGATATCTGATATTTAAAACAGGTCAAGAATGATTTAATTTGGTCCCAGGAACTGTTTCTTTTTTTGTTTGTTTTTGTTTTTTGGAGGGGGGAAGGCAGGGCAACTGGGGTTAAGTGACTCACCCAAGGTCATACAGCTAGTAAGTGTGTCAAGTGTCTGAGGCCACATTTGAACTCAGGTCCTCCTGACTCCAAGGCTGGTGCCCTATTCACTGTGCCAGCTAGCTGCCCCTGGAACTGTTTCTTTATTAAAAAACAAACAAACAAAAACCCAAACCCTAATCATCAGCTTCCCAAAGATCCAGGACCAATGTAAAATAAAATGTCCTAGTTTCCCAACCAAGTCTAAGGGGAATCTAACAGAATGATAGGTAAGACAGAATCCCTTTCTCCTTTAAGTCTATGAGAGTTAGATAATAGTCCTGAATATTTCCCTGTTCCTCTTGTTGCCTAGGTTTTTTTGCTGTCTACAAATCACAGAGTTGGAATACTAGACAGACGAACACCAAGTTCAACTAGAAATGGGTCTTATTGTCCAGTTGACTTGCTATTATCTCTGATGGTGAATGGGCCACTTCCAAATCTCTTTGTGATTGCTTTCTTAAGACAGGACAAGAATTTCCCCCTAATTAAGAAGACTTAGGCATCTAGGTGAGGTGACTATAAAAGATGGACTTTTAAAATATGTAATTGTATTTTTATACAACCCCCCCCGCACGCGCGCGCGCGCGCACACACACACACACACACACACACACACTATGATGATAAGGCATTTTTCAATCTTCTCGGAACCTGAAAAGACCTTTTGACTTACCCATTCTGATATTGTGCCAGAAACAGAGCTTGACAATAATAGCTCAGATTTCCATAGAGCTGGCTAGGTTGTTTTTAAGCATTTTCCTTAGGTCAATCCTATGAGAAAGATACTGCAAATATTACTGCTATTTTATAAAGAAATGAACTAAGGCTGAGGAAGTGACTTGCTTGTAGCCATATAGTCAAGAAGAGTCTAAACTAGGATTTGAACCCAGATATTCAGACTTCAAGTAGTCTCTCTACTCTCCAGTGCTATGCATCCTAACTCTTAGAAATTTGTCTAGAAATAAAAAAAGTTCTCTAAATATGTTGGGGGTTTTTTTGGGGGGGCGGTACTACCAAAGCTTTTTTCTATTTTTATTTGAAGGAACCACTGGAAAAGCTCCGGGTAATTTTAACAAATATTTTCTTGGGTTCAATTTATCTTATCCAAATGATTAATTACTAATCCACAGATAATCTTACTAAAGAACATGAATAATTCATATCTTTGGGGAATCTAAATTTTGGACAAATTTGAAATCTTTAGTTTTTACTGCTTTTCTGCAAACTGGGTCACATCTCTAAACTGAGAACTGTCGATTTCTCTTTAGTGGTGAGATGAATGTTAATCAGTGTCACGACCCATGGTTCCAAAAATATGCCTTGCCCAATTGCTAATACACAAGGTTCTTGGCTTAGGATGAACCCAAAGCATAACAGTTTAAATTTTCAACTATAACACCAAGATTAGCAAAAGGGGCTCTTTATGTTTTGTTAATCACAGCACAGAGTTGTCTATAGGTAATGGGACTTAGAATGTGGAAGACCTGACCTAGAATCCTGCCTTAGATGCTTACTAGTCCTGTGGCCCTGGACAAATCACTTAACCTCTCTCACCCTTGGTTTCCTCATCTTTAAATGGAGATAATTATGCCTGAGAGCAGCTAGGTGGCTCAGTGGATAGAGTGCTGGCCCTGGAGTCACAAAGACTCATCTTCATAAGTTCAAAACCAGCCTCAGACACTTATCAGCAGTGTGACCCTGGGCAACTCACTTTCAATCCTGTTTGCCTCAGCGTCCTCATCTGTAAAATGAGCTGGAGAAGGAAATGGCAAACCACTCTGGTATCTTTGCCAAGAAAACCCCAAAAGGGGTCACAAAGACTCAGATACTACTGAAAAACGACAAGAAACAAAGAAATAATGCCTACCTCCCCAAGCAAGGATCAAATGAGTTAATCCATGCGATGTGCTTTTCAAACTTGAAGTGCTATGTACGTGTTAACTATTTAATGTTGTTGTTACAGACTAAGCAGGTCTCCAGTGAAGAAGTGTCCATGCAGAAGAATAGCAGGAAGAACGCTGGATAGAGAGTCAGGCCACTTGGGTTTAAATCCTGGACTTCAGGCTTACTAGCTCTGCGATCATGAGCAAAAGTCACTTAACCTTCTTGGGCCTCAGGTTTCTCATTTATTAAATGGTTGCAATACTACTTATGTTACCTACTTGAAAGGGTGATTGCAAACATTAATGTTAAATATAATTATGATTTTTAATTATATTATATGCAATTATATTACATATTATAATTTTTGATTATAAACAATGATAGAAAAAGGTTCTGCCCTTTCATAGGTTACACCCCCTTAAGAGTAAGCTGCCAGTTACAGATCTTTTTATCTACTATGGTGCTCATAAAATACCCATGGAAATGAATGACTGAGCTGTTTTCCTACCCAGTGGAGACAATGCTACAATCAAGGCAGGCTATAGTAATAATAACAATAATAAAAACTCCGAAGGAAGGCATCAAGAGAGCTTACATTTTAAATATGAGGAGGGAGTGCCTGTAATATTTGCCCATAGTTTAGGCTCTTAAATATGTTGTGACTCCATGACCAAAGCGAGACTCAAATCGTTTTGTGTACTATCATCTTTAAGCTATTTACAGGAGCAGAGATCCAAATATTTTTTCCTTAAATAAAAAATGATGGTTTATCATTGCACAACCCTGTGGCCACATCAAAGGGTGGGATGATGGGGAGATCAATGAGAAACAGGGAACGCTGGAGCCGAGCTGAGATTCATCATGCTTTAGAAAAGTCTGTTCCCTCCCCCCCACCTCCATCCCCTAAGTTACAAATATATTCTCTCTCCCAAACCCACAGGGTAAGGGTGCTAGAATTGCTGCTATGAGACTGAGAAGCAAAATGAACAAATCAGCTCCATAGGAAGTAAAAAGCACACCAGTACGCCAAACAGTCGCTCTGCATGCAGCCCCAGGAAGAAACATCAACAGCAGAATGAACCGTGCCAGACATATGGTAGGAAAGAAGCCTTTAAATGGCAAAGGAGAAAAGTACAGCTAGTTAAGACTTTCAAATCTTATTTTTCAAGAGTGAACAAGTAAAAAGCAATTTAAATATGACTTTTAAAATGTGTTAGAAATCTTATTCTGAAAGATTTTAAACCTTCAAATCTTCCCCAAAAGAATTTTAATTCATTTTCAAAGCATAAACCTCAATTTCATTATAAGAAGTGAGTACATACTAGTGTCTACCCTCCCTAACTTCATTGTATTTATCTCATAATTATTCTGTATATACATAGACCTATATTGTTCTCGTACTTATACATATCTGTTGTCTTCCATGATAGACTTCAAACATCTTGAGAGTATGGATTATTTCATTCTTTGTAACTTTACATTCAGCATATAGCACAGTGCTTAGACAGGCGAGGGGAACCTACAGCCTGGATTCAATCAAAGGGCTGCACTTGAGGACCTAGAGGGCCACGTGTGGCCTTGAGGCCACAGGTTCCCCACCCCTAGATTAGTGAGCACTTTGTTGACTGACTGATACAGAATCATAGACTCTTTAAAACTGGAAGGGATTTCAGAGATAATTTATATCTGAAATATGATCTATACCTGAAATATGAATTCCCATCTTCCTTCCTTCCATCCTTTCCTTCCTTTCTCTCTTCTTCCCACTCTTTCCCTTCCTTCTCTCCTCCCTCCCTTCCTTCCTTTCTTAACTTGACAGGCATATATTAAACAGTTTTCAAATGCAGACAGCTGTGCTAGACATTGGGGGTTAGGAGGAGATGAAAGTTATCCTCCCCTCATTAAGCTCACACAATAGGATGATACTATATAGGATACTATATACTTCAGTAGTGTTCCCCAGGAGATCCTGTCTATTAACATATAGTTCCCGAAGGGCTAAACTCCTCAGTAGGCTTGCCATTAACTGATATCTCTTTCTAACATTTCTTATCTACCAAGAAAATATCTTGTTCTGCTTTCAATAGAGCTTATTTCAATCCAACCTTGGTTAGACTGGACACTAATTAGGTATTTTCAGCTTTAGTTGGCTCACCTGGCTAATTCTCCCAAAAAGACTTTATTTCGACTGCTAGATAGCTAGAGATAAATCTGACTGATGAGTGAATTCACAGATCTGAGTAAGGCATGGCTCCCTAAGCCCAAGAATAGGTTGTGTGTGGTTTGTCCTTCGGTCTCTTAGAGGACCATGACATCAGGGAGATGATGACATGACTTGCAGTTGACTTTGATCTGAGTGAGGGAGGGCTGTGCAAGATCACCCGCCTCACTTTCTCCTTCAGAGCCATCTGGGTCCAGTGGCCTGATATTCACCAGGAATACTGGAGATGGCCTAGGATGCGATGGGAGACCCTGGCCCTTTTAAGCTAAGGTCTTTTCAGGTTCTCACTTCGAGTGAGGCAATGCCCATTCGGTGAATAGATCCCTTTAAGAAGTGAGTCCAGGGATGGCACCTTTAATTAAAAAAAAAAACAGGGAAGGGAAGACCCTCAGGGTTGCTGGCCAAAAGAGAAATAGCTACTATTTACATTCACTCTGAGCCAGGAGGGCTCAAAAAATAACCATTAAGTGGTGCTTGGGCAGGGACCTATTGCCCAATCCAAGAGCTCCAGAGTGAAACGGATTTAAGGCTCGGTCTTTGAGAAGGAAATCTAGCCAGTAAACCCCAAGGTAACTAGGCAGCTTTCGGCCATCAAAATTTATCTTCTTCGGAGAGGAGGGGAAGAGAGGAGAGGAGAGGGGAAAAGAAGGGAGGAGAGGGGAGGACAGGAGGAGCTCAACCTCCTGAGCTACTAAACCCAGGACTTATCAGTACAACTAGCCAGTGTATAAAATGAATATTTATTTGGGGGTCTTGACTGATCAAGTTAGTCAGTGCTGAAAATACATCATTTTTCCCCCTGTAGATTAAATAGATTTTAAATAAAGCTCATAATATTCTTTTGATCAACCTTTAGAAACACAGTACCCTGGGCTAAAAAATAGGAAATCTGGGTTCTAATCTTAGTTCTATCACTTTCTGTCTATGAGCCTTAGTTTCATCATCTGTGCGATGGAGATATTTATCTGCCCTGCTTACCTTCTTCCACTATGAATGGAACTTCAAAAAAGCATTATGACAACAAATATGGACACATTCAATTATGGAATAAAAGGTAATTTTGTGTCAAAAGATCAGTGCTGTGGAAATGTAATAACAGTCATTAGGGTGACGGTAATGGACATTCACTGAGAATTACAAACAGAAAATACAATGCATTTCAGAGAGGTAGGCTACCAAAGGACTGACATTGTTCCAGTACTTCATGGATTTCCTAATGAACTCCTGAAGACCACTGGCACTGCCAACACAGCAGAGAAAAGGAAGGGCATGGTTGGCACTGCCACCCTAAAATTCTAGAATGTTACTGAACTGGTTCTGAGAAGTTGCATGAAACACACTGGCATCTACTTCATTGATCCTCCTGCTCTCCTTCAGTGCAAGCTCTCCCTGGCTCCATATTGATTTCCCTGGCTTTGGCCCATGGCCATGCACTCCTTTCTAATACCCCATCAAGCCTCCTGGCTTTGACCCAGCCCAGGCATCCTGTTCAATCTGTTCGATCCAGGTTTGGGTCATGCCCTCTTTCCTCCAGAAAGATGCTTTCCATGGAGCTTTGTTAAATGCCCTCCTAGTCACTGGCAGTCTTAAGCTCTAGGATCTGGGAACTGACAAATACCAAGAAATTTCTGCTAAAAAAACAAAACAAAACAAAACAAAATCACCAAAACCCAAAGCCAACTTGAATATATAGAGTAAAAGCTTTGAGCCTTAAGAGAACTGATGATTTCCTGTTCACTCCAGACTTGTTCCTTGGGAAAAGCAAAAAAAAAAAACATATATAATTCATTTAATCTTGCAAAAGTGTTCTGAACCTGAGAGCTTTCTTGGTCACAAGCTAAAGATCCTTTGAACAACTTTAAAGAGTTACAAACACTTTTCCCCTAAGTATATACTTCAAAGAGACCAAGAGTTCACACCTGTCTACTTTCAGGTTTGGCAACTGATACAACTGATCAGGAAGTTAGGGTCAGTAGAGATTTTAAAAACTATCCCTCTATTCCAGGAGGCCAAATCCTGAGGATCCCCTGAAAGGGACTCTGCTGAATCATTTCAGCTCAAGCCTTTCATGTCATCAGTATGGACGGTTCTCAATTTTTTGCACTATTCAAGACAAGAAATAATGGGGTTATATGAAACATATAGGTGGTCCAAAACCTTGTTCCCTCCCTTTTCTCTTCCTCTCTCTATAACTTACACAAACTACTGACCCATAATAAGTCTTTTAGATTTTACTTTGACCCTTTCTTCTTTTCACTGAACTCCCACTTAATGGAAGAGTTATGGAAGCATGAAAAATAACTGACAAGGGAAGAAGTAGATGGGCAAATAAGAAAAGGGATTTGAGGGCAAGACCAGAAGACCCAACTAATAATATGGTTTTTTTATATGACTAGATGACTAAGATTACTAAAAACGTGTTCTGGTATTTAAATCTAATATATTACAATTTAAAAAAAAGCTTTGGGTAATCCAAGTAAACATCTAAACCTCAGACTTCATTATACAGATATCAAAGGATATATCATTTTTATTACAATCCCCCCGGTCTCCCAACAAACCTGTTCAATTTCCAAAGAAAAATAGATCTTTGTTTTCAGTTTAATATTTTTAGTTTCCATGTACAGCAGTCTACATTATGTCTAGATTGGTACCATTAACATTTAAAAAGGTACCGGAACATCACATAAAGTACATTTAACTTAATCGCACAGAAACATTATGCATTGCTTTCAATTAGATGACAGCTACAGTTTACTATCGAGGCAGAATATGATCAAATAAAAACAAAGAGAAAAGTATAAAACCAGTTGAGTAATTAGATCTAGAGTTTATTCCTCTCAAAAGAACACATACAAAATACATGTAAAAACTACACAAAGATATCTACAAAGAGCAGAAAACAGAAAAGGTGAAAGCTACAGTGCAGTCATTATACAGAGATGTAATGCATGCATTAAAATATGCTCCATTTCTAAAGCTGCAAGGGTAAGGGTTCTCTTATTAGCACTTAGAGAAAAAGTAAAACCCACTTGGGTATACAACATATTCTGAAAAGGAGATACAGATCTATACATATGTACATAAAATACACTGAAAATATGCACTTCATATGTCCGCAATAGGAAGCCCTGGGTTACAGGTCAATCACAATTGATCATAGACCTTTTCCGTCAGTTTATGGAAATAAATGTGATAGAGCAAAAAAGAAATCATTCACATTGCCACAGAAAAGAACAATCCAAAAGGTATTTACATCTCATTGATAAGACATAAAAGAAACAACAGACATCACCGTGTAAAAATATATTAAAAATATTAATGCTATCTTACATTAAAGAAATGGTGGTTTGACAAACCATGGCACAATTAATTCAGTGAAAGAGTAAAAAATCAATACGGCTTCTGGAAATTTTTTTCCTGAATATGCTTAGATGCAGATGGATGATATAATCATGTGTGTGTGCCACAAGCCACACTTCCATTTAGAACATCTGTAGCACATGGAAACAGCATTTGCTACAAAAGCATATTGTATACTTTTGGACAACACCAAATTTCACACTCTGATTTTAGGGAAAATACTGCCCTAAATTAGGTTTTTTAAATTTTCAAATTTAAACTGACTCAACTTAAAATGAATTCCAGCCAAATGCATACCATTAACTGTGCCTATTCCTAGTACTAGAAATTAAATGTCATTTTTTTCTTACTTGATATACTAGTGGTAAGTAGTATTTTTTTAAAACAGGTCTTAGACCATAAAACTTTTCGCTTCCCCACTTTTCGATTCCATGCTCTATGCAGGCCTGGGCTCTTCACTGGACTTTCATCACCATTTCAATTTGATTCAATTTCCCCAATGCTTTAATTTTCAATAGTTTCTACTGCACTTAAATAGCAATGATTCGTTCCCGTTTTTTAAATGGTTAGGTAGTGTTAATTAAACCAACAGCAAGATCGAGACATCTAGGAATCTAAAATGATTTTTCACTTCTAGAAATGGTGGGGCAAAAGCTATTACCAGAAGCACTGGTGTGGCTACATTTGAAATTCAAACCCTCTTTAGAGCAGGAGGCAGCTTTCATGGTCAGCAAGGGCTTCATCCTTTTAGCAAAATCTTCATGATACTAAAGATTATCAGAATTTACATCCCTTAGTAATATATTATTTACCAGTTTCAGACCTCATAGCACTCATTATTTTAAAAAGGCATTTAAAAAATAAACCAAATGTATTTTAATGATGAAGAAATTGTCACAATGAAACTTCTGACTCAAAAACGTATGGTGCAGAAAGGTTACTTAATGTGGACTTCTAAAATTGAAAAATGGATATAGAATACTGATATAACAGTGAAAAAGTAAAGTAGCTGTAAGTGTAAAGGAAAAAATTAAAATCTAGAAATACCTGAAACGGATCTCTGATATCCAGGTTTTTCCTGTTTATCTGTCAGAGGAGTTGGGGGTGAGTAGTTGGCTTCGGTGAGTTTCGTAACATCTGATGGTGGTGTTGGAGGAGGTGGTAATAAAGTGCTGTTAGGGCTACTAATATCTCCTTCACCCACAAGTGTTAAGTCGGCAACATTCTCATCATCTATAGTTTGTATGCCTTCGGTATGTAGTTCCTTGGATTGTCTCTTCCATATTTGCGCTGATGCAGTTCCTTCCTGGACGTGTGGAATTGGAGACAATGGGGCACTGAAGGGAACGCTGTGACTGTGAAGAGCAGCTAGAGTGGGCCTGGGCCTGCCCTCTGCAGGCCCTGGGCTCTTCACTGGACTTTCATTACCATTTTGAGGAGATTCCAGCTTCCCGTTTGGTTGCAAGGCCTTCTCCTTGTTGCCATTTTTTACAGTTCTCTTGTTTAGGCCTTTTGTTGTTGCAGGAGTAGATGCAGTTGGTTCTGCTGTGCAAGGCGGTAAACGAAGAAAATCTGGCAGGACAAGGTCCTCTTTTCTTAGCAGCCCACGTTGGTCATCTGCTCTGTTGCTCTGAGCTTTGGAAATGAGCTCAAAAAACTCTATTGGGAGAAAAACCCATATTGACCATTTTAAAGAAAACTTATCATTGATCAGTGTCAACAACCACCAAATTTATTTTCCAGTAGGCCACTGAGTTACCGGTTGCCTTGTAGTTCTAGTGTCCCTGAATTAAGGGCTATATTAATTGGGGACCTTTTCACATTAGAGAATTACTCACTCATAATTAAAGGCTACTATAGATTCCCCTACAAGGGAGCGCCTTCACAGTTTACAATGGCTATACTCATATACCTAAAAACAAAGATTTATAAAATCTAGACTCCTGAATTTTTTCCCAATGTTTCAGGGCACATTTTAAAATACATTATTAAATAACATTTTACACTAATTCCCACAACACCTCTCTATGTTTACTCTGAGAGTCACTCAACATCTTTATATTTTAGCATAATCATATCAACACCCCTGAACCTCTAGAGGGTGATCCAGTTAAACAAAGGTGCGTCACGATGTCATTTAAAGAAGACGGGTTTTTTTTTTGGAGAGAAGAAGGCAGGGCAATTGGAGTTAAGTGACTTGCCCAAGGTCACACAGCTAGTAAGTGTGTCAAGTGTCTGAGGCCAGATTTGAACTCAGGTCCTCCTGACTCCAGGGCTGGTGCTCTACTCACTAAGCCACCTAGCTGCCCCTTACCTTTCTTTAAAAAGTATTTATCATTTAACACCTGAAGGCTTAAACCAAGACACTGATCAAATAGTGTCTCCATTTAAAAACTAGAAGAGAAGCCCATTGAAATTAGACACTTAGGGCCTAACTTCAACTCAAGAGCAAAGCAAGGAATTTTATTTCAAATTTCTCTCCTTTAGCCTTTTTATCCAAAGGCCTATGGCCACTGTTTTCCCTAGATGACTTTCTAAAAGCTCTATGGCAGCCCTCTACAACACAAATCCCAGAGTGGGCTCAAGGAGTGAGATCCTTAACATTGTGGGAGCAAGGAGGAACCATTGGCATATAAGGGAATAAAGAATTGCTACAAGCCCTACCATGTCCCTGAGAAGAAGGAATGGGACTGTTCTATAGCAGAAAAGCCCCACAAAAGGGTGGTTAATGTCAAGGAACCTCTCCCCTTCTCAAGGACGCTCTTCCAGGACCCAACTCTCCCCACCCAGAACACGACTCTCAGATTAATAAACATGACCTTTGGAATGAAAGTAAAGTATCCCTTGATTAAACCATTTGGTTTCATGGACCAATTTTCCACTAGCTATAAAATTCACAGAAATATGAATAATCAGGAAGAGCTGGATCTGTGCCACCTTTTCAGTGTTCTTGGCTCTCAAGTATAACAATCTTTCTGAAAGGAAGCCACCAAGTTGCCTGTGCAGGGGGGAGAGAAGGAAGGCATTCCCTTCGATGCCACCCTTTCCTCCAGTGTTCAGGGTCCAGGCTACCAATTCTCTACTTATATGTAGGCCCCACCTCTACCACTTTGGTGTTTGCTGGAGGGATGCTGTGCCAGAAGAAGAAATGAGGGCTCTGTTCCCTTCTTCTTCCTCCCCAGCACGGGGGAGCTCTTAGTGCATCTTTGGACACTTTTTCCATCTTGAATAAATACAGAATTGTGATTTCCTACTGCCATGACTGGATTTTCACTCTTTACACATGGCATGAGATTGAACTTGGGTCACAAGTGAAGCCATTATCTCGTCTCAAACTAGTACATGTCCAAAAGGTTTCATTTAAACACTTTTTAGCCCCTTAAAATGTCTTGCTAGAATATAAAAATCACAAATCTGACATACACATTGGACATAACACAATCAAAGTGAAGTTTTTTAATTTTTAACTTCAGTATGACAAAAATACCACAAACCACTTACCTGGTGAATGGAAGTCACTAAAGAATGAGGTTAACATGTCATATTTTTACAACAAAGTTAGTAAGGGTTAGTTACAAGACACATTTTTAACTGCTATGCTAACTAAATTTAAATCTTTGGTTACAACTACAGTGAAAGCTGTAACTTTCCGACAGTTTTCAATGCTTAGGAGATCATTGAGTCCACTCTCATGTTACAAATGAGGAAACTGGGGCCCAGAGAGGGACCGTGATTTGGCCACAGTCAGACAGCAAATCACTGGCTGAGCTGGGATCAGACCCCAGGATCCTTCTGCTTTTCTTTTTTCTTCTTTTTTTTTGGATGGGAAGGAGGTTTTATATAAAGACAGTTACCTCTTTCTCCCCTTAATCTTTTCAATAGCATCTTTCATATGTAAAAGAAATTCAGAAAGATCTGATGCTAACCATAGGTCACCATATGGCTTTTCTTAAAAAAGTGATTTTCACGAGTAGACAAAGATCTTTATCAGTCCCACAAACATCAATGGGAAGTAAACTGTTTTAAAGCTGTATAATAAAACCTCATTAATTTGGATGCAACTAACTTTACAATTTAGGGTCCCACTTAAGACTGGGTAGAAGTTTAAGTCTGAGCTATCCATGACAAAAAGGGTTAGATAAGCAAATTAATGAAATAAACAAGACAGCAAGCAGCATATTTAGCCTAGTCGAGGGGGTTGTTCTTTGAGAATTTGAGTACACTGTATGCAAATAGTGCTTCTGATTGCAAAACATTTTATCTTCTGATTGCTGTGACCCTTCATTCTACAGCTCACAAACTCAGTGACTTCTAAACGGTAGAACAGATTTGCTTGGCATTCAATTCAACTCAGCAAACATTTTTTAAGCTTCTACCATGTGCAAGGCTCCCTACCCAGCTTTTCAGCCTTTTCTCTCATTATCACCTATTCAATACTTTATGTTTCAGGAAATCTGAATTCCTTACCAGACCCTGAGGATGGGTTAGTCTCTCGTGCGCCATACTTCTGCTCACACTGTTTGTTCCCTATGGCTGGAATGCCCTCCATCTCCATCTGCCAATAACTTATCCCTCCTTCAAGATTCAGATCGAATGCCACCACCCCCCTGGAATATACCCTAAAGCTTCCTTTCAAGATGGAAGGCATCCCTTCCTTAGTTGAGCTCTCAGAATTAGTATTCCTAAGCATTTGTCGTAATCTGATTTCTATCTTATTTATTTGTGTATGTCTTATCTCCTCTACTTACTAGGTATAAACTTTTAGAGGGCAGAAACCATCCACATCACTCCTAACACACTGCATTACACACAGCAATTGCTTAAT
The DNA here is from genome assembly GCA_028646595.1 of Phalanger gymnotis. NCBI lineage: Eukaryota > Metazoa > Chordata > Mammalia > Diprotodontia > Phalangeridae > Phalanger > Phalanger gymnotis. The sequence continues at coordinate 406,721,398 of CM053623.1, forward strand.
ATTTGCTAAATGCAGAGTCACGTATCTTTTCATTAAAGTAAATCCAGTGATAAATAATCCAAATTAATGAGGTTTTATTCTATCCCAAGTTACACCAATAGTATAAATATGCTAACATGACAGTGAAAGATGCATATTCTTGACTGAAAAGAATTTAATTTTCCAAATAGTTAAAAAAACACTGATTTTTAATAATGTTGCTTGAAAACTGTTATTGCATTTACTAAAACACGTGCAAGTTTTAAAAAGTTCACATACCCTCTGCTTCGTCCAAATTAATTTTCTGATATTTTTTTTTCCCAATCTTTGCAATAGATTCTTCTCTCTTTGAAAGCCGGGGATCCCTAGCATTTTTTCCATTTTCTCCTTTTATTTTAATAGAATTAGACTTGCCTAGTGTTCTTTCCTCTCCCTGTATTAGAAGGAAAGTCAAAGTACTACTTACATTTCAGATACATGATAATAAACACTGAATACATTGTTAGACAAGAAATATTTTAAATACAGACTGTGGAGTTATAGATTTTACACATATTGACTAAACCCCATAAAACGTAGAGACTGTATCAAGCATAGCTTCATTAAGCCACAACCAGCACCATGGGAAAAGAAAGAACGATGATTCAATTCTAAGTTGAACTACTGGACTACAAATGAAATGAACTGAGCAGTTCTAGGAAGAAGGACAAGAATACCCAACAGAATTGTGGCTCTCCAATTCTGGGAGGAAAAGCAGTTTCAGAGAGAAGGAAAAGCACAACTTGTTAGTGAGGTCAACAGAAACATGTATGTTTATAGGCTTGGCCACTAGAAGGGAGTGGCCTGGGGTGGTGCCTGGCATGGTGCCCCAGAGCTTCCATTTCTAAAGACACACTTACAAGCATGAAGAAATGCATGGAACAAACGTGGGGAGAAATATTACCGTGGCGGAGTGATTTCTGGAACTGGGAATTACAGCTATATTCTGTTTGGCTGATGCACCTTTCTGTTTGTCTGTGAATACTAAACATAATGAGACATCTTTATAATCTGGGACATCATGAACCCATCCAGACACTGAAATTAAATTATATCTAGGTTATCTTTTAAAGTGAGGTTAAGCCTCTAAGCAGAGAGGTTGAAAGCAAACGTTTTTCTTAAACATTGTCTCTTCAAAGTTCTTATATCTGTGACACACATTTTACGGAGAGGTCATTAAAAAGAATAAAAATTCTTATTTTCTAGAACACCTTATTATTGTCTATGACGCATAATTTGTGGCCAAGGAAGTGCAGCTTGGCAAATAAGTCCAAAGGTTAAAAGTAGTAAGTTTGGAGCTATTTCAGGATAAATGTAATAAAAACTTCTGGGAACTACAGAATGTTAGAGGGAGTCAGAAACAATTTTGGAGATTCTCTAATCCAGATCCCTTATGTTAAAGAAGAGGAAATGATGGCCCATAGAGAAGAGGTGTCTTGGCTAAATATTTTGAGTGGTCCTCCCCACCTCCCCCTGTACAAAAAAGGACACACAATAAAGACAGAAAGTGTCCCACTGGCTTTATGTATTCAAATACTGAAAAGTACTTCTCTTGTCATGAATGAGATCAGCAGACTGGACTTCTTTTGGGGAAGAAATGGCTACCCTCATTTGCATTTTATCAGACCAATACTTAGGCATGAGTATATTAAAATAAGAGTAGCAATAAGTATAGCAATGATTTTTTTCTAGATATGGTTTAGGAAATGCAATGCATTTGGACTCATAGCACAGATAACATATGTACCCACAAAAAGTACCATATTGATCCAAATATAGACTGTACATGAATACAGGAAACCTCCTAAACTGAAATCTCTGGGAAAATGCATCTACATTATATGCATATATATTTTCCCAGACAACTAGCAATATAAATGCAGTATATACACTGAAAAATGTCCCTGATTATAGAATTATAGTCCTCACTCATTTTACACAAGCCAGTTTGGTGAGGGGAAGGGCAACTAGCAATATTCAGACCAATATGTTAACAGTCTTGAGGAAGGTAGTCTCTCCTAAGCCCACAGAGGGATGCCATTAGACCACAATGAGGGCTTCCCTCTTTCCTACAGCTGCATTCAGGATGCAACACTTGGGGGTGTGCAGCTATGGAAGGAGCCCTTGTCCCTTAGTGACCACCCACATTTGATGCCAATCAGCACATTCAGGGAGGCAGGATGAAACAGATGGACAGGTGGGCAAATAAAATGTTATACTGTGTGTTTACCTTTTCCTTTAGTGGGATCCTTTTCTTCTAAGATCACTCTTTGTCCATCCAAATTAGAAATAGGAACGCCAAGATCAAGCGGCTCCTTTTCTCCACTCTAAAGGTAGATCACAGTTTGTTTTATAGCACAAATAAACTCTTGCCAAGCAAGCGGACATCTGAAATGTAAAACTCCAGTGGCAGCTAGACAGTCCAAGGACTTAAATTATTATCGATTTATAGAATATTTTAATTTATAGGAATGCCACAACTGAAAAATCAATTTGGTTATTTTTCCTTCCTACTGTTATATTTGAAAGACAATTACTGTGTAGTAGATAAATAGACTGAGGTACAGACAGAGCATTTAAATGTTTATTATGTGCCAGATACTGTTTTAAGTGGTTGCTAGTATATATGTAGTAGCATTGTTTCTTTTTTTAAAAATAAAAATACACCTGCTTAAATTGTATTTCAAATTGAGATTTCATGGTTGCAAAAAAAATTAGTTTTACAGATCAAGATACCTTGTAGAACTTAGTTTTAACTATGTGAAGGTTGTTCCTAAATTTGGATCTGTAGTTTGCCAATGTCTTATTCTAATATATAGTACATATACATATCCCATTATTCACTAATGTAAATAGTATAAGTGAGAGGCATCAAAGCCCAAAGGCCTGCAACATTCCTGAATGCGAACCAAACCAGATTAAAATGTAATTGAGAAATATTCAATAAAATAAAAGTAAAACGGAAAACAGGGAATGGTAACATACGGGTTTTTAAGTTAATTTTTAAGTTAAGGGATCCTTGCATATGGCTTTGCAGCCCATTTCTATTGGAATTTGATATCACCGGTCTAAGCAACATGGTTGCTTTGGCAGCTATGTGAGGAGGGCTAGAAAAGGGAAGAGATTTGAGGCATGGAGCCCAATAGGAAGGCTCTTGTAACCCTTCAGGTAAGAAGTGATATGACCTTGAAGTAGGGAGATGACCATGAGAATGGAGACACGAAGATGGATGTAAGAGATAGTACAGAGTAAGAATCCATAAACCTTGGCAATTGACTGGATGTTTGAGATGAGGAGAGTGAGGACACAATGCTGACTGTGAGACTGTGAACCCACATGTCTGGGAGCACACTCGAGTCCCTAGCAGAAACACTAGAAGCTTAGAAAGATGGGTGGATCTGTAGGGAAAACAGTGAGGTCTGTTTGGGATATGTTGGGTTTGAAAAGACTATGAGGCAACCAGTTCAAAATGTCCCCTAGTAAACTATTCTTCATCATGTCAGAACCAGGAACAAGAGCAGAGGGTCCAAAGAGGCAAACTTAGGCTTGATATAATGAAAAACTTGCTAAGAACTAGAGCTTTTCAAAAGTAGCATGTCCTGCTTTGGGAGACAGTAGATTCCCCAACACCGGAGAACAACTTATGTCTGGCAAGTGGTACATGGGGTTCTTGTTCAGGTGCAGGCTGAAGTAAATTACCTCTGAGGTCCTTTCCAATCCTGAGATCCCATGATTTTATCTTGTTTTTGGCAGTAGAATCGCCATGATCACTTCTCAAGATTCCTTTCTGATCTATGATTCTATGATTTCATACTCAGTCATTGAGCAACAGAGATAGAATGAATGCCTACTGTCAAATGTTAAACTATTAGGCCGTGATAAAGCACACGACGTTGATGCTAAACTCAGATTTAAATACAACATTAAGAGTGAGAGAGGACATTCTATGATCAGTTCAGAGGAACTCGTGGATAAAAAGTATGTAAAATGTAATATCTGAAAAAGAGATATTTGTGGTCATTGAGTGATAAGTAATAACAAAGGCATTATTTTACGACAGGAAGAGAAATTTATGGGTCATTAAATCTGGCCAAAGTTTACTATAGTTCTATTGGCTTTTTCTCCATGTTTTTCTTTAGGACAGCACGGAGTAGTAGCTGGAGAGCTGGACTTGAAGCCAGGAAGACCCCAAACCTCCTGCAAAGAAAGTGACTCCCTACATTGGTAGAGAGAGACTCCTCACCCAGGAGTTCTTAGGAAGAACTTCTCTTAGGAAGAGACAGACTCTGACCCCTCTCTTGCTATGGCTGCAGATATGATTTCATCCTGTCAAGTACTCCAGAGTTCAAAACCATCATACAAATGAGTAGAAGAAACACATTTCAGTACCAGATGGAGTGGGTTAGGCTGGTGGGAAAAGAGTCTGGGAATAACTAAAAGTAAATATATTTTTTTAGAATAGTTGTGCAGGTGAAAAACAAAAATGAGTCATCTACCTTTCCCCACCGCCCACAATACAACGATGGCTTGAGCAGTGGGAGGGATCAAAGGAATGCTGACAAACCAAAGCCATGTGAAATAAAAGCCATGCAGTGAACGATCCTGGATAACCATGCACAAGGAGGGCCAGGGGGAACCTTCAAAGATCACCTAGTCTAATTCCTTGATTTTATAGGAGGACACCGAGGCTCTGAAGGATAAGGAGCTTGCCCAAGTTCACAGCAAATGGCAGAACTGAAATGAGAAGCCCAGTCTCTAAGGCTCTTTAAGGCCTATTACATGCTGCCCAAAGTAAATGAGAACACCAATGGTCTACCCTTCTTAAAAGTCTTTAGAATCTTTTACACCATGTTCTTATTTTTCTCCCTAATGCCTCATCCCCAGGTGGAGGTAACCTTGGACTCTCAAGCTGGTGAGGCTTCAAATACAGATTCCGCCATGGATACAGTGTTTATCTGTTGTCCTCAGGCAGGCTTAGCTCAGTTCAGACAGGCTTATCACCAGAAGATCAGAGGGTAAACTTTTCTTGGCCACAGTAATATGTGAAACACTTTCTCGAGGTACAGAGGGGTTGCAATCTGCACTGGAGGAGTGATTACCCATGCTGATAAAATCATGGCTTCTCCCAAACACTGAAGATTATCATTTAGAAGAAAAATGGAGAATGCCAAGATTAGAAAAATTCATTGAACAGAATTTACTTATTCGATTTACCAGGCGAGTTATGCTGAACATGTAGCATAATTTAAAAGACACTTACTAGTCTCACCACAAGGTCACTAAGATTCAAACCATACTTGGCCACCACAGGCCTCAGCACTTCGGTGACTGGCTTGGTGGGCTTGGCCTTCAGTCCCACTGACCTATTAATTGGGACTAGATCAAGCCTGGGGAAAGAGATGGAAATGTGCTGACAAACTATTTGCATCAAATACATTTAAATAGAATTCTTCATTAAAAAAGACCGCTCCCATCAAAAATAGTGTTTTGTTAAGACATTTGCTCCATGTCATCTGTTAGTATTATCTGATATCTTCTAACTTTCAACTATGTGCATTAAAACTTTTTTTAAAAATTCCCAATGGGAATGCCTCATGCATGTACGCATAATACTTAACATGAAAAGCAATTAGTTACTTATGTAACTAAGTTATTTTAAAATTTAACTTAATTCTTCTCTTTGGACCTAGAGACATAATGGGTACCTAGAGGTATAATAGTACCTCATAGCACTTTAAAGTTTGCAAACTATGTTCCTCATAAACCAGAACTGTTAGGCAGGTTGCATCCAGATATTGCTATACCCACTTTACAGCTGAGGAAGCTGAAGTTCAGACTTCTGTAGGGTCCCACAAATATTAAGTGGCAGAGTCGGGATCCAAACCAAGGTCTCTCTTGATTTTCCTTATTTAGTGTTCTTTCTTCCATACTCGGACATGGTACCAAGAAGAAACTAAAAAGGTTCACTTGAAGACAAAGAAGTCAAGGCTGCTTTTCTGAGTCTTCTCCCAGGCTCTTCCCTGGTTAATCAAATATGTTCTAAGGAAGTCGTCCCCAGAATAGAGCAGAGCAGCGGTAAAAATGGGGAGAATCACCAGTCCCATGTAGGCCTGCCATGACACCTGATGCCTCTCTGCTCCATGGCCAGTCTTGACAGGTTTCATTTAAGCTCCTGTCCGGCCCTTGATGACTAACAGCACGTTGAGGGGAGAAGTGGTTTGATTATATTGCTTTGTCATTTATGTTGTCTAGTTTTTTAGTAGCCACACACAGAGCACAGGTAGTGCCTACTTTTCACTTAGTCATAAAGGCAACTATAATAACTCTTAGAGACATCAGCTAAGGTGAAACCTATTTTCTTCTCTTCTCTTACCGGAACAAAGTGCGTTTTTCTAAGCGTAGGTCCCTGGAATCCAAGATGCTGCTGTCTTGGTGCAGCACTAACGGCTTCAGGGCACGTGAAAAGAACAAAAACAAATGAAATTAAAGTGGGAACAAGTATCTTCCCCTGAAATATTGAACAATATGTAATGGAATGCACAGCTGTGCAGAGAACAAAAGCACAGCTTCAAAAATAGACCATCAAAAGAGAAAGAAAAGTTAGCATTCTTTGCATCTAAAACTAATAATAGCTTTGGGAGCTCGCAGGAAGCAACATAACATAATTCTCATAATCTGGGCTACTTCAAGAGACATTGTTTGCATAAGAAAAACTGAGCAAACAGGGTCAGACATTAAAAGTTAGAACAAAGTCAGAATGGAGAAAATATTTTGCTAGAATTTTTTTTAAAAAACGAGATAAATAAATCACCATCTGTTGCACTCCACTGATAAGCCTAGGATCCTTTTAAAAATCACAAGTGAACACCAAGTACCTTGTCCCCTCCTACTAAAAAAAGATCGACTGCAGCCACATTGATGCCATGTTTCTCACACAGTCCAGATAATATTTCCTTGATTGAGAATCCAGATTTCACGACCACCACACACGATGTCCCATCGGGAAGGTTTATGCAGCAGTGCTTGGATGACTTGTCCCTTTCGGCCACTGAGACCCTACAGGTTTCCGACTTGAGAGAGAGAGAGAGAGAGAGAGAGAGGGAGAGAGAGAGGGAGAGAGAGAAACATGAATAAAGTACTGAAAGTGAGTAAGTTATCTCAGCCGAAGAACATTTATTGAGTCAGGCAAATTGTTATCTATCTCAACAGCTTAATACAGATACTCTAAGGTAACAGCAGTGTTCCATTCAAATAAAAACAGATGTGTGGCTGCATACGGACTTGGAAAACCAGAAATTAATATTATCCATGTTGTATTATATTGTTATTTTATTTTGTAAAACACTTCCTAGTTGCAGTTTAATCTGATTGGGTGGCACTTGGGAGTTTTGCGGGGCCTCCAGTCTGACCCTCTGCTATAAGGGTTCATGGTTACCTGAGCATGGTCACACCAAAGAAGGCAGCAAGCCGTCCACACTGGAATGGTATCCACGAGTGGCCAGGCTCAAAACAACGTAGGACCTGGTGACCAACCTTCTAATGTTGATATCTGAAATTAACTGTGTTTTGAACTCACACAACAGAACATGCCACCGGGCTCATCTAGCTTAAGTGTATTTTAGATAATCACAGTTACTTGTTTCATTGTCAACAAACAGTTATCTACCTAAAAGAGAGAAGTCCAACGAATCTAGACAGTACCGTTCATGCAGAAAGCCTACTAAGCATTTATAAGCAATAGCACAAGCACTATTTTTTAATTTTAAGTGTTAATGTGGGAGGAGGAGCAGCTAGATGATGCAGTGGATAGAGTACCAGTCCTGGAGTCCAGAGGACCTGAGTTCAAATCTGACCTCAGACACTTTACACTTAGTAGCTGTGTGACCCTGGGCAAGTCACATAACTCTGATTGCCTCACCAAAAAAAAAGGCTATTGGGGAGGGCTGGCTCCCTAACAACCCTCTTCCAAACCAAGAGATACTGTATTTTAATATCCTTCACATATAAAGATGGCACCAGACAATGTCTCTTTTAATTACTTTCTCCAAAGCAGTGAGTGACAGGTTGCAACTCTTTGATTTATCCAACAAATTCTTAATTGAGTACTTACTGTGTGGTCAACTCTATGCAAAAGAAATCATAAGATAAAAATTCTTGTCCTTGAGGAGCTTCCTGTCATCTTAGGGAGACAGGATATACAGCAGAGGCAGTCAGATGTTGGTATGGATGACAATAACAATGACCCTCATTTCTATAGCACTTGAAGGTTTCTCCCAACAACCCAACAGGAGATAGCATAAGTAATATCACCTCCATTCTATATATGAAGAAAGTTTGGGTTATAGGGGCTAAGTGACTAAGTAAGGGTGTTATTCTAAGACAGGGGCGGGGAACCTGCAGCCTCAAGGTCACATTTGGCTCTCTAGGTCCTCAAGTGCTGAATCCAAACTTCACAGAAAAAATCCCCTTAATAAAAGGATTTGTTCTGTAAAATCTAGAAGTAGTCAAAAGACGGCACCCAAGGACCTAAAAGGCTACTTGTGGCCTCAAGGTGGCAGGTTCCCCACCTCTGCTCTAAGACTACTCTGCTACATAATAATACAAAACAATAGAAGAGTAAGAGTCAAAATTAAGTGCCACAGATGATAACTGCTTTACATGTTAAAAGAAGGGAGAGATCATTACAGGTTGGAGTAATCAGAGAAGCCTTCCTGGAAGAGGTGAATCTTGAGTTAGGCCCTAAAGGATGGGTAAGACTTAAATAAGCAGAGATAGGAGGGGGGAAGGACATTGCTGTTGGGGTGAACTGTGCAAAAATCTTGAGTTAGGCCCTAAAGGATGGGTAAGACTTAAATAAGCAGAGATAGGAGGGGGGAAGGACATTGCTGTTGGGGTGAACTGTGCAAACGAAGGCACAGAGGTGGGAGCGACTGTGTCATTTTCGAGTGGTGACTCCCATCACAACAAAAGGATTTCCAGAGAATGCTGTAAGCATCTCCCCCACTGGACATTGTGCACCCTGGCTAGATAGTTCCACAAAACTCTTTTTATCAGCTCTTGTGTGGGATAGGCCTGTGTGCACTAAATCTTTGAGCAGACGCCCACTCCTCCTCCGGCTGTAAAGGCCTATGGCATGACTCACAAGCAGAGAAGTGTTCTCATACGCTGCAAAATGACAATCCTGTATTCTCTTCACAAAAAACTCTCAGTATAAATTTTACAAATGTAAAACTTCCTTGATTTGCATTTCAGTTGTGAGCCACTATAAGAGTACCTCCTATCTCCTATGGAAATTCTGCAGAAAATCTCCAAGAAGAGATTCAGTTTTAATAATGACCCAGTCACCATAGGTAATGCTGCCTTTCTGACCTTTTGTAAAGTCTGATGATCTCCATCACAGTAGTTAATAAAATTCAGTGCAGTGAATGGAAAGAGTGATGGATATGGAGTCAGAAGAGACCTGGGTTTCAACCCCAATTCCAACAAGTGGTGACACCTTGTTACTGCAACTGATCTCCTCTCTGTGTCTCAGTATAATCGTCTGTAAAATGGGGGTCATCATTGTGCACTGCCTACCTCCCAAGGCTGGTGTGAGGAACGTGCTTTATAACCTAGAAACACTGCAAAAATGTGAGCTACTGATGATAAGAATGAGAATATTTTCTCTGAGACAATTGTCTACAACTTTACTGAGGCCCTATTTGAGAGCTGCCTCAGGGTTTGGAGGGTTCCTGAAGGGTGGGCGAGCGGTGCTGCCAAGTGATAGGCTGCCTGCCAGGTATCTCAGGAATGGCCTGGCTGAACTCCCAGAGGATAATCCCCAGTTTGTGTGCACATAAAGCAATACATTTTCTAGTTTCAACCCTCAAAGACCAAATCCTGAGTGATATGGGCATTTGCAGTCTGTGTCAGTAGAGATTAGATACACCCCCAAAATTATAAACCCTTAAAGTCTGAGGAAGTGTTTTCTACAAACTGTCAATTTCCAAAGTAAGGCTAGGAGGCCAGGCCTTTTTGGATGCCACATGACATCGTTGACTTGTACTGTACAGGCAAGTCCCTGAAATGCTCAGGTTTTTCGTGTGAACTCCTGCAGTGTGGGCACATCGTGTACAAGTTGTGATCTTAGGCTATGTTAAGAGAAGGATATCATCAAGGTGGTAAGTTACAGAATCTTAAAGATCATTAAGTTGCACCTGTTTGACAAAATTTTCCTCCTAGGACATTTTAGAGGCCGCACTATAGGGATCAGCTGAAGAAACTTGGGATATTTCTCCTAGAGATGAGAAGACTTTAGGGGGACACACAGCTATCGGGTTTTCATGTAGAAGAGGGCTCTGTCTTGTTTTGCTTGTCTCCAGAGTGTGTAACTAGGAGTAACAGGGGAAAGCTGACAGAAAGCAAATTTTAGCTCATTTAAGGTCTTCAAATAGGCTAAATCAATACTTATCAAGGAGGGTGACAAGGATCTCAGGATCCTAGACAGAGTTGGAAGAGACCTTGGAGATCACACAGATCAACTCCCTCATTGCACAGATGAGGAAACTGAGACTAAAGGAGATGAACAGATTTGCCTAAGGTCACACTGCTAGAACCTATGTGAGACTGGATTTTAAGTGGGGAGTTTCTGACTCTAGTTCATCCCCCGTGTCAACTAGCCATCTCTTTTGAGGGAAGAGACGGTATCTTTTACTTCCAGCAGTGGCTGACTGTAAATGTCTTGTATCTATGTAGGTATTTGCATGTTGTTTCCCCCATTAGAATGTAAATTCCTGGAGGGCAAGGACTATCTTTGCCTTTCTTTGTATCGCCAATACTCACCACATAGTAAATGCTTGTTGACTAATGGGCTGACTTTGTAGATAAGTACTCAATAAATATTTGTCGCCTGGCACATAAAAGAGAAACCATCCACTCAAACCAGAAATTCCTTCTATTATACCAACTTTCATTAATAAATAGGGACATTTCGTATTTTTTTTTTTACAGTTATAAGACAAATTTTAATCCCTGTGAATTTTGGTACTAAAGATAGCATAGGCAATGACTAGTTTCATAAATAAGATTTTATCACCATTTAAAGATAAATTAATTTTGTTTCTGAAAAGCCACAATTTACCAGGTCAAGACTTGCAGCAGAAGACATGGAACCTTGTGATTCACGTCGATGTAATCCGCCATTAGAGTGAAGAGTATCTTTGTGGAGAAAAAGAAAGTTAGAGATGGCATTATTAGTCAATATGGCAACAAAAAAGTTTTGTTTTGAAATTTCCATTTACTATCAAAACCACAATTATCTGCATACTTCTCCAAATCTCTACTTTCCTTAGCTATGGAGGTCAGGGCTCTACAGATGTTGACCTATCTGAAAACTCTTATAAAAGAAATTTACTCATTTACCTAGGCAATTTGTTTTCTAGTGGGGCTGAAAATATACCTTTCAAAATTCTGAAGGGATAAACAAAGCCAGGGAATTATATTCAAGGGCTAACATTAAGAGTATTCATTATACTGAGAAATGGGGTCAAGAATGCATTTAGAATTCCGATCTCAAACTATATTTACACTAACCTCCAAGTGACAGCAGGTACTCAACAACATAGTAGATAATCCTTAAAGATTCCACACCTGTGCTTTTCATCATTAAGGACAAATTTCCTAAATAGCTTGTTTTCAAAATGTCTTTTCTTCAAAGCATTTTCATCTAACTCTGTCAATTTGGACTAATTGAGGTCTAGGCCCGTTAGAATTAGTGAAAAAAGCCTGAATTACTGAGTATTTTAAAAGAAACACAGTTTTCATTCCTCCATTTATACAGTGTTCCAAAAGAAACTTACAAAATGCTTCCTGGTAGAGGTTAAGGGGTTTGCTGAAGTCAATAGTGATTTTAAATTATCTAATAATTTTAGAGAAAATAGTAATCATTTGTATATGTTAGGAATAACTCTAAAGTATTTAAGGGTACTTTATTTTCTTTAGTCTTTTAAATATTCCTTCATAGAATTATTTATAAATCAATTGACAAATTTTCATTAAGTCCCTTCTATATGTTGAGAGTGATGTGACAGAACAGACACTACAACTGGAATCAGGACTGGTTTGGGATGCAGGCTTCCTGACTCTGCGTGACCTTGGGGAACTCTGAGACTCAGTTTTCTCATCTGTAAAATGTAGTTTCTCTTCTAAAGTTAAAATTCTCTAATACTACTATAAAGAAAGAATTGAATAAGAAAAGGTAAACTTCAGCCATGTGCCAGGAGTAGTGCAACGGAAAATACACTAGAACTGGAGCAAGGGGCTGGTTTTGAATTCAGGCTCACTAACTGTGACTTTGGGGAAATCAGGTAAGCTCTGTGTGACTCGGTTTTGTAGTATGTAAACAATTAGATGATCTCCAGTTTTCCTTCTAATTTTAAAATCTTACCATCTTACCATGAATAAAGAATCAGCTAAGAGAAAGTGAACTTCAGCCCTGAAGTATCACAAAGTCAAAATCGGTGAGTCTAACAATGAGCTCTGACTATTTGGTTGGGCATTTTTCTAGCACCATGGACCCCTTTGGCAGTCTGGTGATGCCTATGGAGCCCTTCTCAGGACAAGGTTTTTAAATGCATAAAATATAATGCATAGGATTACAAAAGAAACCCATTATAAAGAAATGAATTTATAATTTTTTTCCCATTCAAGGAAACCCAATGGACCCAAGGTTAAAAACCTCTGCACTAAAGAATCAAAATTATGGCAATGGAACGGCCGTTAAGACGTAAAACATTAAGAGGGAGAAGCAATGACAGAATATGGAATTTGGGGTTTGGAAGGGACCATAAGACATAAGATACAAAATACAGAAGGTCAGAGCTAGATAGGTTAGAACTTATCAGGTCAACCTTCTTGATTTTACAGATGAGGAAAATGAGATGCAGAGTGGAGAAGTGCCCTGCCCGAAGTTATACAGGAAATTAGTGACAGAGCTAGGGCTAGGTCAGATTCCCTTGCTCTTAATTAATCCAGAGCTCTTATCTACACTGAATTGCCTCGTTCCAATTCATTCTCACTTTTAAAATTTAATTCATTCATATGCATAGATAGCTCAGATCTATTAGCTGGGCTCCCAGTATGCCACACTTACTCATCAGAATCACCCCTGAGTTAAAATAATTCTATTTTAGCCTAGAGGCAATTTAAGAGACTGAGTCGGGTCCTTTAGTTTGTCCTTTGGTCTTCTGGCAGGATCTTCATTTAAGCTATGCTTTACTGTGGAAAGGTCACGTAGGACTCTACCAGTTACTAGCTGCATGAGCTATGTGACCTTGGGTAATTTGCTTAATCTCTGAGTACAATTGTCAGTTTTCACTTCTGTAAAGTAGGGATAATACTACTTGACTCTATCTACTTCACATGGTTGTGATTAAATCAGTGAGTAAACCTTAAAGCATTCTAGAAATGTGAGTTATCATTTTTTATGGCAATTTCCCCCACCCCTGTTTTTTTCAATACTCAAAGAAAATTTTACAATTGTACATGGTAGTGCCTTCCAGTGGCCAGTATCAATTTTTGTTTTGTTCATTATCTTGGCCTAGCAAAGATCCCACCCATTCTTTCTCTTTGGCCCATCCCCTATTTTGGGATGCCGCCTGTCTCACCTTCACCAACCCCCTCCCCATCCGTGCCTCCTTCTAGCATAGAAATCTATTAAGTGTCCTCCTTATACCTGAATTAGTGAAAAAGAATGGAGAGTAAAAATCTCAAATTTCCCAGCTTTAGTTTTAGTAAAATGTTAACCTGGGTAAAGGAACTAAGGATTTCTAGCTTACAAAAAAGATTTAGGGGCCCATGAGTGTGTTCTTCAAGTATTTGAAGAGTGCTGTTACTTGGGATTAGATTTGTTCTGCCTAGTAACCAGAGGGCAAAACTGGGACCAACTGTTAGAGGTCCCAGGGAGGCCAACTTGAGTTCAAGCCCAACAATGGAATGAGCTGATTTAGGTGGTAGTGAATTCTCAGGCACTAGAGGAGAGTCTGAAGCTGGTCATCACCACTCGCAGATGCTGCAGAGGGTCTCATATTATTGGTACTAGATAGACTGATTTAAAGGATCAGAGATTTTTGAGCTGAAAGAGATCTCAAAGGGGATGTAGTCCCGATCATTTTACAAATGAGAGAACTGTATCGCAGAGAAGTTAGATTTCCCTAAGGTCTCTTCTAATAGTGAGTCTAGGAAAAAACTGAAAAATAAACTATACATTTTGTCTAGGCACACATAAATCTCATGCAAATATATTTTTAGCAAGGGTTTAAAGTGAAGAGTTGAATTAGAATGTACATATACCCACTATATTTTTTTTTAGGAGGATCTGAAACTATTCTTAGTTTTTGGCTGAATGCCTATTAGATGCATGTATGCCTGTGAAAAAACCAATCTGCTCCTTTATTTATCTAGATAGAACAACATTTAAATCATCTCACTTCCTTTCTTCTCTTAGCTACCTGTGGCTTCATGTGGCTTAGTGGAAAATCACAGTATCACTCACACCTCAAAATTAATTATGGACCAAATGATTTAGCCAAAAAAGACAATGACACCAACCCTGTGAGTGATCCCCATGTTCCTTCTTTTTCTGGGACCGTCCAGTGCTCTTGTTCCTTGACCAGGAAAAAAAGGTTCCTTTGCGTTTCTTCTCCCCATCCTCTTCTCCTGATTCTTCATTTAGGGATCTTCCTGATTTTGACTTTCCACTTAACTGCCATTAAATTTAAAACTTTTTAAAACAATATGTCTTCTGTCAGTGCTACTAAAATGTTAAAGTATACTGGGTAGCAAACAAAAAAAGTATGGAATAAATTTCCAGTGATAATATTAAAAACTATTTTATTCAATTCAACAAACATTTATTAAATTTCTGCAATATGAACAACATTGTGATAAGTGCTAGGCTGCAAAAATGAAAAATGGCATAGGGCTTCTAGTGAGGACACAACACATATGCAGATATGGGCAGGTTGGAGCTAGATTGTGGAGGGCCTTAAATATCAGGCTATTTTTAATCATACCTTTGCATTAGGGAGAGTATTTTGGGAGCTATGTGAAGGATGAATTGGAGAGGCAGGAGAGAGGAAAACAAGATCATACAAATCAAAACAGGCAATCCAAACAGAAAACGAGATTTTTTTTCTATATTCCAATGGTTTATACTTATGTAGCGCGTGCACACATATATACATATATACACATTCATATGTGTATATATACATACCCATACAAACATATATGCATGTAGTTATATGTTTTGGATATGTATTATGTTTCTATATGTGATGGTTTGCATACACATATTCAAAATACACCCACATATACATGGGGTGTGTGTGTGTGTGTGTGTGTGTGTGTGTGTGTGTGTGTGTGTGTGAATCCCTTCCCACCCCCACCCCCACCCCCAGTATACTAAAGGTTTCAGGGTCCAGATCCTGTATTTTATCTGGCCCCATGACTCTTACCCAGGGTTTCTTGACTTTATGCCAGTGGAGATTTTTGAGCCCTAGAGGAACATGATCAGAGTTTCACACTGAGAAGATTAATCTGGTAGTGTTGTACAGTATCAGAAGGAACAGATTGGGAAGAATAGAGATTTAAGGCGAGGAAACCAGATGAGAGTCTGTAAACAATGACCTACGTGAAAGGTAATAAGGGCCTGAGCTAGGGCAGTGATCGTGGGAATGCTAAGGAGGAGAAAGATAGGAGGGTCAGGACAGAAAATCCACAGGGCCTGGTCAATGACTGGATATGGGGAAGAGGGAGGTTAAGGACAGAGTGAGACGTAATGAAGTAGAGGCAACAAAGAGGCTACTTTTTCTGGAAGTTTTTAGTGAAGAGAAGAGGGAGTAGCAGCAGAGTTAAAAGAAATGTCTTGGGTTTTGTTTTCTTTTGAGCAAAGAAGAATAGCTGCATGTAGTCCAGGCAGAGGAGGGGGCGGCATGAAGACATAGGAGGGAAGGGAGAACATTAACAAAGCTATGTTCTGATGAAGTTAGGAGGGAATGGGACCAAGAACACAGCTAGAGAGACCTGGCTTTTGCAAGGAGAAAGGCTACATCTTCCTCAGAACAAGGAGAGAAAGAAGAGAGGAAGTTCACGCTGGATGGCCTTTATATCCTTGCTTTATGCAGGAGGAAAGAAAAAATCTGATGCAAGTGAGAGAGATGGCAGTGGGTAAAGCACTTGAGGAGAGCAGAATGGCCTAAGTAACTGTTCGGGAGTTCACTTGGCAAGCAATGAGAGCCAAGTAAGATGAGGAATGAACCCAAAGACCCAGCTGAAGTCAGATAATATTAATTTGTAGTGGATCCAAGCAGCACAATTTTTTTTTTCAGCATATAGGGTTTAATATGTCTTTACTGAATTGAAGTGAATTTTATGATTTTGAACAACAGAAAAAGAGAAGCAAATGTGATGTTGTCCAGGGCTGGATTATTTGAATTAAAAAGATGGCCATCAAGGCTCTGATTAGAACATAACCTCCTATTAGAACACTGTTTCTAAAGGAAAATAAATTTATAGCCCCTTTTCCAGGAATGTAACTTGCTTTATAAGGACAAAATTTGCCTATATTTGAATGCCTAATACCTTCCAATACATGCTTATTTTCTTCCATGTGGAAAACTGAATTCAAATTCCTATTCATTTCATTTTCTGCAGTATGCTTTTCATTTCAGTTTTTATTACATTCTTCATTTTTTAAAAAAAAAACTAACATCGTATCTCAAACCTACTATGAGTATAATAAGCAGCACCTTTTTTGGCGTTGAGACATTAGAACGATCTGAACTGATGCTGTGTTTAGAGGCAGGACTACTTGGGACTTGTTGTGAATCAGGTAGAGAGCGACCTTCTACTTCTGCCAAAATACATTCTTGATAGAGCTGGGATTTCAGAAAACGAGTGTAACTATCAAACTTCATCAAGTTAAAAATCTGAAAAGTAAACACAGTGGAACATATGTGTACATGAAGTCTAAAATGCATTACTTAGACCTACAGTTAAAATGTTGAGTGGGTGAGTAGTACATGTCAATCAACCCCATTTCTGAGGACAGTGTTTTTGCTCTACCTTCCTCCCAAATGTCAAGGCCTCCTAAAACTCTTCTAGCATTTACATTTTTGTCTAAAGCCATTCGCCCAGTCACTTAACACTTTTAAAAACTGCCCTTTCATTCACTACTTTCAAAAACTGACAGGTTTTGATAAGAAGTACAGCAACGGTAATGAATAGATTATCAAGAGTCTACCAACTCAGAACCTTTTGTAAGTTTTACTTTACTGAATATGAAGAGACATAAAAAACCCAGAATATTCCTAAGTGAGATCTGCTTTCAAAGTGTTCAGATCCCAAATTAAGACTAACCAAATGCTTTTTCCATCTTGCTGATCCAAATTTACAAATTGCTTCTTAAACGTTGTCAGTTCTTAGACTCAAGAATCCTAAATCTACTATAAAGAGCTCCAGGCCATCCAGTGACCCTCAACTAAAACTGACCACAGTTGTAGAGCAGACCTAAAAAACTGAAAGTAGGGTCTGCAGCTGCTATTCAATAACTAAACTCTAATGCTGAACCCAAGTCAGAGGAGTCCAGTGAGACTAAGCAAACATTGTTGGGAGCACTGTCTTAAGTCTGTAAAGCACTATGTGAATGTGACCTATTGGTAGTAACAGCCATTTTTTCTTATAATTGATAGGAAGTGGGTCGGGGAGCAGGTCTGGATCTGCGACTTTATCTCTATGAGAAACAACTAGTGTGGAAACTCCCTCCATTAACACAGATTAGTAACTCATCTGTCGTTTGGTCTTATGAGAGTTGCCTTGGGCACTGAGAAGCAGAGTCACTTGCTTATGGTCATATTGTATCTGTTAGAAACAAGGACTTGAAGAAAGGTATTCCTGACTCTTAAGTCCAACTTAAGTCCATCACCCTTCTGCCTCTCTCCATTCTGTAACTTTCCAGAAAGCCTCTACAGAAAATTTATCCAATATCTGGTCCTCCTAATATTTCAGGGTTACACTGCAATGCAATGCAAAATGCACTATCCATCTGTGGCCATTCACTCTGCGACAAAGAAGAACTTGGCGTCATTGAAATTAGCATGTAGTTTTCCAAATGGTATATAGGCCAATCTCCTCCTCCTATTCAATTCTAGCCTTAGCTCACTGTTCATTTGCAGAGCCTATCAAAGATATATTACTAAAGGGCAAATTCAATAGGCTATTTATATAACTGCATGTCATAACCTAGGGTAATGGGCTTTTTACCCACTTTGTTTTTCCAATGTGGACCACAAGGTTCATTTCTTTCAGTAAGAAAAATAATTTCGTCTGCAGCATGTACTTATATACATTACACAGTATACATAATAAGTATGTGTGTGTGCATAGATAAGAATACTTAAGATCACAGAATCATAGACCCCAAAAGCCATAAGTCCAATCCCTTTCATTTTACAGATAAAGAAACTGAGGTCCAGCTGGTCAGCTAGGATTTATTAAGCACCTGCTATGTAACAGGCACTATGCTAAGCTCTAGAAGCATTGGGTTAGGCACTGGGTTAAGTGACTTTTCCAAGGTCATGCAATTGTAGATAGGAATTGAGCCCAAGTACCCTGACTGGGAGCCAGTGCTCTTTCTATTACGCAGCAGAAGGTTAATATGGAACAAAATTATGTTTGTTAATTTTTCTCCCTTCCCAGAACCTCTGAAATTTTCAGGGATTTCCTCTGATTCTCACCCCCTTTGTAAAGGCAGGAGCTACTTGGGGTGTCGAGAAAGGGCACCATATTTAACCAACAACGGCTTGCCAGCCGCTCTCCTGTCAATACAATCTGTGCCCATGCACGCTTTAACAGGAAGGGTCCCACCAGCCCTGGATTCACTCTGGCAAAAGCTGGGAAAAGAAATTACCTGCAGCTGTTGTTCCTTGAACATGTCCGGATGTGGTGCGTTGAGAATATCATCAGCCAACTGTGCCTGGCTATCGATGTTAACTGGTGTGGTAGCTTTGCTACACAAGAATTTTGTGAATATTTCACGGGCTCTATAGGAAAGCTAACAAATAAAAGCAATGTTATGAGAGAAAGAAATTCTGACCTCTTGTACATCACAAAATGAAAATGAGCTCTTTAACATAAGTGAGATGAATTCAGATAGTTAATTCAGCTAGATGAAACAAGTAGAATAACCTAAGTCTTTTTATCCTTAACCATTATCCTTAATTAGTCCAAAGGTTGAGAAGTTCCTATAGATACGGTCATTTATGGTCATGACAACTTAAAATATAACAGGTCCTGAAAAAAATTAATTCATGGCTGTGGGTAGGACTGAGCACAAAGGTAAATGGAGTCACAGAGATAAAAGCGTTAGAATTACAGAGTAAAAAGTCACCTCAGGGATCACCTAGTCCCACAGATGAAGAAAGGGAGATCTAGAGAGGGAAAAAGACTTGTAATAGGATGTAATGAAATAGTGGTGGGCTTTAAGCCATCAGACCTGGGGTTAAATCCGACTGGGTTCTGTGACTTTTCCCTCTGTGAATCTGAACTTCTTCATTTGTAAAATGTGCATAATAATACGTGCCCTTCCTATCTCACAGGGTTATTGTGAGGAAAGGGTAAATCTTAGAGTGCTATAGACATCTGAGTGATAAGGATGAGGATCATAGTGATTACCCAAAATGGAGGTGTTGGTGACATACAGAAAGAAAATGACAGAGCTGGAAACAGAAGCCTGGTCTCTGCAGTACCGGAACAGATGCACTGCCCTTTCCATTAAACAATGATTTTTGTTGTGAGTTTATTCCTTTAATCACCTTGTTACAACAGGAATAAACCCAGAATGTCATAAATACCCCAGAAAGAAGCTACATGTCTTACTTGGTTTTTGTTTTTAAAAATATTTTATTTTCCCCAATTACATGTAAAAATAATTAACGTTCATTTTTTAAAATTTTTGAGTTCCAAATTCTTTCCTTTATTCCTGGTCCTGCCTCCTTGAGAAGGCAAGCAATTTGATATAGGTTATACATGTGCAGTCATGCAAAACATATTTCCATGTTAGTCATGCTGTGAAAAAAATACAGACCCTCCCCTGCTCCAAAAAACCCCAAGAAAAATAAAGTTTTTAAAAGTATGCTTTGATCTGCATTCAGAGTCTATCAGTTTTTTTTTAAGTGGATAGCATTTTTCATCATAAGTCCTTTAGAACTGTCTTGGATCACTATATTGCTGAGAATAGCTAAGTCATTCACAGTTGATCAGTGTACAACACTGCTGTTACTGTGTACAATGTTCTCCTGGTTCGGCTCATTTCACTTTGCATCAGTTTCCATAAGTCTTTCCAGATTTTCCTGAGAGCATCCTGCTCACCAGTTCTTATAGCACAACAGTATTTCATCACAATCATATACCACAACTTGTTTAGCCATTCTCTACTTGATGGGCATCTCCTCAATTCCCAATTTTTTGCCATTACAAAGAGAGCTGCTATAAATATTTTTTGTACATAGAGGTCCTTTAGCTTTTTGTTTTTTTATCTCTTTGGGATACAGATCTAGTAAGTGGTATTGCTGGATCAAAGGGCATGCACAGTTTTACAGCCCTTTGGGCATGGTTCCACATTACTCTCCAGAATGGTTGGATCATTTCACAATTTGACTGAAAGTACATTAGCATATCAATTTTCCCACATTCCGGCTAACGTTTGTCATTTTCCTTTTCTGTTATATTAGCCAATCTAAAAGGAATGGGGTGGTGCCTCAGAGTTGTTTTAATTTGTGTTTCTCTAATCAAAAATGATTTAGAATATTTTTTTCATATGACTATAGATAGCTTTGATTTCTTCATCTAAAAACTGCCTGTTCATATCCTTTGACCATTTATCAATCTGAGAATAACTTGTATTCACATAAATTTCACTCAGTTCTCTATATATTTGAGAAATGAGGCCTTTATCAGAGAAACTTGGTGTAAAAATGTTTTCAGTTGTGATTACTATGTATTTCCCTCAATCCTATTTTCCTCCTCTCTGTCTCTCTCTCCCTCCTTTTACCCTGTCTATCCTCAAAAATGTTTTGTTTCTGACTACCCCTCCCCCAATCAGCCCTCCCTTCTATCAGTGCCCTGCTTTTCTTATCTCCTTCCTCTCCTACTTTCCTATATGGCAAGCTATATTTCTATATCCAACTGAGTGTGTGTGTGTATGTGTGTTATTCCCTTTTTGAACCAATTCCAATGAGAGTAAGGTTCAAGTGCCTCCTCCAGACCCCTCATATTCCCCTCCACTGTAAAAACTTTTTTGTGCCTCTTTCATGTGAGATAATTTACCCCATTCTACCTCTCCCTTTCCCCTTCTCCCAATGCATTCCTCTTTCTCACCCCTTAATTTTATTTTTTTTAGGTATCATACCATCATATTCAACTCATACTTGTGCCCTCTGTCTATATACACTCCTTCTAACTGCCTAATAATGACAAAATTCTTAGAAGATAATCTATCAATCTCCCTTATAGAAAGGTAAACAGTTTAACTTTATTGAATCTCTTAGGATAGCTCTTCTGTTTATCTTTTGATGCTTCTCTTGAGTCTTGTATTTGAAAGTCAAATTTTATATTCAACGCTGGTCTTTTCATCAGGAATGCTTGAAAGTCCTCTATTTCACTGAATTTCCATTTTTTCCTCCTGAAGGATTATACTCAATTTTACTGGGTAGGTGATTCTTGGCTGTAATCCTGGCTCCTCTGTCCTTTGTATTATCATATACAAGCCCTCTGAGACTTTAATACAGAAGCTGTTAAATCTTGTGTTGTCTTTACTGTGGTTCCATGATATTTGATTTATTTCTTTGTGGCTACTTATAATACTTTCTCCTTGATCTAGAAGCTCTGGAATTTGGCTATAATATTCCTGGGAGTTTTCATTTTGGGATCTCTTTCAGGAGGTGACTGGTGAATTCTTTCAATTTCTATTTTCCTCTCTGGTTCTAGAATCTCAGCTCAGTTTTCCTTGATAATTTCTTCAAAGGTGATGTCTAAGCTCTTTTTTTCATTACAGCTTTCAAGTAGTCCAAAAACTTTTAAATTATCTCTCCTTGATCTATTTTCCAGGTGAGCTGTTTTTCCAAAGAGATTTTTCACATTTTCTTTTATTTTTTAATTCTTTTGATTTTGTTTTATTGTTTCTTGATGTCTCATGGACTGATTAGATTCCACTTGCCCAATTATTATTTTTAAGGAATTATTTTCCTTAGTGAGCTTTTGTACCTCCTTTTCCATTTGGCTAATTCTTTTTAATGAGTTCTTTTCTTCAGTGAATTTTTGCATATCTTTTTTTTTTCCATTTGGTCAACTGTGCTTTTTAAGTTCTCTTCAGCAGATTTTTGTGCTTCTTTTACTATTTGGCCTATTATTCTGTTTTTAAAGTGCTAATTTCTTCAGTGTTTTTGGGCCTCCTTTACTAAGCTGTTTACTCTTTTTTCATGATATTCTTCCTGATCATAAGATCGCAGAATTTATAGTTAGAAAGGAATAGTCTAACACCCTCATTTTCTAGTTGAGAATACTGAGGCCCAAAGATGGGAAGTGTCTTGCTTGTGGTGCACACTTAGTACGTAGATAAAGCTAGCCTTTGAACCTATGCCCTCTGACTACAGACTCAAGATTGTTTCTCCTAGATAATGCTTGCTAAGACTTCTTTTATAAAAATTCCTACATCATCAAAATTAAATATTATATAAGTATATATATATATGTGTATATATATAGAGAGAACTACATCAAAAGAGGAATGTCCATAATTAAACATTGTTGTTGTTCAGCCATTTGCATCATGTCCAACTCTTTGTGATCCCATGTGGGGTTTTGTTGGCAGAGATACTGGAATGGTTTGCTATTTCCTTCTCCAGCTCATTTTACAGATGAGGAAACTGAAGCAAAAGGCTAGATGATTTGTCCAGGGCCACATAGCTAGCAAAGTGTCTGAGGCTGGATTTGAATTCAGGTCTTCCTGACTCCAGGCCACCTGAGTTAAAATTTAACCTTCCAAAATATTGTAGATACTAATCATAAGTTTAGAGTAAACATGGGAAAACAATACTGTTCTTTCATCTTATTTTATTAATCATTTCATATGTATAATTGATATTACCTCTTTTTTGTCATGTGCAGGTACATGACTAAAATATTCACAGGCCTGCCAGAACAAAATATTTTCTTCACTGAATTCTTTCCTTAGAAAATCCTAGGGAAAAAATATCAAGAGTTAAAATTGCAGCCTTAATAATGAAAGCTAAGTTTTTGTTTAATGTGTTGTTGTCTCATATTCTTTCCCTCCTTTTTTTCTTATCTTCAGCTTTCGTAGAGACTGCTTTGTGTTGTGGGTATCTTCCAAGAGAAGCGAAGACCCAGCAAAAAGAGGGTTGGTCACTTCACCTCTGTAATCAATTATTCTAACAGCCTTCAATTTCTTAAGAGTTTAACACTAGTTTTTATTATTGTTGAAACCTAAATGCATAGATACATTTCTGAAAAGGAAGCACTGAACAGAAAATTCAAGGAAAACCAGACTTTGTAACTATGAAACATTGAATAAATAAGGTAGGGGAATTGCTCATCTTTTTTTTCTCCTTCTAGGCTGCTAGTCACTACAAATCCCTGTAAACCAGTGTGTGTGTGTGGGGTGACACTGTTCTGCCCTGTTTCTGGGTAAGGCCTTTAAGCCCATGGCTAGAAGAAGGAGCAGGAGCATGTCAAGCTAAAACAATGTGAAAATTACTATTGTGGAGCATTATATGCTTTGGCCAAACTTAAGACGTCTCCCAATACACCCAACTTACTTTTTTTTGTTGTTGTTTTTGGCCAGGCAATTGGGGTTAAGTGATTTGCCCAAGGTCACACAGCTAGTAATGTGTCAAGTGTCTGAGGCTGGATTTGAACTCAGGTCCTCCTGACTCCAGGGCCAGTACTCTACCCACTGTACCACCTAGCTGCCCCTCCAACTTACTTTCAATGGAAGTAGAGGCAACAGGACCAGACTAAATATGGGGCCCAACGAGGGACAATGTAAAGCAATGCCACAAAATAGAAAAAAACAGAAACTGTTAAAAATTATTTTAACCTCTGGACCAAGAACTTGACATTATTATTCCTTGGGGACCTTTTGGAAATTCTGTAAAAACTATAAACACATGCTTCTCTTTGTCTCAACAAGTTTCACTGTCTCCCTTCCTTACTTACAGAAAAGTATCTAACACCAATGGGATCCTGCAGAAGACGCTCGAATGAAACAGCCCAACTTGCAACTCTCCTTTCCCGAAGTCTTCTGCAACTCTGCACACTGGGAAGGCTGGCATTGCTACTGAGGCTGTTGTTGCTAACACAGTCTTTCAAATCAGTACTGTTTAACTCTGTTGGAAAAATACAAATGCGTTCTTTTTAGTCTTTAACAATCTGTAGCACAGTATTTCAGTTTTCAGCATAAACATTAAAAGGTAAAGAATGACCCTCCAGTTTTCCATCTATTAGATTTTCTTTTTAAAAAGGAAATAATCAGCCTTCAGACATGTTCATACGTAAAGAAGGAGGAAATAAGGTCACCATGATAATTCAATGTTAGAATAAAAAAGTTCAAATAGAAGTAGTATCTGCTTCTGCAAAGACATTTTGAGCACCTGTTTTCCAGGGCATACATTAAACTGCATACCATACAAGCTTCCATCTTGAGTGAGCTGGGAAAAGAGAAGGCGATAATCCTTTGGCTACCATTACTGAAAAGTGTCCTTGAATAATATATTCTCCTTTTTGAAATGGAAAACAAATAACCAAAGAAGCTCCATTATGTATTTATCCAATGAATCAAATAAAGTCCACAATTTTGGAGAAAGAATGTTATTACATTGTTTACCATAATACATAATACAATGTTATTAGCATTATATACCACTAAATTCAAATTTTGAAGATTGTCATAATATTCTGAGTAGTCGATTCAATGCCAGTACCACAAACATGAATTCATCTGTGTATAAATAAATTATCTAGTATATGGTCTGGCTACACTTTAAAATATAAAAATCATAGTTCTTCATCAAATATGTTTTTAAGCAGTCTTGGGAAATACATGTGTCTTAAAGATAAAGCACTCGGGTGGCTGTGTACGCATGGTATAATCAGGATAAGTTATCTGTGGTTGATTAGAAGCAATGTGCTAAAGGCCAAGGGCACTGGTTTAAATTTTAGTGTGTACCAGATAGATGTAACATCTTCTGCTGCCCCAGCTGCATGCTTAACCTCAGGGGATCATCTCAATAATGTATGCTGTTAGTCACAAGTCAGACTGATTAGAGAGTGTATATGGAACAGAACAAAATCAAAGGATCACCAAGTTCATTGAGTCATAGCAATGGGGATACAAGGGACTTCAGAAACCAACTAGTCCAACCCTTAGATGAGGAAACTGAGACTCAGAGACAGTAAGCAACTGCCAAGGTCTCAAAGAGGTAGAATCTAAACCAAGGTCCCCTGGCTCCAGGGCCAATGCTCCTTCTACTGTACTAAGTTGCCTCTAGGTCTGGGCAGTCTGAATGGGAAGCACCTCAGCATGTCAGGGAGAAGGAAGAAAAGAAAAAAAAGTATCTAACTAAGGAGGCAGGTCCTACTGATGGCTGTCACTGGCACCATCTTCACCTAAAGAGTGATAAAAGTTATCTTACAATTAGGTTCTACACTCTTCAAAGTACTTTAACAGCATAAGCTACCGTTGCCAGTTGGTCCATTCCATGACTTTATAAAATGACTAAATCATTTCACTTCTTGAGTCTAATAAAATCTTTAAACGTCTGTAAAATGAGGATGAGAATTGCTCTCAATCCTTACGTGGTGGTGGTGGGGAAAAAGCTTTGTGAATTTTAAAGTGCAACAGTAGTATGTTATATTATTATGTAATCATGGTGTTCAGAGACCTTAGAGAATATCTGGCCCAAGCTCTTGCTTTGTGGATGACTTCTGTTTGTGAAGGCCAGAACATAAGTAAACAGAATAAATTACAATAGAAGCTTAGTTGGAAATGAACCATTGTCGGGGGAGAAGAGTATAAAGGTGGCCATGAATGTAGACCAAGCCTAATTTGGCTGTGTGTTTTGGGATTCAAAGTGACGGAAAGCATTATTATAAACCAACACGCATGCACACATATATGCATACCACCTTTTCAGGCTGGGGTCATGGTCTGCCACTTTCTATAACAGGAAGAACAAAATATTCAAAGTTTTACAAGCATTTCGGATAGGAAAAAGAAAGAAATTTGTAGAGAAAAGGAGTAATCAAAACATTCTCACCACCGAAGAAAGAAGAAATAACAAGTTTCAATAGAAGCAACAATGGACAATAGCAATTTTATGTTACTTCCAAGGCTGTTATCACTAAGCTGATAGAGTAAATATTCTATTACGGAGAAGAATTGCATTTGTGAACAATATAGCAACATCCTTATTAAAGACAGAGTGAGAAAAGTGTATTGACCTCATCCTGTAACTAAAATATTCAGCTCAATAATATCGTGGATTCTGTTGGAGGACATGAAACCAATGCTATTGCTAAATATGTAATGAGCACTATTTGCCATGCCCTGTATTAAGGCATACAGACTACAGAGAACATTAAAACGCAAATCAAAAAATGCAGGCTGAGTAATTTTTTCATTGACTTGGCCAGTTTTGGATGAGGGGCTGGGACAAGGGAGTGGAACATAATCTATTTTCTAGGAGATTATATTCTACTGGGACTGAATCATGAAATATTGAAGTTGAAAGGGATCTAAGAAATCAGCTAGCCCATTCATTTGGGAGAGGAAGAACTGAGACATTGGGAAGCAAAGTGATTTACTCGAAATCACACAGCTTGTTAGTGGCAAGGCAGAAAGATTCTATGCTTAGGCTTAGTTCAGGGGTGAGTGGCCTGTCAGAGGAGATGTTCAAAATTTTCCATTGATTCACTCCTTTGAAAACGGAGGAAGAAGTAGTTGATTATAGGTCACTATAAGTTTCAACAGTGTCTGGCAGCTCTCACATACCTGCGTGAATGACTCAGCTAGGTCAATTGGCAGAGGCATCATATGCAACATTACATGGAAGTTCACCCCTAAGTCACAGGTTCTCGATATTTAAGAATTAGAAGTATGAACATAGAGTTAAAAGGACTGTTTATAAATTGGTTGTTCTATACACCATGCTACTTAACCGTATGTTACCTTGGCAACCGTGCCAAGGCTGCCTTAGTGGAATATTTGAACTTCCCCAACTTAATGGAAGTATTTGTGGAAGTAACTTAATGAATAGTTATCTGTGGCTTCAAGTGTAACTTGGTACTCTTGACACTGTAATAAACTAAAGGTAGAGAAGACATTTTCTCAACAGTGAGATCTGTAGTCTCAAAAATTTATGCCAAGACTTTCTCCCAGGTACAGGACAGTTATTCCCAGATTATGCACTGTCCAAGAAAGAAGCTATGAATTGGCAAATATGTACAGAAGCTATGGGACAATGAAGGATCAAACATTAACGCCAATTTACATAAAGGAAAGTCACTATCTGGTTCTAGAGATGGAGAAGTGATAAAGGCAGCTCTATGGAGCCATGATTTATGAGCAAAAGTTTAAGGGTCAAAGTACAGTTGAAGCAATCAGTGTTATCATCAAGTACACTATCCTTCTGTTAATTAGAACAGAAGGCTGGAAGCAGAATGGTTCAATGAAAAGAGCATTGAACCAGGAGCCAAGATACCTAGATTCTACCTCTTGCCTTTACTAGGTGAAAGACCCTGCGACAGCCTTTACAGGGTTTCATTTCCCCATTTATAAAACGAGAGGCACCATGGCATAGTGGATATACCTTGGAACCATGGAGGCTTGCATTCATCCTGATTGTGACACACACTGGCTGTGTGACCCTGGGCAAGTTACTTAACCTATCAGGGATCCAGTTGCAGAGATGAAGATGCCCTGCATGGGTAGAAGGTATTTCATCATCTGGGAATTCTCTATCTCAATTGAATTACTGGTCCAATCTCCATCCTTATTTATATAATAACAAGGTTGTGTGAGATGGTCTCTAGGGTACCTTCCTGCTCTCTGATTCTAAGAATGGTTGGAGCAGAAGGCAGAAGTTTTTCTCTTCCTATAGTCAGGTCTCACCACTCTCACAGGCTTTCTATGAAATGAATTTTCTTTATTCAGTTTGCTAAACATTTATTAAACAGCTACTCTACAAGGCACTGCACTAGCAGGAAGTAGGGATACAAAGACAAATGTAAAACAGTCCCTAGAGGAGCACATGTTTAAGTGTACAACGTGTAGACAAATAAGGAAATGACAAGTACAAGAACAGTCTGGAACCCAGAGCATTCTAATAACTGGTTCAAGGAGGAGGTTATATCTAAACTGAGCCTTGAAGGAAAACAAGGATTCTGAGAAGAGATGAGGAGGGGGTATATTCCAGGCATGGGGATTGTGTAAAAGTATGAAGGCAGGCAGGAAATGGAATGTTATGAACAGGGAGTTCTCAGGACTCTATATTTGACCAGGTAGCTACTGTTCTCAAAGATTCTTAATGCATAAAACTCCACAAATTTTCTCAGGACACTGGACTCTAAAGTTGGCATTTCTGAACAAAATACAAGTCTCAAAATAAAAAGACCTAAAATTCCATCAGTTCTACAAGTCTAACGATAATGCATTGGTATTTTGCTGCTAAACCATGACGGACCACACGGAAAATAGGATAATGTATGTATGTATATGTGTATAAATATATACATACACATATGTATATATACACACATGTGTATATATATAAATGGGAAAACTGACCCATTTATTGACTAAATTGATTTCTAAAAATGCTAACTTGCCTCATCTCTGGAATTAAAAACCATCAACATATATAAGTCTATAATATACGATCTAAATTACTGACAGGATCTAAAGCCATGATCAGCTAAAAGATTTAATTCTATTGTGGGAAACACCACACCATGTGAATTGAACAGTTTCATATTAAAAGTCCTTTTAAAAATTCCTTGGAACATGTCAGTTTTTAATCGCTAATTCCTACATACATATATGAAGATGAGTAATAAAGAATGAAATGGAAACTATTTCTCTAGATTTTTGACTATGTGTATACAGAGATACCAATACATGAAAATGGCATAAGACCAAGGAAAAAAACAGATTTAAGGAAGTAACAGATAAGATTGCTAATTGCTAAACCAAAAAACATATTACTTACACTAGAATTTTTGATCAACAGATAAATTAGACTGAAGAACAGTTAAGAATAAAATGAAGAAAAAGAGCCAAATAAAACACCAAGGTCATTTTGGATAGAAAACAAAGATCTATGTTAATCAGGGAAAAAGTGAAGTGTTTGTGTTAGTGCTGCCACTTGTAAAATTAGGATAGTATCTGTGCTACTTACACCCCAAGATTATTACGAGAAAAGTGCTTTGTAAATGTTAAACAACTATTTATTGATATGTGAGCTATTATTATTACTTTCATGATCATGCTAAATGTATGTACCTAATGGGTTTTTGGCTAAATAACATATATACACATATATATATATATATACACAAACATATATGTGTTTATATATTCATAAATAAATGAAAGGTAATATGATATAGTGTATAGAGACAGCTTGGGTGCTAGGAAGACCTGAATTCAAATCTCACCTCTCACACACACTGGTTTTATAACTTTCAGCAAGTCACTGAACCTCACACATGTGTGTGCATGGACACATGTATATGTACATAGGAGTACTGGGTTTAGAGTCTGAAGACGTAGGTTTGAGTCCCAGCTCTGTCATTTGCTAGCTACCAGATTGTTGGCAAGTCAATATCTCTGAGCCTCAGTTTCCTTATCTGTGCTCCCTACCTCCTTAAGTCTGAAGTAGAGAATAAGTAAATAAAAAGAGAAATTTGAGCTGTTACTACACTAAGACAAGGCAACCACTCTTGGATATGGAATTAGTTCTCTCTTCCCAATCTGATTTTGCTTGAGCAAAATCCCAGGGAAATAACTTAAATTTTTACTCATATTATTTTTATGTTTACCTTAAACAAGATGAGGTGATTACAAAGATACTTCTATCATTCAATGGAAATAAAGATAACGGCTGTCTCAATTCAGGTAGATCCCAGGAGAAGTATATTGTTCAAGAGTTTCTGCACTAAAAAACTGGTGATTAAAGATAAGCAGATGAAATCTCATGAAGATGGAAGGAAAAGGTAAGAAGCACCTTCTAACTCAAGATTGCCTAATGTTTTTCAGATATTTCCTAACCAAGGATTGCTAGAATGATAAATGCACAAGCTCGTCTACCTAGATTCTACTGATAATATTTGCTGACTCACTAAATAGTAATCACTCAAAGAAAGAACTTGGTATATTTGTTGTGGAGGGAAATGATGAAAATCACACAAGGTGTGTACTGCCCTAAGAAGACACACTTGAAGAACAGAAGCACGTAGAATTTGGAACCGTGATGGACATTTTAAAAGCTCTTCTTTGTTGTATGGATGAGGAAACTGAAGGCCAAAAATGTTAAGGGATTTGTCTAAGGTCATACAGATAAGTGACTCCAAATGTACCATTCTTTGTACTACAGTAAAGTCTAAACTTACAAAACAGATAAAAATTAAGGAGTAGTTATTAGCATTACAAAAAAACATTTGTCATACAAAAGGATTCACTATAGGGGTCTTTACAACCTAGCCATCTGCTAGCAAATTTAAAATAGAATTTGACATACCAAAACAAAACCCAAAACAGCCTAATTAGCACAGAACTTTCAAGAGCCCATCCAGTGTATGAAGCAAAGCGCACTCTAGAGCTTGATAATGCACGACTCTTTTGTGTCAAACCTAAAGCGGGTGAAATTCATTTAAATTATCGGATTCATATTAGCATTTTCATATGTAGCTGAGCATGTGTAGAAAGTTAGCTCTTCTTTGGTGCCCATTTCAAGAACTGAAGTTATTCCATAAATAACTTCTTTCAAACAACAACAAAAAAACCATCTTCAGAATTCCTCTAATCACACAGAAGCATTTCACATTCTTCAAATACTGCAGTAAATGCTATAGTTCTTACTGACAGCAAAGATGAGCCTAAAATATACCAGTCATCAGTTTGTAATACGTTAGCCTGTTCTCAAGGCCTTCTTTGCCTGATTCTCTTATACATACTGTTCAAAACACATAAATTTATTTATCTTTGTAACTGAAAATCTGACTTGAGAAAAAAAGTTTGTTTTTAAAAACCCATCACGTTATACTACATACTCGCACATTTTCATAAACTAGTTAAATTCGCAGGAATGCTGTCCCATTGGAACATTTTAAAAGGTTCTTAAATTCTGTTTAAAAAAAAACTGAAATGGGAATTATCACTACAAATGTTTATTATTAAATACAATCTATTTGCCAATTAATAATGAAGATTTATTTGCAAATACCTAAAATGGAATTTTACTTAAATTTAATAATTCATTATATTTAACTTTTTAAACCTCTTATTATATTCCCCAAATCATAACTGTACTCACTTTTTTCAAATACAACTCAAGATCAGACTTCAAATCAATTATAAAATAAAAATATTTACATTCCTCACCCCATGTAACTATAGATAGCAGTGGTCACGCACCAAACATACTTCTTTCAGTCTGTTCATGAAAACTACTATGTGTACATACCCAGAGTGGAATTTTTCTAATGTTCCACTAAGCACTTTACCTGGATAGAGCTGATAAGAGCCACTGTGATGCCATTTAACCAAATACTTCCAACCATTGACTGCAAACCACCCCTCTGAATCCATACCAAATTCAGCTGCAATCGCCCAAGAAGGGCTGGGCAAAGGTTCTTGCTACAAAACATGGCATTGTTCCTTTGGTAAGTCTTCCTGAAGAAGGTAAACAATTGTAATTTCTCCAAAAATTCCAATCATTCAGTTTGACAAAGTCATTTCTTGAATATCACGGTCTCGAGCAGGCGAAACTAATAGAATACTTGACACAAAGCATTATAGAAGACGCCATAAATAATTTAAAGAGAAGACCTTTAGCCTGCTGTTGCTAAAGGAACTTGAATTATTTAGGTCACATAGCTACAGTAACTGCACACTAGGTGGTATAAATGCTAAAAGATCAACACCAAGCTGTTAGAGAAAATAATGTACCATCAATTTCCCATGAATCAGAATAGCATTGAGGGATCCAAAAAAGAAAAAAAAAAGGTCTTCAGTTATAGTATATTATTTGGACATAGGTTTATAAAATTCATTTCCCCACCACATATATTTTAAACCACAATTCAATAAGAAACTACATTTTTTTCAAACATTTTTATGAAAAGAAATCATTTTCTGGTGAAAAGGAAAATAAAAACTCATAAGATATCAAAACTATTCATTTGCTTATGTGTTTGCAACCAAAAAATAATTTTATTTAAATGTTCAAAGCATAAATAACACACCTTTCTTTAAAAACACAAAGGATCATAATTTCATTCATTCAAACATTTATTGAATGCCTACTGTGAGCATAGCATTAGGCTAGGTACAAGGTATAAGCACACATATTTCAAAAAGACAAGGTCTCTTGCTGTCATGGAGCTTATGGCCCAGAAGGGAGACAAGAAACAACTTTAATATACCATACTACATATTCAATGTATCTAGAGAGGCGTAAAACTATCGGAGATTGAGATGGAACCCCAAACTAGATATACGGTTTGATTCTAAGATTCCTCAGTGAGTCTGTGATAGTCATGAGAAACTCACTTAACCTTCCATCTCTCTGTTTTCTCAGCTGTCCAACTGGCAATCCTTGATTTGGAAAGATCCCTGGGATTTTGCAAGGGTAGCTTCTCTCAACAGTTATAAATTCTTAGGAGAACACTTTTAGAAAAATAGAGTGACTTGTAATTTTGAGACACTTGGATCACAAATTGATCTAAATATTTGCAATGCACTTATTATGAATACATAAATATTGCTTTACTTGAAAGCTGAACAGAACAAAGCAGGCTCCATTAAAAATAAACTGTTAGCATGGGAAGTGCTTTTTGGGGGTTCTGCTAGGACAGATGGTGAAAATTGTCATTTCCAAGTTATCAGGATAGATCTACAAATTTACTGGTTGATATTTCAAGTGAACATGGTTTTTTACTTCAAATATCGAGAGAGAGAGAGAGAGAGAGAGAGAGAGAGAGAGAGAGAGAGAGAATGAATGTAGACCAGTCTCAAAAATAGATTAGGTATCAAATAGATATGGGATTAGGTATGGGATAAAAAGAAAAGCAATGAAATTAAGTCTCAGGAGAAAGCCTCTCCATGTTCTGCTTTGCTTACAGACACATTATCTTTTGTTAAATCTGTACTTGCATACCCAAAGCATTGGGTTCTAACAGCATTCTTGTTTTAGCTAGGCTATCAAGTGCGGGACCTCAGGATGGTGGTTGCATCTCTTGGGGATTCCATTTCCTCAACTGTCAGATGCTGGACAAGATAGACCCTGAGGCCCCTCCCACTTCTAATTAAAAAATTCAGCGAGCATTTATGATGTGTCTATGATATTCAAGGCACTCAGTGCTAGGGATATGAAGATGAAAAACAACAGAGTCCCTCTCCTTAAGGAAATTACATTAAAGGAGGGCAAGATAAATACATGAATAAGAATAATGTGAAATCACACTGGACAGGCAGGCTGGAATCAGACTTTTGAACTCTAGTGAATGGTCGATATTGTAAGCACCAACATTCTAAGAACACTATAAAAGTTCTCCCCTTAGATACACTGTTTAATAATAATAATTATGATAGCTGACTTTGCAATATTTTCTTATTTAATTCTCACAACAATCCTGGAAGGTAGGCACTATTATTATCCCCATTTTATAGATGAGGAAATTAAGGCTGAGAGGTTGCACGAGTAAGTGTCTGTGACTGGAACTGAACTCAGGATGTCCTAACTCCAGGTCCAGTACTCTATTCACTGGACCACTTAGCTGTCAGGATATAAGCTGGCTCAAAGACAAAGAAGTGACATACTGGGGTTGAAAGTTCTAATCTTGGCATTGCCTTTATGTGCCCTTGACATTGCCCTTCTATGCCCTTGGCATGGCTTCTTATGTTCTGTGTCCCTCAATTTTCTCATGAGAACAGTGGAAAGATGTACTTGCCTCCAACGCTATGTTAATATCCACAGAATACAGGCAAATACAGCATGTGGATAACTTGGCCATATTTCACAGTTAGTTGTAAACCTTTTCCTCCCCTCTGACCCTTTGTGGCTAATATTTTTCCATCTAAAATGGGGGAGGGAAAGAATGGAATGAGGCATTTTTTCAAGTTCATCACTACTGACACAATGCTTAAAAAACTCAATTGCCACCAATGGTAATTGTTATATAAAAATATATATTATTTTTTTTGACATGGATAGGGAACTGAATTTTAAAGATTAAAAGATAGCCTCTCAATTAACTTTCACAGTCTCCTATCTACCTCTTGAGTTTACTCAATTAAAAAATCTGATGCCTAGATGGCCTCGGGTTCCCCTGTTGATTTCTTAGGTATCCTTTAAAACCCAATACAAATTCTACCTCCACTGGGAAGCCTTCCTGGATTTCCCCCTATCAAAAATGACCTCCTCATGTGGCACTTATTTGTAATTCTCTTATTCCTTTAACAAACATTTATTTGGCACATCTAAGCACCATGCTTGGCACTAAAGAGGAACAGAATTTAGATGGACTCAACACATAGTACTAGGCATCATAGTTATCTATGTGTGTGTCTTGTTGTTCATTGTCTTTCGTTCTCGAAGAGGACCAACGATACCACAGAGTGATGACTTGACTTTCGGGTGAATTCGATTAAGCGAGACAGAGTTGCAGAAAGTCAACAGCCTTCCAGAATCATCAAAATCCAGTGACAAAAGTCAAGCAGACTGGCAATGGCCTAGGACACAGCGTATGACATTGGCATCTTTGATATCTGACCAAGTTCTAAGCCTTCCACGGCAGCTGCTTTTGCAACCTTCATGACCACTGGAACAAGTTGTTCTCATCTGCCCATTCCATGGGTGTTCAAGGAGGACTAGCACCTCTGGTGTAAAGGCTTTCTGAATCCTTTTCAGGGCTGCTCATCCACCTTTGGTGTCCACTTGACACACCTCTCACGTGTGGCTCCAAGAAGCTGTAGCTTGTGCAGTGGCCACACCCCAGTAAACCATCTTAGGTAGACTGGCTATACTAGGTTGAGGGTAATCTATGGGCTTCAAACCTGTCAGTGAGTTAGGGGAATGTCTACCTCAAGGCTGTGTGTATGTGTCTTATCCCCTTACAGGACTATAAAGACCATGAGGGCAAACAAGCACTACCCCTTATCTAAACTTTGTGTCTCTCTTGGCCCTAAGCATAGCTGTAAGTGCTTAATAAATGCTTATTAAGTTTAATTACTGATACTCCCATCACAATGCCTGTGCTTCATTTCTCCAGATTCAGAGAGAAGTCATTTCCAATCTCTAGTTATCTTTTCCATCTTCCACTGCCCTTTCTACCCTAACTGAATGAAGGCCCTATTCTGGAAACTTGGCATTCTGTCTTTCCTCTCTACCTTCTATTGCAATACACTGGACTGTAAGAGCACAGCTTCCAGGCTTTATTTGAAAGGAAAAAAATAAACAAATTCTTAAATAATATACCAATGCCAAACAATAAGAGGTGTATATAAAAGAAAATTGGCTTAAAAAAAAAGATTAAGTATTACCCAATTTAGAAATAAGCAATTTTTAAAAGTTCCCAACCTCAGCTTGAGCCATTCTCCTCTCTAGGCCTAAGGCAAACATTTCAATACTAAGGATCAGGGAGCAGTTGGGAAGAATATGAACAGAGTTGGGGCACCCTAGAGATCAGTGCTAGGATCTTTCAACTCTTTTTCACATTTTGACCATCTGTTTGGATTGAGATCTATGATATCAATAGTCACCGGTGTAGACCACAACCTATACATAGGTTTTCATCTTGCTGGATTCTGTTCCATGTCTTTCCATAAATTCTCTACACGGGAACTCTCCAGGATGATGTAGGCCTTCCTATTCCTTTTGATATTGGGTAGAAACCACTCAATGTGTATCTCATGTAATCCATCTGCTCCCTCTCCCTCTCGGCACGTGACCTCTTCTCATCATACATGCACTCCATCATGTCTTTGACTCCACTTCTCACAAGTATATCCTCACAGAAGATTTGCCACAACCCCTGACACTCATCATGCAACTTTCCATTGCCCTTTGAGTCACCTACCACTTTGCTTCTTCAGAGATCATATTTGTGGCCACATATGCATCATTGGGAGAATGGGTAACATTTCCATAAATATTCTGGAGGAAATGTGCAAAATTCCACATTTGTAGAAGATAACTTGAGTTTTTCTGGGTAATGAAATGTTAAACAGATGGAAATGAACTACAAGAAGATACCCTGAAGCTGTGGGAGTGGGCAGGAATATGGCATCAGGACAGGTACATGTTGGACAGGGCCTAGAAATGAAGCAGAGTATGAGGAGTTTGGGCCATCTTGCATTTGGGCAACCATGAGTTCTTTCAACAATCCCAAACTATTCATTGCAGTAATTGCCTCTTCCCAATATTCTAGTGTTGTTACATGACTGTTGATTGAGAAATGCCATGACCTCAGAAGGATCACAATTCCAAGGAGTCCAAAGAGCAATTGAAAGACACAGGCTGGAGTGGCATAAGGAGTATATTAACAATCACAACTTGAAAGTGAGAAGCAGCAGAAAAGAGGCCATGCAAGGTACATCTGACTAGATGGTCATGGGCTAAAAAAAAATGACACTCATGAAATATTAATAGTATCATGGGAAGTGCATCAGAGACTTTCCCTATGATCTATGAAAAGGCAGGGCTGACAATCACCCAGGATGGAGGTGTGATCTGCAGAGGCAGAACAAATACCCCTAACAAAGAAACCACAGGGTGTATAATGAAGCTCTACCTGTAAGATGGTGGTTTCTTTGCTGCAAATTACAACCCAGGAAATAGTAATATGACTCAGGAAACGAACAAGACATTCTATCCAAGGATCATTGGATGATAGGTTATAGGGACCTCCAACACCAGCTGGTCCTTCTCCTCAAAAGGAGGAGCCAGAACAGAGCAGGGTCATCACAGCAAGAAAGAGTTTAATATGCATCTATTTGGCATACAGGACAAACCTCAGAAATGTCTATATTAATTTTCTACTTACTCGTTTGGATTCAAAACCTGGTTTTGTGAATAATGTCTTTTACAATTCATAACATGAAGCTTTAAAAAAAAAACTGCCTTGAGCCTTAAGGATACACATTGATCACCTCTGCTACAGATTGTGATCTAAAGATATCAGCTCAAAGAGCTGCTACAGCCAAAAAAAAAAAAAGACCAACAAAACGGCCTGGAAAGATACCTAGGAATAGCACCCAAACCTTTTAGAACTAAGGTGCAAGTAAACTTGGAATATTATGTGGAAATCTGCTTGCCAGTCCTCAAAGCAGCTAACAAAACTCCAGAGGCTCCCTATTACCTCCAGGAGCAAATGTAACATCCTCTGCTTCGCATTCAAAGCCCTTTATAATCTATCCCCCTCCAACCTTTCCAGTCTTCTCATACCTGACACCCTCTCCCAGGTACTCCTCAATCCAGTGACACAGGCTTCTTTGCTGTTCCTCAAACAAGACACTTAATTTCCAGACTCCAGGCATTTTCCCCAGCTCTCCCTCAAACATGGAATGTTCTTCTTCCTCATCTCCATCTCCTGTCTACTACCCTGGCTTCCTTTAAGACCCAGCTAAAATTCCACCGTCTACAGTAAACCTTTCCCAACGCCTCTTAATTCTAGTGCCATCCCTCTATTGATTATTTCCAATTGGTCCTGTATGTAGCTTGTCTGCAATATAGTTGTTTGCATGTGGTCCCTCCTGTTAGATTATAAGCTCCTTGAGGGAAGGTAGTACTGTCTTTTGCCTTTTTGGGTGCGTCCTTTTGTATTACTGCTTAGCACGGTGCCTGGCACGTATTACACACATAATAAATGCTTACTGACTACCTCAGCCCTCAGATCCTTGTATTAGTTACTAGAGAAGAAACATACAAAATTATGGTCATGGTTCCTTCCTTCAAGGAATTTATACTTTAATTTCTACGCCTAGAATTCTTTCTCTCCTCATCTTTGTCTCCTGCTAAAAGTCTCAGTAAAACTTCATGATCAATAAGAAACCTCTTCCAATCCCTCTTCATGTTAGCACCTTCCTCTGTCAATCATCTCCAGTTTGTCCTGTCTGCATCTCATTTGTACATAGCTGTTTGCCTGTTGGTTCCCCATTAGATGATCAGCTCCTTGAGAGCAAGGTTTGTCTTTGCCTTTCTTTGTGTCCCCAGTGCGTAGCACAATGCTTGGCACATGTTAAGCACTAAGAAATGATTATGAATTTGTTGATTATTAACTAACCAGGGAAACCAACACACAGGAGTGCACAGCATTGCAAAGAACTGAAACACATAGGAAGTCTGTAGTAAGCAGTGACTCTAGATATCTAAGATGCTTGTTAGGGATTAGTGGGAGTGGAGAAGATCTGGACAGACAGTGATGAGTTCTGAGAAGTATAAGAATTAAGGGCATATGTGCCGGTCAGGTTCTTGATTTGGGGGTGGGGGTAGGATGAGCCTGAGGTCACTGTGAGAGGAATGTTCCTCTTATCTATCATTTCTACTCCTTTTTCCCAAGCCTCACTCACAGATCATGCAGACCTAACCACCCAACATAATCTGTAAGCGTGTTCTTGCTTTCTAACTACTTTGCTTAAGCCATATAAACATTGAAAGCTGGGTCTTTTCTTTTAATTTTTTTCTTTAATGATCAACCACCTCTAGTTTCGAGCGAGGAAGAGGCAAGGGAAATGTGAACTCACTCAAATTACTACCTGTTTTGAAACTTAAAATACAGTAAACAATTCTCTTTCCTCTACTATAAATCATGTTGAAAATCATTAGCTTTAGCTGTCCTTGAACTCCTAATTTAAAAGCAATTACCTTACCTCCACAGTGCTATGGACAAGTACATGTTGCAAAAGTTTCCTCCAGAGTGGTAGAAATTTTGTAGATGAAACCTATTACATTTCTACTAACTTTTAATAACCTAAAATCAATGGTTAATTTTCATTTTCCACCTACAGATCCCAAGTTGCTTCTTAACATTAATGAATTTCGGCTCCTATAACCTTTATAATTCTTCATCACCTGGCTTTCTCCTGCCTTTCCAGTCTTCTTAAACTTAATCCTCTCCATGTACTCTAGGATTCAGTGACATGGGCCTCCTTACTGTTCCTCAAATACAATGCTCCATCTCTCAAGGCATTTCCACCAGCTGCTTCTCAGGCCTGGATGCTCTCCCACCTCTGCCTCCTCATTTCCCTCTTCTCCTTCAAGATTCACCTCAAATCTCACTCTCTGCCAGAGGCCTTTATTGATTCTCTTTCCTTTCCCCACAACTACAAATGCCTCAGAGATTACCTTCCATTTACATCATATATATCTTGTGTTTACAGAGTTGTTTGAAAGTTGTCTCCCCTGAATAGAATGGGAGCACCCTGAGAGTTCAGAGTTCTCTAGGAAGGTTTGGGGAGGTGTTTATTGCTCCAGCCCTATAACCGAAAAAAAGAGGCAAGCTGAGGGTTCTAAGAAAGTGTTGAGGGATCCAAGCCAGATCAACGACCATGATGAGGAGATTCCAGGTAATGAGTTTATCCTGAGCAGAGCCATGACACTCACGGAATAGCTGATGTTGATTGATTGACCGACTGACATGAACTGTAATGTTGGGAATCATGTAGTTAACTCTTTCCCATTTTATTTCACCCCATTTATTTTCTTCTACTGGTTCTCTGGTTCAAAGGTCAGCTTATTATAGATTATAAATGTTTACACTGAGATTCCTGCATGCCTAAGAGTGTTTTACATTTGCATCATCATATGTGTATTTGTGGGAAACAACCAGATTGTGTTCAACTTTATGCATCGAAATTTGAGTCCCCATTCCATCCCTCAGCATGCGCATGACTGTAGTCAGATGAATCCATCTCTTTGTGGCTTTAATTCATCATTCATCATCAAATAGAGATAATAATCCCTACCCTGCCTGCCCTCATAGGGTTCTTGTAAGAATTATACAAGGCTTAATGGAAGTGAAAGAGCTTTGTAAACTGAGTATCACCATACATGTGCAAACTAAACTAGTTCTGGCCCCTACTTAAGCACTCCACATTGCCTAATAGAGCTCAGAAATGACTGTGTGCATGAAATGCATTTGTTAAGTGTTTATAAAGCACTGTGCCAAGTGCTAGAGAAACAAATACTAAGTTGAGATCACCTCAGATCTCAAGAAGCTCTCAATTCTAACACAGAAACACAACACATAGAATGAAGTGGTGGCCAGGGAAGGGTATTTTGGTCTGGGATATCATATACATGGTGAGAAGGGTCATAAGGGAGTTGACTAATGTAACTTTTCCAGAAGCAATGGCAATATTGATTTCAATATGGTTCTCGGAGCAAGAGGTGAATAACAGGGAGAAGACGCATGCTGTATTAGGGTAGATGGCAAGAAAATGGACAGGATGGAGGGATGGATGGATGGATGGATGGATGAATGAATGAATGGATGGGTGGATAGATGCATGCATGGAATATGAAACATGGTCTTGTTGAGGACAGGTTGAGTTGGTGCTCTTTCACTCATTCACCAGTCAGGATAGTTCAGTATCAGGGATAGAATTCCCAAATGGAGTGAATCAAGTACCCACAGGACATAGTCTCTGGAGTTTTGGTGGCCTGGAAGATCAGAAGCAATGCAGATGGAATGATAACAACTGGACAAGATGAGAAGCTTTTACTTAATATAGACTAAGATGTTTCCCTGGTAGCTCCTCAAAATGGTTTGTGGAGTGCTCTGCTATGGATCCAAGTTACGCTGTCCCCGACATTACAGAAGGCACTTAGACTGCCTAAATTTGGTAAGAAAGTTTGTGAGGCTATCAGGAAGAACAGGTCTGGGCTAGAGAGACTCAGCAGTGATGGCTTACAATGACAAGTAATAAAAAGACCCAGAAGAGGGACTGTACTCAGGAGGGCCTGAGGATGACTAGAATACACATAGACATAGAAATATCATATATACACAAATACACATACATATATATATACATATATATATATAAGCACACAGACACATATACATATATTGGAGTTATCTACATCAAATGAGATAATATGCATAAAGTGTTTTATATTAGTAATTGTATGTATAAAGATAAATTTTGGCTTGATATTAGAAAAAGTTCTATAAATATAATTAGAGTTGGTTCTAAGTTCCCTTATAATTCCATGATTCATTGTGGACAAATACAGTAATCTAGCTATTAAAGTTTAATTTTACCTTGTAATTTTCAAATAAATAACACTATTTTAGTGTATACCTTCCAGCCCTTCATCAAGATTTGACATGCAAACTCAAGCATTTATTAATCACTTCTTATGAACACCACTGTGCTTTTCAGTCTCCTTTTATTGGATATGTTCTTCAGGAAAACCTGGAAAGGCTTACCTGACCCAATACAAAGTGAAATGAGCAGAACCAGGAGAACACTACACAGTAACAGCAATATTGTAAGATGATCAACCGTAAATGACTTAGCTATACTCAGCAATACAATGATCCAAGACAATGCTGAAGGATTCATGATGAAAATGCCCAGAAAAGAACTGATGGCATCTGAATACAGATAGAAACGTAATTTTTTACTTTATTTTTCTTGGGTTTTTATGTTTTCTTTTACAACATGACTCATATGGAAATATGTTTTGCATGACTGCACATATATAATCTATATCAAATTGCTTGCCTTCTCAATGGGGGGGGGTCAGGGAGGGCGAGAAAAATGTTGAAAAAATTGTTTTTACATGTAATTGGTGAAAAATATAGTATTAAATTAAAAAGAAGAAAAAGTGATGAATTTTTTAGCCATGGAAATTTTCCATGCCCATTTATAAGGCTATCTAGCGGCTATTTTCTGTGCCAGTGGAAGGAGTTCCTGAAAGGATGAAATCACAGATCCTTCCAGAATTAAAACCTTTATAATCACCACTATATGCTATAAATTAAGCTTAATTTTCAAACCATATTTCCTAATCTCTGCCAAGCATTTATGAATAGTCTAATAAAAACTAGCATACTCCTAAGACTAGTGATCTTGCTATCACTGAAAGATTTCATGACAAATCATGATATAACACATGAAATATTTTGCAAAACTTAAAATGTTAAATAAATGTTAGCTATTGTTATTGGCTATTATTGATCATAAGCTGCTTAAGCGAAGGTTACAGGCATTAGAAATCTTCAAATATTTTAAAATAAAAATGTTAAAGCTCAACATATGGTATTGAAGAGGAAAAAAAACTGAGTAATATTTCAATGATATTTATATTGGAATCCTAAGTGATGAGAGCTATTGTTATCAACACAAAAATGGATTTGCTTGTTCAGAAAACAAATAAAATGTTTATTGGTCACCAAAACTGTGTTGGTATGAGGGAATAAGCATTTACGGTGCACCTACTATGTGCTAATGCTTACAGATATCTCATTTGATCCTTACAACAACCCTGGGGAAAAGGTGCTATGACTATGTTCATTTTACAGTTGAGGAAACTGAGGCAGGCAGCAGTTAAGTAACTGCTAGTTCACATAGATATTAAGTATCTGGGGCTGCATTTGAAACCCAGGTCTTCCTGACTCCAGGCTCAGTACTCTATCCACTGAGCCATTTAGATGCCTTAGAAGCTCCTAGGTAGCTTGGTATGTGAAGATATTGGACATATTAAGAGAACAACATAGACGCACAGGGGATCTGCTGTTCAGTCAGTCAGACTGACTGCTAACTATACACAGACCCCCATTTGTCAATGGATCATCTAGTCTCTGAGAGCACAGGAGGCATTTTGCACATAGGAGTAATGTGATCACGGTGGCTAAGTTCCAGTCTAGCCTACAACATTCTATTCCCAATAAGGACACTTTACACCAAGATAGCATTTAAAGGTTTACAAAACGTTTCCCTCACAACAACCGTGTTTAAAGATGAGGAAAAGAAGGCACAGAAACATGAATGACCTCCCCAAGGTCATGCAGCCGCTTATGTCAGAGCAGGAACTGGAATCCAAGCTCTGCTCAATTCCAAGTCAAATGCACTTTCCACCATCCCATACAGCTTCATTTAATTCAGAACATCTTTGGTACATTAAGAGACCAATGTGGATGTACAGGGGATTCACCAACCAAGTTACATTTAAAGGAAGCGAGGCCAAGTACAAGGGTAAATTACAGCCTTATTCCATAAAGGTATAAGAGCATCAGGAATTCTAAAGCAGGGATAAGCTGAGATTGGCAAGAGATGCCAAGAACCATAAAAATGGCAGGTTTTTTAAAAGCTATATTGGAAGAAAAGAAGGCCTGAAGAAAGAATAAGACTTTTGCTCAGGATGCATGATAAGATGTTAACAACAGGGAGAAGACAAAGCTGTCAATCCCAATTCTGTTGCTTCTTTTTCTGCAAAAGAGAATGAGTTTACACTGGAAACTACAGGGCAGAAGAGACTAAAATGGAATTCATACCCAAGATGAATAAAAAGCATGTGCCTGCCATTTGTAGATTCGAGTCATCTGGCCCAGAGAAATGACATCTTCAGGGCCTGAAGGAGCTGGCTGCTGGAATATTTCAGGCACCGTCAGGGGTATCTGAAAGACTGTGGAAGACAGGAGAGGTGCTGCAAGATTAGAAAGGGGTGAATGGGGTCCTAGTTTTCAAAAAAGGAAAGAGAACAGTGAGCAACCTATAAGCCAGTGTGCTTGGTTTTGGATCCTGGTGAAATTCTAGAATGGAACAGTACAAAGAAATCTAGAAAGAGAAGTAGTCATTTCAAAGAGGCAGCATGGCTTCATCAAAAACAAGTCACATCTG
Organism: Phalanger gymnotis; assembly: GCA_028646595.1. Taxonomy (NCBI): domain Eukaryota; kingdom Metazoa; phylum Chordata; class Mammalia; order Diprotodontia; family Phalangeridae; genus Phalanger; species Phalanger gymnotis. Next base: position 406,765,595 of record CM053623.1, read on the forward strand.
ACTATTTCCTTTTTATTTTTTTATAGGATATTAAATGATTAGATGAGTGAAATGCTGTGTATATGACTCACCTAGATTTTAGTGAAGGTTTTGATAAAGTACCTCATACTGTTCTTAGGAAGAAGGCAGAGAGATAGGGACAAGAATATAATTAGATGGATTCACACGTGGGTGGGATGGCCCAGCCAGATTCAAAGAATAGTTAGTAATGGTTTAATGTCAAAGTGGCAAGGTAGCTGTCCAAAGTGGAGTATTTGGTGTCCTATTCCGTTTGATATTTTTATCAATGGCTGGAATAGAGGAATAAATGGTATGCTTGTAAAATCTGCAAATGGCACAAAGTTAAAAAAGCTTATGTATAGTAAACGACAAAGTCAAGATCCAAAATGACCTCAACAAACTAGAGCGCTGAGCTAAACCAATTTTTCCATTTTATCTTTGAATTACAAGTATTTATTTTCTCTTCCTTCCCACCCTCCTCAATCCAAAAGAAAGCAAAAGGAAAACCAAATCCTTTGCAAAAAGATACGTAGTCAAGTAAAACAAATTCCCACATTGTATGTGTCCAGAAATGTGTGCCTCATTTTATATCTGGAATCTGTCAGGAATCGAGTGGCATAGATCGTAGAATCGTGATTGGTAATAATGGTGCACTTATCAGACATCTCAAGTCTTTCAAAGTTGTTCACTAAATCTAGTAAGATGAAATTCGAGAAGAAAACATGCAAAATATTGCACATGGATACAAAAAAATCAATTTCACAAGTATTAGGTGGGAGAGGCATGGTTAGACAGCAGTTGTTATGAAGAGGATCTGAGTTTTAGTAGACTGCACGTTCAATGAGTCACAAACAATGTGATGCAGAAATCAAAAGAGCTAATGTGATCTTACACTGCATTAAGAAGGGCACAGTTTCTGGATACCGGGGTGACAGTCCCACTGTACTATGCCCCTATCAGACCTCATCCGGAGTCTTATGTTCAGCTCTGACACCATAGTTTAAAAGAGGACACTGATAAGGAATGGTTGGTATCATTTTAAGAGGGCATCATGGTATAAGAGATAGAATGCTCAGTCATAAAGACATGGGTTCTCTTCCAACTCTAACTGTATAAAATACATTAGCAGCTAGGTAGCACACTGGATAGACCACTGGACTTGGAGTCAGAAAGAGCTAAGTTCCTAGCTGGTCTCAGACTCTTACTGCCCTGCCTCTGTCACCATGGGCAAGACATTTGACTTCTATCTTCCTCGGTTTCCTCATCTATAAGATGGGAATAACAGTAACAGCACCTCTCTCTCTCAAGGTCGTGAGGATAAAATGAGACAAGATTTGCCAAGTACTCTGCAAACCTTAAAGCACTTTGCAAATCCTAAATGCTGGCTATTATTATTATCACTGCTACATGGTGGGAGGGCAACCAGGAAGATGAAGATTCTGAGTCCATAGCATGAGGGCAGGTTGAAGGACTCTGGCAGGTTCAGCCTGGACAAGAGAAGACTCAGATATAACTATCTTCAGGTGCTGAAGAGGTCATCATTCAAAGGAGAGAGCACACTTATTTCGTTCAGCCCCAGAAGGTTTAACCAGGAATAATGGATAGAAGACGCAGAGGCAAATTTAGAAAAACTTCCCAAGCACTGGAGCTGTCCAAAGGTAGAATGGTCCACAACAAAAGATGGCTTTCCTCTCTTAGAGGTCTTCAAGCACAGGTTGGTTAACAACTTGGTGGGAACTTATAGTGGAAATGCCTTTCATGTTTGAACTCTGCTTACTGAGGTCCTAACACTCAAATTCTGTGGTTCTGTGATAACTGCATTCCTAACCATCATCTGTTTCTTCATCAAAATGGATCTGTAATTCTAATTTGGAATGCTAGGAATAGATTTCTTTTTGCTCCAAGAACTGAGCAGCAGGAATTGAGACAGTATTCCTGCTCTTCTTCCTCTTCTCCCTACCCTCACTCATTCTCTCACGACCCTTTTTCTCTTCTGATGCCAAATCATTAGCCCTGGTTACCTTGGTATAGAGTGAAGCGCTCAGAAGGATGAGGATCTGAAGCATGGGCTCTGGGGTAAGGAACAATGGGGGTTGGGGGAGAGGAAATGACTTCTGAATTAGGAAGAGAGAATGAGTGTTTTGGTCTCTATTCAGTGAGAAAAGAAGATCAGGAGATCTAGGAATGTAGGGAAGGGGCAGAAGCAATAATAGATGGAGTTTTTTTCTCCTTCACTTCTCTAGACCTGTGAAGAGGGAAAACAGCAGCAAAGGATGGGAGAAGCCAGAGACAGAGATACTATAGTGTAGGGGCTTTCCTTTCTTTCTTCTCCTTGTTCCCCTTCCCCTATCACAGGCCAGAAGCAGTATCAGAGTGGAGTTTTCTGTCTCATATTCTTTTGTCTCATTCCTTCCTTTGTCATTCCAAGAACTGGGTCATAAAGGAAACTAGGTAAGTAAGGGGAAGAGTGTTCTAGGAAGGAAAAAGACCTGGGGGAATCCCCCACCACAGAAGGGATAGAAGGGAATTTCTGCTGCCTCCTAATCCTGGTATTGCCTTCTGCAGAAAACATGACATAATGAAATGGTCTTTAACTTGTGTGACTACCATAGTGGGCAGAAATCTTTTTGAGATTAGCACATAAAAACAAAAGGTCCCTAGGATTCAGAGGAAAACTCAGAAATTATGTATGGCAGGGTTCAGCAAGCTATGTGGAAAGACCCCTAATCCCTATCTTCCCTCTCTCCCTCCCCCATTTGGCCTGCAAGGTAAGAATGGTTCTGATATTTAAAAATGCAATAAAATTTTATTTTAAAATATTAAAAACCATTTTTAGGGTGGTGTAAAAACAGGCTGCGAACCTGCTGGCCCATCTAAGTCAGAAGTGTCAAACATGAGACCCGCAACATTCCTGAGTGCAGTCTGAACCAGATTAAAATGCAATTCAGAAATATTTAACAAAATAAATTTAAAAAACAATAAAACATAGATAATGGTAATATGTGGTTTTCTAAGTCAACATGTGGTTGGCAGAGATCCTTATGTATAGTTTAGTGGCCCCTGGTTCTATTTCAGTTTGATGCATTGATCTAGGCCAATTCCCTCATTTTGCAGTTTTGGAAACTGAGGCCCAAAGAGATTGAGACTTGCTCAAGGCCATACAGGCAGTAAGTAGCAAAGCAAGGACTGAAACTGACATTTTCTGACTCCAAATCCAGTGCTCTTTCCACTAAATCATGCTTATATGCATAACTGTGCTATATATTCAAATCCTATATTACATTAAACTTAATATACAAATATATTGTATACATACATTGGAAAATTATACCAATTCTCAAGTTTATTCACTCAAACTATTTTTTTCTAGAACAAAAGATGAGATGAGATAGCAGAAGAACAGAAGTAGCAAACACGAATAATTGAGTCCTGCAATATATTTTTAATACTAATTTTTTAACCAATAAAAAAGTTGCTCATTCCCAAAATTAACTGATTGAATTATATACATTTATCAATACACCAAAAAACCCACAGATAACACAATGCCTTATATATTAAAATAGCAAACATATAAAATGGTTTAGGACCATTAGCAATTTCCTCTTTGGAATAAACAATTCTATAATTCAACATCCAATTCTCTCCTGCACACTGCCTCCCCAACTAGCTCAGGCAGAAATGACATAAGTCGCTGATGACACATATTCCAGCAAAGTCATGATACCTAGCCTCAATTCCCTTAACATGAGTAATTTCCAATACTAACAGAAGAGTCATAAGGAAAAAGAAGAAGCAAGTAAAAAACGAAACAATGAGTACATTGAATTTCTTTTTCACTTTGAGTAAAAATAGGGGAAGATCATTCTCTAGTCTCAGCCCCTGAATTTAACTTCATGACCTATACTTATTTATGACCCATATACTACATGTTATAGGACCACAAAATGCTGGTGCCTTTTAGTGAATGAAAGCATATAATTCAACTCCTGAAATAGACTAGTGAATTCATAAAAGTATGTTCAAAACTACTCATAAAATCAAGTGAGAAAGAAAATGGACAAGAAAATTCTTGGATTTCAAAAAAAAAACCACAACTACAAATCACTCCCCCAAAATTACTGAATTATATTCTAATGTTGACATTAAATGAAAATTGTATCACAGAGCTATTAAATGGAAAGATGGAAGAGCTCTATTTCTTGTTCTAAACCAGTTCTATTAAAGGGATTCCACATAAAAACTTTGCAAAGAAAAAGAGATGGAAAGTTGAATTTATTTAGGTTTGAGATTTATCAAAATAACAATTTCTCCACCACATCTTTTCTTAGCAAAGGAATAAAGAAAACAATTTAAAGTGTCATCTATATCTCCACAACTTCCTTGATCTATTGGGAGTTTGGCAGTACTACTTGCTAGTTTAAAAGCTGGCTACGCAGCAAAAGAAGCGTCAAAGCTTGTTTTAACTTGTGAGACATGAGCATGTGTTGATATGAAATACTGCTGCAAAAGCAAATCTTATAGACATAAACTACTACAGAAATGATCACATGAATGTTCAGGTTCTATACCTTTTCTCTGCAGCAAACAGCTTTGAAAATTCTAGAATCTACTTATAAAAATTGTGAAGCTCTTCAGCTTTTGAGAAAAAAAAATAACAAAGAGTCAAGAGTGCATGACAGTTAAAATAACCCTTCTAACTGGCCAATATACTTTTCACAACTAATGTACTGCATTGCAAAAGAATAAAAGTATATTTAAGAAATTGTGACTTACCACCATCGGATACAGTTGCAGACTGAAAGGAAAAAAAGAGAGACATGAGTTAATTAAGCCTCATGACCAAATGTGGAAGAAAATCAGTCCATTTAAGTAACAAAAACTGGAAGTTTCTGATTAGACTTGAAAGCTCAGATGAGAAAATACTCTAGTGCAGGTGTCAGAGCGAAGACAGACTTACAACTAAATGAGTCAAGTAGCTTTCTCACAGCTGTTCCCTCCTCCCTACTGAGCTCCTCCCAAACTGGTAATGCCTTGAGCTTTACAATCATCATGATTTTCATTTCAGAAAACACACCCTGCCAACCTTGACATCATGGTTTTAGCAATATTCTTAAGATAGGAAGGAAGGAAGGAAGGAAGGAAGGAAGGAAGGAAGGAAGGAAGGAAGGAAGGAAGGAAGGAAAGTAGGAAAGAAGGAAGGAAGGAAGGGAGGAAGGGAGGAAGGAAGGAAGGAAGGGAGGAAGGAAGGAAGGAAGGGAGGGAGGGAGGGAAAAGGAAAAGAAATAAAAGCAAATGTCACAGTTATGGAACATAAAAGAGAAGCTGAGTGTTGTAGTAGAAAAACACTGGAGAAGGCAGTGAAAGGCCTGGATCCAAGGGCTGGCTCTCACACTTAATTAGATAATCAGGAATCACCAACAAGGAAATTGAATTTTTTTTATCTCTATAATAAGGATAATACTGTACTAACCCAATCTCTTTCATAGGGTGAAGAGGAAAAAAACACTATGTCAAATAAAGTGCTATATAAATGTGAGCTATTAAAAGTTCTTTAAGTTGTGTTACTAATTTACATTGGTCCCAAATAATGCAACAGAATTTTTTTTGGGGGGGGGGAGGCAAGGCAATTGGGGTTAAGTGACTTGCCCAAGGTCACACAGCTAGTAAATGTGTCAAATGTCTGAGGCCGCATTTGCACTCAGGTCCTCCTGACTCCAGGGCCAGTGCTCTGCTTACTGTGCCACCTAGCTGCCCCAAAATAGAATTTTTAAGCAGCTACATGCTCTAAATGACAGCTAACCTAAGTGCTATCCAGGACTAAGCAATCTAAAATGCACACACAGAAGAAATATCATAATAGTATGGCCACTACTCGTAAGGAGTTTACATTTTGGTTCAACATGAACACAAGTCTTTAAACAAAACTTACAAAACAAGAGGCAAAATGATATGACAAAGGGTATCAGTAACAAAGGAGGTGGGCTAGTCATGTATCAAAAGTGAAGGCTGACAAATGGACAGCTCAGGTGCTATACTGGTACCCAGAGGAAAGACTCCACGGCTAGATTCTCTAGGAAGGACTTATGAAAGGAAGTGGGCAAGAATCCTATATGATAAGAAAGCATTGATGGGTTTTTATTGATTGTGGAGAAAGTACCCCCATGGATCTTTCAAATATTAGTACACTGAATAATTCAATTCAACAAATACTTATTAGGCACTTACTGTATGCTAATAACTGGGCTAGGTACTAGGGTAGAGAAAAGGTTTAGGTGAGACAGTATCTCTACTTCCAAAGAGTTCATAATCTAGTAGGGAAATAAGAAGGGACCTGAGAGGTCATCTAGTCCAACCATCTTATTTTAGAGATGAGGAAACTGAGGCCCAAAGAAGCTGTTACTTGCATAGTCACACAGGGAGTAAAGATGTGAGGCACAGAAAAAAGATCATAGTTTCAGTTCTGAACTACATCATAAGATGTAGTTATGTCAGAAAAGGGCAAGCAAAGTTCTATGTGAAGGGAAGAGGGAGGGTGGTCATTACTGACTGGTGAAGCCTTGCTGAAGTAATGTTATATTTGAGTCATACTTTAAAAGATTTCTTAACAATTCAATAGGTTGGGGAGGATCAAAAAGCATCCTAAGGCATAGTAAACAATATGAATCACTGCACGAGGAGGCAGGAGAACGTGGGGCACATATGGGGGATGGAGAGTAAACACAATTTGGCAAGAGCGTAGAGTATGTGGAGAGAAGTAATATAAGGCTGGAAAGGCAAGTGGCTGAATGAAAAAGTTCTAGTCAAACCTTAGTCTTTCCTCTATTACTTCAGAAACCTTAAGAAATGTAGTAAAATTAAGTAAAAAAATCAAAATAACAGAAATTCCTATAAGGTAATCCCATAACCCCAAGTAGAATTGCATAGGGCTTTGCCATTAGCTATAACAAAAGGAAGAAAAACTGGAGTAACACAAAGTGAAAGAAAAAAGGTTTATACCTAAAAATAATAAGCCTACAAAGTTAAGTATATTCCTACAGAAGATAATGGATTTTTAACAGATTTGATGACTTCCAAGCATTCCTATTGACAGACTAAGAGCTGATCAGAATTTCTGAAGGACAAACATTGTGAACTAAAGAAACTTAAGTACAAAAAAGAGTTTGAACAGTTAAAAAAGACCAAGTGATAATCAAGTGCTTTTACATACTGAAAGAATGGTAACAGGATTTATTGTTCCTTCAGACCCCTACCACCTCCAAGGATGAATGAACAAAAAGAAATAAGTCATGGTCTCTGATGCTCAAAACAAAAGAGGAGAAAGAGGAAGAAGGAGAAAATAAATGCTTTAGGGAAAGATAAAAGAGAAATGGAAAAGAAATTGCAATTTCTCCTCATTAGACCAAGGCAGAATGTAAATAAGAGCAAAAGGGAGATCCAGACAATTAGTCTATGAAAATCTGAGGAAAAGAGCACTTTCAGCTGAGGAACCAGATCATCTTCATGGCAGACGGGGAACTAGCGAAACACCTTCAAGATGAGGGTTCTAACATATGGAGGAAAGAAGTAAGTGCACTGAAGGCACGGAGGGCTGCTTGTAAGAATTCACAGATGCAGGAGAGTACATAAGTACAACTGCTCAGCTTGCTAAGTACACAAGGAGACTAAAGTAAAATAAGCGTGATAAGGGGAATGGCCAATGAGAGCCCAGTCCTTAAAAAATGTATATTTTCTGCTTGCTACTAATCCATGTGGAGGCTTGGGGAGCTTCCTTCCAGAAATACCTACTAAAGGGGCCCTTTCCTGTCACACTTCAGAGCACACCCATATATTCTCTGACTTTCCTATTGTTTTACTCCCAATGCATCTTCCCTCACTCAAATCAAAGTCAACTGCAAGTCATGTCATCATTTCCCTGATGTCATAATGCTCTTTGAGAATGAAGGACAAACAAAACTGCATGGTGAAGAAAAAGCTTTTCACTGGCTTCTGAGTTTTAGCTAAGTGTACATACAAAAAGCCCCAAAACATAAACTTTCCCTCTCTTCTCTGGTGTTAAGGAAAAAAAAAAAAAGAACTGTTATTAGCTTTCTGGTTGGGAGGGACATTGGTTTCTCTCTCATCTTGCCACCCTATGGCCATGAACATGTTAACCACTGTTTCTTTTGTTTCCTGGTGTTGAGTCTTTCCTACTCATAGGTGAATAAGCATCAGAGACAGTAGACCTTGTGAACTTTCAAAAAACAGAAGGACCATCAAGTCTCAGAGTCTAGATTGAGGCATATTTTTATTTCCTTTATTTTCCTTGCTTTTTTTCCGGAAGCGGAGACATGGCTAATGCAGAAATGTTCTGCATCACTTGCTACACATTACACGGATCATATTTGCCTTTTCAATGGTGGGGGAGTGAGGTTTGGAAGGAAGACAATTTGGAACTGAAAATTTTTAAAAATAATAAAAATGTTTTTTTTTAAATGACCATCATCGGTTCCCTCAACAACTGGAACTGTTGGCAGCAGGAGCTGAGTCCAGTAAGGAGCCAGCTCTGAACACCAACCTTTCTGACTCAACTCAGCAGTAAGTCTACCTGGCTGCTGTGACACTACACCTTGCAAGCAAGGGAGCAACTTATCCATCATCAATACCACATCTATAAAGGAACTTAATAGGTGCTACGCAAAAGGAGAAAAGGAATCCTAGAGCCAGGAATGTTTTATAGCAACCACTTCAAGTTTGAGCATACCTTTACCAGGGCCTGAGCGGGTATGTAGAGGGCAGATTTTGTATATCAGTCCCTCCTATAACTTCTAAGTAAATAGCTCTTTGTAAAATCTAATTAGTGTTAATTGACTGAGCAATTTGGGGAAATAACTGATTAAGTTATTAACTCAATAAATTGTCAACTTATTAAATTATTGGAGGGCAGAAACTAGGCTTAGACCAATTACTTATACCACATTCCACAGGTACATTCTAAATGGACATGTGAGCTTAATAATAGGAGAACAGCAAATCATAAACCTCTCATAACCATGGGTAAGAGATGTATTCTTAACCAAACAAAAGACAGAGGCAATTACAAAAGATAAAATGGATAGCTTTAATTATACAAAACTTAAAAGTTTCTTCACAGACAAAATTAATGCACTTAGGATAAGAAGGGAAGCAGTTAAATAGGGAAAAAAAATCTTTCTATCAGTTTTCCCTGAGAAGTGCTTGGTCTCTAAGATACATAAAAATAAACATATATAAAACTAATAGCCATTCCTCAATAGATAAGTCCTCAAAGGATATAAAAAACTAGCTCTCAAAAGAATTGGAAAGTATCCACAACCATGAAAGAATGTTGTTATTCAATCACTTCAGTCATGTCTGACTATTTGTGGTCCCTCTGGGATTTTCTTGGCAAAGATACTGGGATGGTTTGCCATTTCCTTCTCCAGCTCATCTCACATATGAAGAAACAGAGATAAAAAGAGTTAAGTGACTTGCCCAGGGTCACACACCTAGTAAATATCTGAGACCAGATTTGAACTCACAAATGAATTTTCCTGACCGCAGGCCCAGCATTCTATCCACTATACCACCTAGCTGCCCATGAAAGAATGTACCAGATTACTGAGAAGAGAAATGCAAATCAAAACAACCCTGTGGTTTCATCTCACACTTTGAAAATTGGCAAAGGCGACAAAAAATTACCATGATCAACGCTGGAGGGGCCGTGGAATGACAAGAACACTAATACGTTGTTGGTGAAATAAAACGTCCACCTCCCTTGAAGCAGATGTTCCATCACTGGCTTATATCTAAGGAAGCTATCAGTTAGAAGGAAGTTCCCATACACAAAAAATACTTATAATAGCACTTTTTGTGACACCAAAAGAATTGGAAGCAAAAAGCAGATGCCTCTCTACTGGAGAATGGCTACATAAATTGTATTTCATGAATTTAATGGAGTATTACCGTGCTGTAAGAAATGATGGATGTGATAGATACAGAGTAGCAGGGAAAAACCTACACAAACTGATAGCGAGTGAAATAAGTAGAGCTACGAAATCAGTACACACAGTAAATACAATGTAAATGCAAAGAACACACACAAAAAATATCAAAAAGGAATGTAACAAAATTTAAAGGATCAAGCACCACTTGAATGAAGAGGCATGAGAAGACACCTCCAACCTACCCCTTTGTTGAGGGGATTCCACATGTTACACATTACACGGTTTTTCAGACTTTTTCAATGTATTGATCAATTGTGCTAATTTTTTCTCCTTTTTTCTTTTCCTCTTTAAGAAATATTATTTCTGGAGCAGTGAGTAGAGCACCAGCCCTGCAGTCAGGAGGACCTGAGTTCAAATCTGGCCTCAGACACATGACACACTTACTAGCTGTGTGACCTCGGGCAAGTTACTTAACCCCAATTGTCTTGCCTTCCCCCCTCAAAAACAAAGAAATATTATTTCTTATATGGGACTGCTCTTTGGGAAAAGAAGAAGGAGAGATACAGGGGGGAAACTACTATGATGTTTAAAAAAAATCAATAAAGGGGGACGGAGCCAAGACAGCAGCTGGAAAGCAGGGACTAGCATGAGCTCCCCACCAAGTCCCTCCAAAAACCTATAAAAAATGGCTTTGAACCAATTCTAGAACTGCAGAACCCACAGGGTAGCAGAGGGAAGCAGGGCTCTCACCCAGGACAGCCTGGATAGTCTCTGGGTAAGGTCTATCCCGCACAGAGCAGGGAGCAGAGGGGAGCAGAGCTGTGCGGAGCAGAGCCCAACATGGGCTGCGTGGACCAACAAGACCAGGAGCCGGGTGGAGCGTGCCCTAGCACCCTGAATCAGTGAACTGCAGCAGTTACCAGACTTCTCAACCCACAAACACCAAAGACAACAGAGTAGGTTAGTGGGAAAAGCTGCTGGGAACAGGGAGTTTGCGATTCGGCCACCACCCCCAGGGCAGCAGTGGTGGGGCAGCTACAGAACTACAGTTGCAGTTGCTTCTGGCCCCAGGCCCACATAGTGGGAGGAATTCGGTGGCTGATCAGAGCAGGAGTGAAGAGCCTGCTGAAGATCTAAGTCCAGTCCTGGTTGGGGGTCCTTGGGGAAGGAGGAGTGCTGGTGAGGCAGAGCTGGCGCATCCTCACAAGCGGGAACATAGAACTCTTTAGTCTACAAGCAGTCGTACCCCACTGAAAAACTCCAGGGTCAAGTAAGTTGTCTGGGAACATGCCCAGGCAGTGAAAACACACCCAGATTCAGTCTCAGACTTTGGAATCCTTCTTTGGTGACAATAAAGACCAAAACATACAGCCAGAAGAAGTCAACAAAGTCAAAGAGCCTACATCAAAAACCTCCAAGAAAAACATGAACTGGTCTCAGGCCATGGAAGAGCTCAAAAAGGATTTGGAAAAGAAAGTCAGAGAAGTAGAGGAAAAATTGGGAAGAGAAATAAGAAGGATGTGAGAAAACCATGAAAAACAAGTCAATGACTTGCTAAAAGAGACCCCAAAAAATACTGAAAAATATGCGGAAGAAAACAACACCTTAAAAAATAGACTAACTCAAATGGCAAAAGAACTCCAAAAAGCCAATGAGGAGAAGAATGCCTTGACAGGAAGAATTACCCAAATGGAAAAGGAGGTCTGAAAGACCACTGAAAAAAATACTGCCTTAAAAATTAGACTGGAGCAAGTGGAAGCTAGTGAGTTGATGAGAAATCAAGAAATTATAAAACAGAACCAAAGGAATGAAAAAATGGAAGATAATGTGAAACATCTCATTGGAAAAACTACTGACCTGGAAAATAGATCCAGGAGAGAGAATTTAAAAATTGTTGGACTACCTGAAAGCCATGATCAAAAAAACAGCCTAGATATCATCTTTCAAGAAATTATCAAGGAGAACTGCCATGATATTCTAGAGCCAGAAGGCAAAATAGAAATTGAAAGAATACACAGATCACCTCCTCCAATAGATCTCAAAAAGAAATTTCCTAGGAATATTGTTGCCAAATTCCAGAGCTCCCAGGTCAAGGAGAAAATACTACAAGCAGCCAGAAAGAAACAATTTGAGTATTGTGGAAACACAATCAGAATAACCCAAGATCTAGC
>CM053623.1:406778209-406829291 GCA_028646595.1 Phalanger gymnotis
TTTGACCTGAGGAGGGAATAACATACACACTCAATTGGGTATCTTATCCCACAGGAAAGTAGCAGGAAGGGGATAAAAAATGGGGGATGATAGAAGTGAGGGCAGATAGGGGGAGGAGGTAATCAAAAGCAAACAGTTTCAAAAAGGGACAGGGTCAAGGGAGAAAACTGAATAAAGGGGGACAGGATAGGAGGGAGCAAAATATAGTAAGTCTTTCACAACATGATTATTGTGGAAGGGTTTTACATAATGATACATGTGTGGCCTATGTTGAATTGCTTGCCTTCTTAGGGAGGGTGGGTGGGAAGAGGGGAGAGAATTTGGAACTCAAAGTTTTAAAAGCAGATGTTCAAAAGAAAAGTTGGTTTTGCATGCAACTGGGAAATAAGATAAACAGGCAATGGGGCATAGAAATCTATCTTGCCCTACATGAAAGTAAGGGAAACGGGGATGGTGGGGTGGGATGACAGAAGGGAGGGCTGACTGGAGAATGGGCCAATGAGAACATATGCCATGTTGGAGTGGGTGGTAGGGTAGAAATGGGGAGAAAATTTGTAATTCAAAATCTTGTGGAAATCAATGCTGAAAACTAAAAATATTAAATAAATAACAACAAGAAAATACACAATTGAAAAAACATAAAACATACTTATTTCTTGAGAAAGATGACAAAATAAGAGATTAGTCAATGTTGGAAGGACTATGAAAAGATAGGCACACTAATATAGTTAGTTAGTGATACTGTGAGTTGACTCAGCCATTCTGGAAATAAATTTCAGGTTATGCTAAGAAAGTAAGTAAAATGTCCATACCCTTTGACCTAGAGATACCAGAGCTAGACATATACACCAAGAAAGTCAAAGACAGAGGGGGAAAAAGGTGCAAAATACACCAAAATATTCATAGTAGCACTTTTTATAGCAGCAAAGAATTGGAAACAAAAGTAGATGCCCATCAAGCAGGGAATGGTTGAACAAACTGGAATACATAAATTAAACAGAATATTACTGCATCATAAAAACAATTGGCCAACACTATGCAGGGAGGCATGAGAAGATTTATATGAACCAATGATACAAGGTGAAGTAAGCAGAACGAGAATAACATACAAAAGGACTACAACAATGTAAATGTAAGCAACAATAAATATTTAAATTGAACCCTTTGTAATTATAATGACCAAACTTGACCTAAGGGAAAAAATGAGAAATGTACCTTGTCCCGTTCTTTGAAGATGTGGGGACTGTGGTATGGAACGTTGTATATACTGTTGGACTTGGATGATTTGTTGAATTTTCTTCTTTCTTTTTTTATTTTTGCTGCATGGGACAGGTCACTGAGTAAGAGAATGGGAGGAATATACTTGGAAATGAAGTTGATGTCAAAATAAATGCTGTGTTACACATACATATACACAGAGATGTATATATGTTATATAAAAAGAATATACATATATGCATGTGAGATAGGTAGATAGATAAGTAGATAAGTAGATAGGTAGATAGATAGATAAGATCGATATAATTGCATTAGCCTATAAGCTCCTCGAGATTAGGACTGGGAAGTAGCAATCTTTGTATTCTCAGTGCCTGGTACAATGTTTAGAACATAGTGAGTGCTTAGTAAATTTTTGCTAAATTACCTTCCTGCTCTCGAAACCTCTATAATCTAAAAAGTAATACCTGATTCAAAAAAGGCTTTCTGATTATAAAAACCTAGACAAATATTCTCCAACGGGAAGGTAATATATGTAGGCAGTGGGCACAGAACTGACAATTATGTTTAAATTTGTTCAAATACTTCTCTATGGTAAATAATAGTCTCAGAATTCCCAGTTTCCCTTTGACTACACTCGGTTTTATCTATGTTTACTACTTCTTATAAAAATCAAAGGGAATTGCTCAAAGAAAAAATAGAGTAGATATTTTTTGTGCTGAAAATTTTACCAACTAGTCTTGATTTTTCACCCTTTCTCCACTATAGGAGTGGTGATAAAGGATGTCCAAATGCCTACAGACTATGTATCTTCACCTGGATTTGAAACTAACACTTAAAATACCTAATCTGTACAAGGTAGTATACTAGCTGCTGCGTGTACGAAGATGAAACAAGAAAGAGTACCCACTGTCAAAGAGCTATTGTCTATAGTTTATATACGAGTTACATGAGTCTCAAAGAGCTTTGTTAAATGACTTGCCACAGTTAGTGTCAGAGGGGGTAACTGAACCCGGGCCTTTCTGAATCTGATCTCAGGACTTGATTCACTCTGCAGCACCACCTAATATTCATGATAAAAAGCTGAGTGTGATAACTGCAAAGAGAAATACAAAGTTCTCTAAGCTCATTTGAGGAGGATCACAGAAGGCCTCCTAGAAAGAGGGTACCCCTAAATGGTTGACTGCCTTTTCTTCCACATTCCCCTGCTCTTACCTGTAGAAAGAAAGGACACCTGCTTGAAAATCTACTGAGAAAGGGAACCTGCCAAAGTGAGAAAGCTTTTTCTGAACTGCAAATCAAATTTGATATCTCTGCAACTCAGGATCATAGATTTAGAGGTGGAAGGGACCTAGTCCAAACCCTTCATTTTACAGGTGAAGAAACTGAGGCCTAAGGAGGGTAAGTGACCTGCCCAAGGCCACACAGACTTCCAAAAGCGGAATTTGAACCTAGATCCAGTGACTCAAGGGTCAATGGACTTTCCACTTGGTTCTGCAGTCTGGGACCAAACCAAACAAGTTTAAAGATAACTATCAACTCCACCCTGCTCCTCTCAGTAACATTTAGGAGAGGCAGTTCAAAAATATGGCAGTGGCAAGAAAAGTCAACCTGGAATTTTTTTTTTAATTTCCATGGATAACCCACAAAATAGATTTTGCACACACAGGAAGCAAGGAAATTGACTACTTTTTAATATTACTCTATATCGGGTGTTAAAAATAAAATTGGCATTACAAATAAACATGATGCAATTTGACAACTATAAATTAGAGACAATGCTTACAAATAAAAACTTAAAATTCCCTGTGTTTAATCTGATACATAACCAAAATTCGTATTAATAACTTGTTCTTATTTGTCTTGCTTCTTGGAGTCTTACTAAATTCCCATGTCTACATTTTGTACTTACGTAGAGGGGGCCAGCCACAAACACAGAACTGCCAATGAAAAAGCTTCCCATGAAGGAGTGTATTTTCTTGCTCAGAATTTAAATTCCTTGTACTGAAAAACTACCAAATTAAGTATATCTAAAATTCCAAGGCAAAGTCTCAAAGTTTTCAATATCTGTGTTACAAAGAAATTTATTATCATATATATATATATACACACATATATATTTACATATGTATATATAGTATGTAAGATTAGACAATCAACTTTCCCCCCAAATGATTCAGCTTTTTAAATTTGATTGTTCAGTTGAAACTTGTCTAGATTTGCCCATGGCAGTAAGCTGCAAGACTAGATTAAACAAGTCCTATGAAGACTTTATTTTAAAACAAATATTTATGAAAGTTTTAAGTGTTTAGTATGAATACAAACTTATGGGATAAAAACAATCTCTACTGAGGCTGATTTTTAAACAATATTAGATTAGAACTTAATGTTTTAAAATGTAGTATATCAATTAATATAATGCATATTTACACACCTTTTTATGTCAAGGTACTGATAAGAATAATATACTTGTGTAGAACATAGGAATTAAAAACATACTTTCACATCCATTATCTCACTGGATAAAACGGATGCTCCCAGAGGTTTCTCAAACCTAATATGTCTAAAGGAGAACTTACTGACTTTCATCCTCTATCAACCTACCTGTCTTCTGATCTTTCTTATTTCCCTGCTCTTTCTCACCACCCAGGGTTCACAATGTTAAGGGTTATCGTCAACTACTCCCACAATGGGTCAGTTGCCAAATCTTGTCATTTCTACATCCACAACATGTCTTGCATGGGTCCTATTCTCTCTATTGACAGGGCCACCACCCTAGTCCAGGCTCTCATCACCTTTTCCCTGTTTCAAGAGGTGACGATTGCAAAAGCCTCCTAATTTCTCTTCTTGCCTCAAGTCTCTCTCTACTCCAACTCATCCTCCATAGAGCTACTAAGTGAAGGTCTTACCAAGTTACCTCCTCATCCACCCACACACACACACACACACCCTTCAACGAACAACAAAGACTTCCTGTTGCCTCTAGGATCAAATACAAACTCTGCTGTTTGGCTTTTAAAGACCTTCACAACCTGCTCCCAACCCACCTTCCCAGCCTCATTATACATACATTGCTCCTCTACAATACAGCCACACCAGCCTTCTTGTTATTCCTAACACATGATACTCTGTCCCTCACCTCTGTGCCTTTGCACTGGGTGTGTCCCATGCCAGGAATATTTTCCCTCCTCACCTCTACCACTTAGAATCTTTAGTTTCCTTCTTAATTCAGCTCAAGAGGTCATTTTCTACATCAGTGGTATCAAGCTCAATAAAAATGGGGGCCACTAAACTATACATAAAGGGCCCTGTGGGCCACATATTGACTTAGTTTTAAAATGTAACATTATCAATATTTTATTATATTTTTGTTCATCTTGTTAAATATTTCCCAATTACATTTTTATGTAGTTTGGACCACATCCAGGAGTGTTGCGGGGGGCATGCAGCCCACACATGTTTGACACCTCTGTTCTACCTTTTCTGTTCAAACCTTGTCTGATCCTCCTGTTGTGGCATATAGACTGCTTCTTCGAATGTTTATAAGTACATAAAATAATTTCTTAACAAAGGAAAACAAAAGTTGGTGAAGATAAAGATATAATTCTTTCCCATCCAAACTTATGGGCTTCCTGAAATCCATCCAGAAATCCCTTGGGGTCCATGGATGCCATAATCCCTGAGAGATACTAAATGCTTACTAAATGTTGATGGTGTTCCAAAAAAAGCAAGCAATTTCAGGTCAGATGACCCGGGTCTGAATGTCAGCTTTGCCCCTTACTGCCTTTGAACATGTCCTTTTAAGATTCTAGACATCAGAGTCCCTTTGAGCTCTAAGACCTCATGGTTCCTATCATATTCTTTATTTCCTGTCCTAAACTTTTACATAGGCCTCTATTATATATGTAACTACTATGTTTTCTAGGAAAGGCCCAATTTCAAGAAAAGAAAGTGTACTTTTAATGAGATTTTACAAAAGGAATAATCTTTGTCATACTACATGTTGGGACTTTGCGTTTGGTATGTTTCCATGAATAAACTAGGAATTCTCAAGGAGAAAAAAAGGCACTATTAAACATAACTGGTTCAAGCCTTCCAAATATTCACAATCATTCAAAATTGCCCCCTCAAATGATCCCCAAAACTCATTCTCTTTATGCATGTTTCTCTTTTCTCTCCAACCACTCAAGTCCCCAATCTATCCCCCAAAAAATTAATTAAAGAGATTTTGTGCCCCAATCAAATCACATGTCAGCTGGTATTCTGTTTTAGGCACCATACTTTAAGAAGAACTTTGACATATTCGTGGGCATCCAGTGAAAAACAACTAAGAGAGTGAAAAGATGAGAAATCATACTGTAGGGGTTCAGTTGAAGGGATAAGGGGAACGTGATGACGATTTTTACATCTTTGAAGAACTATCATAGGAAAGAGGAATTGCACGTATTTGTTTGGCCCAGAGGACAGAAATTGGATCAAAATCCCATACTAAATTCTATGATTATAGAAAGGGAACATTTCAGTAGAATCTAATGAAAAACTCCCTCAAACATGCTGCTTCCATAGGTGTTTGGTTTCCTATCACTGTGGCTGTTGTTCATCTTTTGTTTTTGAAGAAGGTCAGCGACATCACACGTGAGGTCTTGACTGTCACATGAATTGGAGTTGAGTGAGGCAGAGTTGCCCAAAGTGGTCAGCCTCATTCTCCCTTCCTGAGTCATCGAAGTCTATTGGCAGGACAAAAGTCAAGGCAACTGGTGATGGCTCTGAATGCAGGGGATGACCTCAGCGTCTCTGATATCAGACCAAGCTCTAATGGCTCCGCAGCACCTGCTTCAGCTGCCTTCATGGTTGTTGGAACAACGAGTTCTCATCCACCTACTTTACTAGGGGAAGTCTTCCCATTCTTACAGCAGACATCCCCCTAACTCACCAAAGAGTTTAGCTCATTTGCCAGGACGGTTTTATGAGCATGTGGCTACTGCACATGCTACAGCTTCCTGGAGCTACAGGTGAAAGTTGGGGGAAAGAATGGACACCAAAGGTATGTTAGATCTCTCTGACAATCTGGTAAAGCCTAAGGACCCCTTTTCAAAAAAGAAAAAAAGTTTACTATGTTTATGATTGAAGGAAATGCTGAATTTGTTAAAAGTTAATGAAAAGAAAGATGATTTTTTTCATCCTGAAACTTGTGTTCCAGAGACCCCAGGTTAAGAATGCCTTCTCTAGAATAACCTCCTATTTAGACACAGATTTGAATTAAATGGGTTTAGGGGCTCCTACCAATTCTATTCTCTGAATTTGTGTAACTATGAGTCTGTAATACAAGGGGACATACAAAAATGGAAACAGAATGATTAATTTTGAGGTGAAACGTACATAGTTAGAGGCTAGGCTTGTTATTCCTTACAATGAATTATTTCTATGATCTGTGTAGTAGAACAGACAAGTGGATGAAGGAGACAGATTGTATATAGTACTGTACTACAGAGAGTAACAAGCAATAAAGTTGAAAAAGGGAGCGAGTTCAACATCAAAGATAAGGCAAGGACACAGGGAGGGGCAGAGTTAGTATTGCACAATATACATAATTGTTACAATAACTTGCAAAGAGAATGACTGAAAAAAATCAAATGTGTTGGGGTCAGATGAGGGACAGATTACATCTCTTTTGGAATTTACAAAATGAAAACAGATTTATTTTAGGAAGACTATGTTCAACTGAAACCAAAGAGTTCCTCTAAGTTTAAATAAGCTAAACTGAAAGCAAGATTTTCTTAAAGTTTAAATAAAATTGGAATAGTATGAATAGAGCTACAATGATCAAAATAAGTGTACCTTTGAAAAAAAATTTAGTTGGTGTTCTTATCTACCTGGTGGTCTCCAGGTTTTGTAGTGACTGAAACAGGTCTAAGAACTAATATGAATGAGATTAGCTGCAAAGTTACAGTTTAAATTTGTGAATAATTACGTAAGTCTCTTTTAGAGATAAGGAATGTAAACAGGTTCTAAATTAACCCAATCTATTTATGAGGAACTGGTACTTTCAAGAGGTACCCAAGTCATGTATGCCTGCACAAAAACAAGCACTATATTTTCTGAAATTCAGAATCCCCAAAGGTCAATTCTAAACTTTTTAGCAAGTGATAAACAGTCAACATGAAATGTAGTTCTCCTGGAAACATCTCTCTTTGTATTACAGGGTGCTAAATATCCACCTATGGTATACCAGAGAGGGCTAACAAGATTTCTTTCAAACAAAACACTTCTATTCTTCATGAGACATCCAGATTCTGGAGCCAAATATTGCATTTGAAATAGAAGTCTAATTCCATAGAAAAAGAATTTAATATATAGCAAGTCTTCAAAACAAAATTTTCTTAGCCTCATAAAATTAAGAAAAAACTTAGATTTTAAATGGGGGTGGGTAGCACAGTGGATAGAGTGCCACGTCTGGAGTCAGGAGGACCTGAGTTCAAATTTGGCCTCAGTCTTACTAGCTGTGTGATCCTGGGCGAGTCACTTAACCCTGTGTGACTCAGTTTCTCATCTATAAAATGAGATGGAGAAGGAAATGGCAAACCACTCCAGTGTTTTTGCCAAGTACAACCCAAATGGGGTCATAGAGAGTCAGACGCGACTAAAATAACTCAACAAGTACAACAACTAGATTTTAAATGTATGTGTCTTGTGGTCCTGTTTAACTTTTTCATCTCTCCCTTGGTATTCATTATCCAGATTCACTTCTTCTGCATAACACTAGGCACTATGGAACTTACAGCGATTTTGTTAGATAGAACTGTGGGGTATAACAAAAAGAATGCTAGGTCTACCAAAGCATAGAGTGCACAAAAGACACATATAGACTGAATTACAAAATGCTATTTGCGGAAATAAAGAACAAATGAATGCTGTTAAGTTAATTCACAGCTTTTAATGCTGTACCAGTCTAACTATAAAACAAATAATAACAAAATTCATTTGGACAGGCAAAAAATATAAAATATAAAGGGAAATAATAAGAATAAAAAGTAAAAATGAAACAATTATAAAGCAACGACTATCAAAACCATTTGGTATTAGTTAAAAAGTAGAGTAGATCAATGAAATAAGACCAGACAATGGAGAATCAGAAATAATAGGACTCAATAATCCAGTGCTTGATGAACCATAAAACATAAATCACTTGGGAAACAACTCCCTGAATAATAAGAACTGCTGGAAAACTAGAAAACAGTCTGCCAGAAATTAGGCTTAGACCAACATCTTATACCATACTCTACAAATTCAAAATGGATTCAAGAACTGGATATTAAAACTCACATCATAAAAAAGTTAGAAGAGAAGCAGCTCATATATCTCTTTCACAACAACGGAGGAAGATATAGATAGATAGATAGATAGATAGATAGATAGATAGATAGACAGACAGACAGACAGATAGATGCATACACACACACACATATATTCTTAAACAAACAAGGGATAGAGGAAATTGCAAACAATAAAACAGAAAATTTTGACTACATTAAATTGAAAAATCTCTGCACAAACAAAGCTAATTACATCTAGGACAAGAAGGTAAGCAGTTGAATGACTGAAAAAAAATACCTTTATCAAATTTCTCAGATAAGGGTTTGTCCTCAAGATTTATAGACAATGTCTCTGCCAGTCACTAGCAAGAAGACCATGGGTAAGTCATTAATCTTTCTGACCTTCAGTTTCTTCACCCCTCGAAATATGTTAACAACGTACTACCTATTTTACAGGGCTTTTATGTGGGCAAAGTGATATGTTTGTAAAACAATTTCTCAACTTAAAAATGTTAGACAAAGGTAAACTATTTTCTTCTAAGTCATATAGCAGTAAACCTTTTGAGTGTATTGACTTTGCATATATTTTGTATTCATATATAAATGCACACACACATACAGATATGTGCGTGTGTGTGTGTGTGTGCATGTGTTGCTTCTCCCAATGGAATATAAGTATTATTAGAGACTAATAAGGATTCTGGCACAAGGTTGGCTATAATAAATACTTATTGATTGACTGGTTAAAAAAAAAGACATATAACCAGCTAGCCTTTATATATAGGACCAAAAGCTGTCCCCCCCCCCCAAAAAAACCTGGTCAAATGTTATGAACAAACAAATCTCAAAAGAAGAATTTAAAACTATTAAGAACCATATGAAAGAATGTTCCAAATTACTACTAATAAGATAAAAATGCAAATTAAAACAACCTTGAGGTTTCACCTCACACCTAGCAAACTGACAAAGATGAAGAAGGATGAGAACACAGTCAATGTAACATTAGTTGTCTAGGCACAGAGCTCCACTGTTGAGAGAGCTATGCAGTAGCATGACCATTGTGGAAGACAATTTGGAATTATGCAACTAAAATAACAAAAATGTTTGCATCTTTTGACCTAAAGATTGTACTACTGCTCATACACCCACCCCACCCCACTCAGGAGACCACTGATAAGAACAAAGTTCTCATATACAACAAAATAATCCTAGCAGTACGCTAAAAAAAAAAAAAAAGTAGATGCCCATCAGGTGGGGAATGGCTAAACAAATCATGTACATGAATATAAGAGAATATGTTTGTGCTACAAGAAACAATGAATGTGATGAGTAAGCACGAAATGGCATATGAACTGATATAAAGTAAAGTAAGCAGAGCTAAAGAAATAATATACACTGACCAAACAACGCAAATGGAAAGAACCACCACAAAATAGTCAAAAAGTGAGTGTTTGCAAAATTACAAATAATAAGTGTGGCTCCCAAGAAGAGATATGAGAAGACACCTCCCCTCACTCCTTTGGAGTAGTAAGAGGTAGGGGGACCTAGAACATTGAATATTTTTTTTCTTGACAATTTTTTTCTCTTTCTTCTACTTTTTTTTAAAGAAATAGTCTTATTTTTATGGAATGACTATTGAAGAGGGAGAAAGAGAAGACGTTGAATATATTTTTCTTGACAACTTTTTTCTCTTCCTTTTTTTAAAAAGAAATACTCTTATTTTTATAAAATGACTATTGAAGGGGGGAAATTTAGGTAATGTAAAGGCAGAAGATATCAATAAAAATCTGTCTTAAGAATTTTTTTTAAAAGAAAGTGCTAGACCTAGAGTATAAATGAACAGATTCAAATCCTGGCTCTGCCCATTGTGAGTTTCATGTGTAAAATGAGAGAGCTGGAAAAAAGCATCTCTGAGAAGTTCCATCTAGCTCAAGTATTCTAGAAATTCTTGTCTTCATTCCTATGTAGAATCTGCAGAAGAACATGTATTCTCAGCATGTTTGAATTCAATTCAATAAACATTTATTAATTTCTACCATATGGAAGGCACCATGCTTTAATTAATGAATTAATTTTTTCGTATATTAAAATGAAGAGCATTAACAGTAGTTTAGTCCAACTCACTGCTTTTACTGCTAATCTTTTAAGTTAATCGACAAGCATTTATTACGAACCTCATAAGTGCCAGGCCCTGTGTTCAGTGAAGCAGGTACATATGCAAAAATATGAAATGTTCTCAGCACTGATTTGTCGAGGTGCCCACTTTCTACAGAGAGAGACATGTAGAAAATATACATATATAAAAAAATACAAGGTATTTGTATTTAAACCGTTATAAACCATGGAAAGTTAAAACATGGAAAGAAAACTATAGGCCAATATTATTAATAAACACTGACTCAAAAAATTTAAACAAAATGCTACCAAATAGACTACAGAAATTTCTCTAAAAAATCATTCATTATGATCACGTGGGATTTAATTCAGGGAAGCAAGGATGATTCAACTTTAGGAAAACAACCAACATAATTAATTCTACCAAAAACAAGGTAGCAGTTGAGGGGAATCAGGAAAGGCTGCATGGAGAAATATTAGTGTGTCACTTCAATACACTACTGGAAAGAGAGAATGTGAACTATTTGGTTACATAATATGGATAGTGGTAATAATAGTGTTAATAGCAGCAGCTCATACCTATATAGTGCTTTAAGATTTACAAAATGCTCTCTACATCTCATTTTCTCTTTAAATTAACCCTTGGAGATAAGTGCTATTTTTCACTCTATTTATAGATGAAGAAACCAAGGCAGAATGAAGCTAAGCAACTTGCTTGGTATCACACAGCTAGTAAGGAGCTGTGATTTGAACTCAGAGTCTAATTTCAAGTCTAGTGCTCTAACCACTGCACTACCTAGCTGCCTCCTAAAGAGGAGAAATAGTCCAACATGACCAGTTTTTAAAAATAAGGGAGGGGGGCAGAGACAAATGTTGAAAAATATATAATAATCTAATAAATATCCATCTTGCTTTATGACTTCTATGGCCTAGTAGCAAGATTAAACTGAGGGGCAAGATATCTGAACTATAAGTCTAATTTGCTTTGCTTCAAACTTATTTACTTGCTGCATGATCTTGGGCAAGTCACTCTCTGAGCTTCAATTTTATCACCTACTCAATGAGGTTAGAATGGATGAGGTCAGACTGGATGAACTCTAAGGTCCATTCCAGTTCTGATAGTCTGTGATTCTGTGAAATACCTTTGAGACCTCTACAGATAAAGAGATGCACATACTATAGGCAAAGTGAAAACAGGAGGAGAGAGGGCTTTCAAAAAATAGTCACAGAATTTTAGAGCTAGGGATCAGATGAGATCATATAAATGTGCTTTGGGGAAAAACTTATACTGCAAACACTATTCAGATATACAACAAATATTGACTAATATTATTAAAATAAAAATGTTGTAACCTGTATACTGTTTTATAATTTTATTATTAATATAATAAATAATGAAATCAAGAAACTACAGTGTTTTCCATCATCCCAAGTGGTTCTCTGTCACCAAAGCCCATTTTTGAAAATACCAACATTTTCCCCATGATGCCATACAGGTATCAGTCATGAAAGGCCATGATCTCAGACGAATCAAAATTAGGAATCCCAAAAGCAACTGTACGACATGGTAGGTATCAATTATCTTCAGCACATTACCAACAATGTCCTGTGCATAAGAAGTGACTTAAAAGATATCATTAAGGATATAATAAAATTGGAAAAGAAGATGAGCTGATGAAGAAGCACTTGGTAGTTATAAAGTACTAAAAGACACAAAAGAAGGTCTCCGGTGCTTTGGGTAGATCTTCTGTGAAGGATTTATAGAAGTGTATAGACAAGAATTTCATAAGATGTGAGTGGTTTGAAAATACCCATGCTGATGAGAAGATACACTTACCTAATTACAAAATAAATATTTATTGAGTAATCGAAAGAGGCGTTAAGAAAAATTAACTGCACAGATTAATTTGGGGAGGCTGTGTGGTACAGTGGGAAGAATGCCATGTTTAAAATCAGATGACCTACACTGAAACCTGGCTCCATCTACTACTTGTGTGACTTTGAGTAAGTTACCTTACTTCTCTAGGCCTCAGTTTCCTCAAACCTAAACCAACGAGGTTGGATAAGATGATCATGAAGGTCCTTTTCAGCTCTAAATCAATGAATCAGGCAGGAAAAAACAGTTTTCAAAAATATATTTTAGTATCTATGATATATTGGAAGGTGACTTGACACTATGGGAGAAACAAGTTTTAAAAGCTGGTAAAATTATAAGGCATGTAAAGAGGCAGTTCTCCAAAATCAACTTCAGTAAGATTTTGGTCAATATATGGACCTCTTATTGCAACTTGAAATGGAAAAAAAATGATTATATGTTTGAGAAATAAGCTAATGAGGCAAGGCTAAAATTAGCTCAGCTTGGTTAGTCCAATACACGGAAGGCTAAAATAAGGAACTTAGCCAACAATAAGGCATATACAAGTCAAAACATAAAGATAAAGCACCTATTTTTTCTACAGATTACATAACAGGACTTAGGAGAGATTTAGGCAGGATTCTTATTTCTGACTACAAGGATTATTAGTGGTTGGAATGTGTTCTAGCTCTCAAAGGTTAATCCTTCCATCTGATCTTTTTTTTAATTCTATCTTGCTTCCTTTCTATGAAGATCCTGTCCTCTCTCCAGTACCTTTAATTTCCACTTCTCTTGTGGCTTCAAACTACTTGAGTCTTTCCAAATTGAAAAACAAAAATCCAATCCCTATCTATCAGAATACCATTAGGCTACTTTTTATTTGTAAATACTTCGTGTTTATGTTTCTACTGACAACTACTATTTCCTCCCTACTCATTCCCTACTCTTCTGTAATCTAATATCCATCCTTACCACACCAATGAAACTACTCTCTGACACTCTTCCTTCTAGCCAAATATGACTATCTTGTCTGTTTTGAACTTTCTTAATTTTTTTGCATTGCAATCTCTTCATTAGCATCTATGACAGATAGTATATTCTCTTGGCTCCCCTCCTATCTTGCTATTATTTCTCTGCATTAGTTGTTTTCCTTCTTCGTAATTCCCATTAACTATGGGTGTTGTCCAATGCTTGGTCATTGACCCTCTGCTTTTCTTCAACACTCACCCACTCACATAGCAAAAGAAAGTTCCAACTGTATGTAGATAACTCTCAAATCTACAGCCAGTTCAAAAAAAATAAATCAGTTACCTAATGTATACAGAACATTGTACTGCATTCAATCTTGGCTTCCCACCAGGCCCATATTTTCAATTATTATAGACTGCCTCCACTTCAAAGCCCCTCTGGAACTGAAACTTCATATGTCTGAAACCAAACCCATTCCACTGCTTCACAACTTCCTTATTTTTGTCAACAGCATATCACTCTCCCAGTTCCCTACACTTAAAACTTTGGAGTCATTTTCAACTTCTCTCTTTCCTTTTCAACCAAATTCCTGCCAATTCTTCTTCTATGGCATCCATTTAATTGTTCCTTCCCCTCAAATTCCAATGCCACCACTCTAGCCTGGGTCTTCATCTCTTCATGTACAGGTTATTGCAATAATCTTCCCTCTCTAGAAATTATCCTTTGCATAGATGCTAAAAAAAAAATTCTGAAAATCCCATTTGCATCATGGTACTTCCTCATTTAAGACAGATAGCATGTTACAGTGAAAAGGATACTGGGCTTAGAGTCAGGAAATCTGGGTATGAATTCTGACTGTGACATTTTAACTGTGTTACTAAGGACAGATCACTTCACCCCTCTGAGGTTCAACTTCCTTAACTGTAAAATGAGGATAAAACTTCACATCTACCTCACAGGGATGTTGTCAGGAAAGTGTTCAGTAAATCCTGAAGCATTATGTAGATCTATCAATAATATCACTATTAATAATAACAGCCATCATAATGATGATCACCACCTAGTGGCTCTTTACACTTTCAAGGTTACGCCCCCTTGATCAAAACCTCAAATTATATCATAAAGAAACAATCACTGAAAATAACTGGTCTGGTTTTAAAAGCAGAAAATCAGATGAGAGGAACAGCCCCAATAAAGATGGATCAGAAATAACTGAACTCAAGAATTCTGTGATTAATAAGTCTAAAAACATAAAATAAAGAAGAATTCCTGTGTGATAAGAATTGCAATGCAAACTGGTAAGAAGCATGTTGGGTATAAGAAGAAAGCAGACTATTACAAATGATGACATGTGTGGCTGCAAAAGGAAGTAGGATACACACATTAGGTTTAGATAAACATTTTATACCATACACCACACAATGAACTAAAAAGGATGACATTTCTCCTCAAGCTTCTTCAACGAAGAGGCCAAAGATGGTAGAACCCAAGTTCTGAACTGGCCTAAGGTTGGGGAGAGAGGGCAGACCTTTCTTCTGGCTCAGGAAGCCAAACCCCTCAGTGTAGACATCTCACAACCCACCAGGCTGCTTACAGCCCAGGGAATACAGACCCATGTGGTGAGAAAGGGCATCCCTTCAGGTGGGGGGCAAGTAAGTGAAAGGAAAGAAAAACATGTCTCTTCCCCTGCTAGAAGGTCATTCAGTCCCAAGAACAAAATTATGCCCTCCTCATTCTTTCAAACTTTCTTAAGAACTGAAGTCTAGGAATTGGGTACCTCAGGAATCTCCAGCCTCTGCAGGGTCCTGGCTGTCCCAGAGAGCAGAAAATACTTTTTCCCCCAACCTAAAAGCACCCTGCAGCTTCCTAGCTCTTCATGCCCACAAGAGGTGGGTCAAAGGTGGGAGAAAGCTAGGGAGAAGCAGCATGGGGTAGAAAATACTCAGGGTAGAGTCAAGAAGAACTGGGTGAATCAAGAGAAGCATAATACTTCCTAGCTGTGTGACCCGGGGCAAATCATTTAACAGTTTCTTCACCAGTAAAACGAGGGGGCTGAATTAACTCTAAGGTCCCTTTTTGTTCTAAATTTATGTTCCTAGGACCCTAAGTGTGAATGAGTCAGCCCCCTACTGGAGGCCCATACCTTCCTGGGAATGGCTATGCTTCCTCCATCCCTGGGACTTTGCTTTCCCTGGAAGCTCTGCCTTCCCAAGATGCTCAAACTTTCCTAGAGATGGGGAGTGCTGAAGCCTGGCAGAAGGGGCTGCCTAGAAGGGCTCTTCTCCCTACTTAGCCTAGTGTTCAGAGTCATGAAATCAAGAGCAAATGCTCTGGAAGGAGCAGTGCCCATGCCCCTCATTTCAGCAATCTGGCTGAGTGTTGGATTAGAAGTCAAGAGAACTAAGTTCTAATTGCTGTTGACTTTAAGTCTGTTTTCTCCTCTGCAAAATGAGAAAATTTGACCAAGTGCCCTCTAAGTTCCCCTTCAGCTCCAACGGTCTGTGAGTCCAGGGGATCTGAGCTCCATTCAACTCAACCTCAGCATAGTCCCAATTTCAGTACAAGTTGAATGACCATTCTTTTGTAACCATGGGAAAATCACCTCTTATCTCTGGGGTCTTCTTTCTTCCTCTGTAAAATCAATTTTGACTATAGGATGCCTAAGGGTTCTTTCAGTACTATCATGAAATACTGAGTTTTTTTTAAATTTTGCTTTGGGGTGATGAGAGAGGTTTATCTCAATCCTGTTTTGAGGCCACTCCCTCAAAGCACCTGTTTACTACTGAAGTTATGCCTATACTCCCATGTAGCAGTAATCAGGCTTCATTCAAGCCACGCATGAAGAAACAACTAATTATTTTTGATAAGTAGGTGTTAGGTGCTAGGTACATGAATTTCTATTTATAGTTTTGCCCAGTAAAATGCAAACTTCTTGAGGGCAGGACTGTTTGGGGTGTTTTTTTTTTCCTTTTCTCTATCTGTTCATCCCTGGCACCTGGCACAGTGCTTTGAACATAGCAGGTGCTTAATAAACACTTCAGTAGCTAGTCTCATGTGCTTTGTATCCAACAAACTCAATCTCATCTCTGGGTTATTACATATTCTACTCTCCTGCCTGAATACTCTATCGTGTCCTCTTTACCAAGTTCATCTTCCTCACTTCCTTTAGAATCCAGCTCAAAATTTACCTCCTATAGGAGGGGCCTTTTAAGACTCTTCTACCCTGCAACAACCTATTAGCATTTTATGTATTCAGTCGTCCGAGGCTAATTAACACTTCCAGGAAGACTTCCCTCCACCTCCACCTCCACCTCCACCCCAATGATCTCTCTGTTCTCAAGTCTACCCACCCCTCATTTAATGCTTGCAATTACATTCTTTCTTGCTCATCAATTTCCATTTGTTCAGTCTCTTCCCAGTCAGATTTCTCCTAGACATTATATTTCTATTAGGATAGCATAAGAGCACATTGCTGACTCATCCCTGTTGTCTTACCACATCTTCCTCATTCTGAACTTGTGGCATTGGATTTTTTTTAAACTGAGTATAAGATTTTACATTATCCCTATTAAATATAATATTGTTAGATTCAAAACATTTTCCAGCCTGAGTCTGATCTCTACATCCCAAGAATTAGCTGTTACTCCTATACCTAATCACACTCAAATTTGATAGGAATGTGTTTTCAATAAAGTCTCTGATTAAAAGGACAGAACAAGCAAGAGAGATGAGCCCCAGGCATTCATCAGGCACCCTCCAGGTGGACATCAATTCATAAATCAACACTCACTGGAAAAGGTCTTTCGATTCAACTATCCCATTTGCTCCATCTTTTCCATAAGGATATCACGAAATACTTTGCCAAATGCCATGCTGAAATCCATGTACACCATTTTCACAGTAAGGGTTCTTAATCTGGGATCTGTAATTTGTTCCAAAAATATTTTTTTTGATAATTGTATTTCAATATACTTGATTTCCTTTGTAATCCTACATACTTTTTATTCATTTAGGAACATTATTCTGAGAAGAGTTTACAGGTTTCACCAGACTGTCATGTGTCCATGACACAAAAAAAGTCAAGAATTCCTGGTCTACAGCATTTCCCTAACCTCCCAGTCAAGTAATTCTGTCAAAAATGGGCAATTTGTTGATAATAACATGTTCTTAGTTAATCCTTCTCAGGATGATAGGATTTAGAGTCGGAAAGGACCATGACGATCATCCAATTCAACGCCATCATTCAGAACTGAGGACCTTGGGAATAAGGTGTCCATTTCTAAGTGCTTTCAAACCTTTCAGTCAATATAATCTGTTTCAGCTGTTGCCCATTAACGTCATGAAACACAATGGTCTGTAGTCTCTGGAAAGCACATCACATTTATCTACATGTATATAGTACTTTAAGGTTTACAGCTTGTTTTCCTTTCAACAATACTGGTAGGCAAGTGGAGCTACTCTCATTACCCTTATTTTAAAGAAAAGGAAACTTGAGATGTAGAGAAGTAGGGTGACTCGTGCTTGGTCACACAGGCTGAAAACGTTAAGTCAGTACAGCAAAGAACTCCTGCCCTACCTGGAATTTAAAGCCAGGCCTCGTGACCCCAAGTCCACCACCGTTCCTGTTACACCAAGAACCTTCATCTCATTTCGAAAATCAGAACAATACTTGTTCCAATCGCCTGCAGTACAGAATCATCTTGGTTGACCTCTTCTGGACACTTTCTGGTTTGCAAACATCCTGCACAAATTATTATACCCTATGTATTCTGGCACATCTGGACACCATAAAACGAAATGATGAAGAACTTAGTTCTCTTCACTCATCATTCTCAATTTCCATCACCAAATATCAAAACTATTTATGCTTTGCACAGTAACCTTGGAGTTGATCGATAATATTAGTAACCATTTAAATCTCAGTGCAGCAGCATCCCCTTGCCACCGAACTGCCAGTGAAGATTTCAAAATAGAACACGGACATATGAGATTTCACTAAATATTTCCATTCATTTATTCAGTAAACATTTAGTTTCTAGCCATGAGCAAAGCACAATGCTTTCACTATTAAAGGAGCCATCTAATATAATAAGACAGTTGGTAAGCTTTATCTTCCTAACACATCTACCTACCTTTGTATAATATAATCAGGCTTTTTTTTCAATTTAGCTAAAGATGTACTATTTTCTGTCCCTTTAACTGCACACAAGTCAAAACAAGTCAGAGCTGTAGGAAGCTTCTATGTTTGCCTTTCTTTTGGATCAGCAAGGATTTTGTTTTAAGAGACAGATCTTAAGAGTTAAGAGATCTGGATTCTAGTATTGGCTTTGCTTAAAAAAAAAGGTGTATGATTGGACTAGTCACAACCTCTTTCTGTACCTCATTTTTATCCATTTATAAACAGAGAGTGCTGAACTAGGAGACCCCTAATACTAACATTCTATGAGTCTACGATTCCATCAAGAGATGTAAGTCATAAGATTTAGACTCTACGAATAAGTTGGGAAGGGAACTTAAGTCACATACAAACCACAAAATGGTTAAGTTCCCTTACTTAGTTCCAAGTAGACCTAAGAGCAGTGGTGGAATATAAGAAGCTAACTATATATACTGTAAGTTTTACTGTCAACAATCTGGATTGCACCCTAAATAATCTGTAGTGACCATGGGACTTAAAGTGCTTCAATTAAAAATATTTTTTAAACAATCAAATAATGATCTCAGAACTGAAAAAAAAAGATTCTTCATTTAACTACTATTGTGCTCTAATGTTTTAAATCTCAGAAGAAGGCTGCTAGCACATGAGATAGCTCCTCTGTGGAGGAATTCTGGAAGGCCATGGACAAGAACACTGTTGGAGGGGCTGCTGCACAGAGACCACAGATCCATCCAAGCAACTACACAACAATGTCTAGTAGATATCAAAATAAGAGCCAAGGAAAGAAATGTTAAGAAAGAAATTAATTTTCAGTATCTTCATGAAATTTGTTTAAGTGAATAAGCCTTGAAAGGGAAAGAAAGATGACCTTGACCACAAATCTTCCTAAGGTACAAGATCTGATTGATTGACAAGAAAAAGAACGAATAGAAAGATCACAGGATCATAGAACCAGAGCT
Source organism: Phalanger gymnotis (assembly GCA_028646595.1). NCBI lineage: Eukaryota > Metazoa > Chordata > Mammalia > Diprotodontia > Phalangeridae > Phalanger > Phalanger gymnotis. The sequence continues at coordinate 406,797,794 of CM053623.1, forward strand.
GGCAGGGGCGGGGTGGGGGGGAAGACCTTGGAGGCCAACCTCCTAATTTTATAGTTTAGGGAAATGAGACAAGGAATTTATCCAGGGACACACAGGTACTAAGCATCAGAAGCAGAATTTGAACCCGGATGGAAATTGCTCTGTAAAATCTCATTTGCAACTCTGCAAGGGTTATCAATTTACTCAATTGCTACATCCTAGGATTCCAATTAGCCCAGGGAAAGTCTTGATCTGGACTTAACAAGAAATATTCCACTTGGCCAAGACATAATGAATATACTAAGAGAAGGTTATCATTAGGCAAAGTGGTTTTTACTTCAGACTACTTCAATCCATTATAGTATCAAGCTCAACAGCAGAAAACTAAAAGACCACAGGCCTTCAAACTATTGGGTATAAACAACAGAATCCACACTTCTAGAGTTGCACCTGAAAGGCGATTAGGGGCTTTCTTGTCCTCAATCCTGCAAGGGAGGTAGTGCATGTATTGTCATCTTTCTCCTCCTCATGATCTGGGGCAGCTCAAACAGCACTGACTCAGGAGCTAGAGATTGGAACACCGACTCTGGCCCCTGTGACTGGGAGAAGAGGCACTTCAGGCTTTCCTGAGCCTGTTTCCTTATGCATAAAATGAGGTAGGGGCGGGGGTGGGTTTGACTCTAGATTTCTGACCCTAGGAGCCATTTTACAAGAGAGAGGAAACTGAGCACAACACTGAGCACACAGTAGATACTTCGTAAATGATTTTCAAGCTGGAGTCTCAAAATGGTAAAGTACCTTGTCCATGGTGATTAAATCTGTCTCCTTAACTCCAAATACAGTACTCTTTGCTCTAAATTGTACTATCATATTTAAAACAAAACAAAACATAAAATTGAAGCAGTGGCCTAAATAGCTTAACTGAAGACAGGACAAATACTAGTTTAAACTAAATAAAAGATATAATTTCCATAAGGCCAATTTTAAAAGCAGTCCTTTCTGGATAATTCACGTCTTCATGTTGTATTATTTTGTTACTGATACTGAAGAAAATAGGATCTAATTGTGCCAAGATTTTAATACAGCTGATCATTTGGCATTGGCATGCATGAATATAAATTCCAAAAATTTACCTAAATTGGATCTTACCTAAAATTAGAGAAAAGCCAGCTCAATTTGTTTGGTCCTATCATCTCCAGAATCAAACATAAAATCCTCTGTTTGGCACTCAAAGCCCTTTGTAACTTGGCCCTGCCTATCTTTCCAGTCTTATTACACCTTAGGGAGTCTCCATATAACTCTGCAAACCAGGGACAACATTGGCCTTCCTGCTGCTCCTTAAACAAGACACCCCATCTCTGAATTCCCAGCATTTTCTCGGGTAGTACCCCATGCACAGGATACTCTCCCTCTTCATCCGGGCTTCCTTCAAGTCCCAGCTACACCCCACCTTCGACAGGGTAGTAGCTTTCTGATTCCCCTCACCTCTAATACCTTTCCTCTGCTGGTGATCTCCTGTTTCTTCTGTGTGTAGCTTATTTTATGTACCTGTTTGTTTGTTGTCTCTGTGAGCTGCCTGAGAGCAGGAACTTCCTTACCTTTGTTTATATTCTCCAGAGCTTAGCACAGTGCCTGGCACATAGCAGATGCTTAATAAATATTAACTGACTGACTGACCAGATACATAAGACATCAGAGACAATCTAATAAGCTTTACTGGCTGAAATCCTAAAGAATATCTAGTTATTTTTTAGGGAGAAGGGCTGAATATGTGATTTCATTAGTATAAGGGAACTAAGCAGATGAGGAATCTTCCTCTACCCCATCTCTGCAATGTAAAGTCTTAGACAGCTACCTAGAACACTAAGGTTAAGTGACTTTCTCAGGGTCACACAATCAGTTTGTGTCAGAGAACTCTTGAACATTCCTCGCTTTGGAAGGGGATCTCTATCCATTTCATCATACTGCCTTTGCTACAAATGTCTCCTTTATACCTCTTGAATAATGTTGGGAAAAACACTACTGTAATGACTAAAGAGTTCTCCATTTTAAGATGAGGAAGGCGATTTTAAAGAAACAGCTTCTCACACAACATGTTACAAATATAGGATTGGCACCAATCAATTGCTCAGATGGGTTCATTGAGTTAAACACTACCTACTATTCAAAGTCTAGACAGAAACGATTGTGATAGATTGAAGTCATGCGACTGGCTTCAGATGAGTCATTGTAATATTTCCTATTATTTGAGCTATGTCGTACAGCTATTATTTTATTGGCATCCTATTGGCCAGATTTTTTAAATCTCTACAAACTGTTAACATACACCAACACATTTGGGGGCAAATGTTAATGTAGGGTTTCAAATAACATTTATCTTGTCATCTGTAAAATGTAATTAATTTTTTATTCACCCTAATTGTATATGATAAGAAAATGTTTTCTTTGTAAATATAAATAGCTTACACAATTAGGCAATGTAACGGGTATAATGCAGCCAAATTTTATTACCAAAAATAAAATTTACAGGGAACACAGTAATACTACAAATAAACTAACAGAAAGATATCTCTTAACACAGCAGAACACAATAAAAACTATCAATCAAAATTTTACGTAACATTCTTTTTTTTACATATGCTCTGCATCGGTAAAAGCAAATGCTTTTTTGTCTTTTTTGATCAGTTTTATTAGTAAATGGTTTTCAAAATAATTTATTTTAAGCATTTTTAAATGTTTACTTGTTCCACACAAATACAATTTGGACCTATCCTAAAACTATTCATACTCATTACCTTCTTTCTTTTTAAAAAGGCTGTGATTCAATTTTCATGTATCCAACACCCAAACCAGTTAAATATAAAATGTTCAAACTGCCTTTTTCACACTTCCTACAGGAGATTTTATACAGAGAGTAGGACAAGATACAATCGTTCCCAGTAGAAACAGAATTTATGACTGCTACACCATTTATTTTAGTGATTAATGAATATCTTTTCTACAGGATTAAAATTTATCTTTCCCTCATCGATTACATTTCATTCACATTAAAGTAGAAAAATGTAAGGGAAAAATGAATATAACTTTGGTTCAAATAACTAAAACCCCTTTTCAAAATCACATATTCTGCAAAATAATTCCATAAGCACATATAAAAATCAATCATTATTCATAGCTTGTAAATTATGTGATCTACACAACAACAATCAGAAAATTAAATTCTAAAATGAAAGACAATTAGGTTTCAATTCCTAAAAGTCAAGATATAGTCCACTCAACCTCTTGAACTATTATGTAATATTATTTCATCTCAAAGAAAAATCTGTAGGAAAAAGAAATAGAATAAGAAAAGAAAGAAAACATGGTATGTGCTATAACACAAGCCTACGTTTATAATTTTAACAACATGGGTTAGAGACCAGTGAATATTATGTTCTGTTAATAAGTACAAGCATAAGAAACCCCAGAATAATTCTCAACATTCAATACTCTATCCAGATCACTTCTGTACACTGTTTCTTATTTGAGTTAAATTTTCTATAAAACCATTTACAAGTTTGAAAAAAAAATTTAAAAGATAGTTATAAGCATTTGTTAATTTTAAAATATTACTTGTAATGCTGTAAGAGCAAACAAGTAATGTGTCATAACCCAATAAAGTATTTTCTAAGTTTCCTTTTAACAATGATGCTTAGCTAATATAAAGTAATCCAAATTGCTTACCTGTTCATCACAAGAAGGCTGAGTTTCATCTGATAACTCTTTTTCTAAATTCATCTTAAGGAGAGGAGACTTTCCTTGCTACACCAGACACCCAGATTTAAATTATACCATTTAACACCACACCATGCCTGTACATGTCAGAAAAGTTTAAAGACATTTCATACGAAGTTCCATTTTACTCCCTTTTTGTTACCCATGGCAACAGGATGAAGCAGTGGTTCGTCGGAGATTCAGATTAGATCTCAATTACTGCTCACAAAGAGAGAGATCAGTTTACATAAATCATGCTGTGATATCATTTTTTAAGTATTTCCTCTAACAAATCTGAAGAATAAGACTTGGGCTGATGGGGGTAATTTTTCAGTCGGAACAACAGCTGCAAAGAATTTGGTTTTTCGTAGAATGGTGCAGTTCACAACCTTAATTACAGTTGCTGATGATTCTATTAAAAGCTTCCCATATGCCAAGGTTTCCACAGTGCCAGCCAGCAAAATCTGACACATTGCTGAAAAACCATCTTACTTCTTTCCATTCCCTATTTACCCCTTTGACAGGCTTCCAAACATTTCATAGAAATGGAAAGTAGGTAAGTCACGGATCAGGTCCTAGTGTAACCGGTTTTAGGATTTCATAAATAGCTGTTATGTGCTTTCAAAAAAGAAAGAAAAGTTTCAGGTGTTCTTTACTCCCTTATCTGTCAAAGCATTACAATAAAAAACACCTTCCTCGCTTGACGAGTTTCTTAGGGTCTGATCAGGAACGCATTTTAAGAATTGTTAGCCTCACTGATTCAAGACTGCCTTACAGACTTGGAGGCAAAGTCATACAGTGGAAAGTGCAATGCTGTAGTGTGAGGCTCAGCTTTGGCCATTCAACGGCTGTGTGACTACAGACAGGTAACTTAACCTGTCTGAAACTCAATTCCCACATCCACCAATGGCACTAGCCCTACCTAATCTCAAAGAGCTGTGAATTTTGAACACTTTTAAAAATGCAAAGTGCTACAGGACTACAAAACACCACATGATGTTAAATGCTACCAAAACCACAGCTAGTTGAATTGTTACTGAGGAAGCGAAGTATCCTAATGGATAAAGAACTGGACTTCACAGTAGGAGGAAGAGGAGAGCAGGGAATATATAGTACCTACAATATGGCACCCAGGCACTATGCTGAGTCTTAAGAACTTTAAGAACTGGTTTTGAATCTGTCTCAGGCTCTTCCTAGCTGTGTGACCCTGGACAAGTCACTTACCCCCACTCATCCTCAGTTTCCTCATCTGTAAAATGATGATAACAATGTTACCTATCCCCAGGGTTATAATGAGGATCAAATGAGATGGCATATAAATTACTCTGCAAACTTTAAAGCTTTATATACATGCCGCTATTATTATTCAGTACGATTATGGCTTGCTTCCTTATTTGACAACTAAAGTCGCACCAAGATTAAAACTGCGACGGAGTGGAGTGGAGTGGAGTCGTCTTCTTTCAGTTACTTTTATTCTGTTCCCTGCCCCCACCCCCATTCCTCAGTGGATACCACCCACTCTAGAGCCCTCCATTGGAGCGCATCCATCAGTTACACCATAGCTGGGCCATCTCCAGTTGTCCTGACCTATAGCTGGCTACTGGAGCCATCTGGGTCCAGAAGAGAAAGTGAAATTGGTGACTCTGCACAGCCCTCTCTCACTTAAATCCAATTCGCTTGCATGTCATAGCATCACCTCCCTGACGTCATGGTCCTCTTTGAGAACAAGAGAAATAGCAAGCAATCTGAGCCATCAGGTACCCAAATAATGACAAAGTGAGGCTTGGGCTGGGACCTATTGTTGGCCAATCAGTGACAGCCAGAGTGATCTGGGTTCAAGGCATGGTCCCTAAGAAAGAAATCTAACCTGTTAACCCCAAGATTTCTTGCAAGGTTTCAGCAATTGATAATTTATATTCACTTGGGCAAAGCACTTACAGGCAAGGATATGATACTTTGTGTGGACAGAGGGAGAAGCAGGGAGGATGAAGAGGGAAGGAGAAGAGGAAGGGAGGGAGAGAGAGGGAGGGAGGGCGGGAGGAAGGGCGGGAGGGAGGGAGGGAGGGCGGGAGGAAGGAAGGAAGGGAGCTACATTACCCAACTGGAACTGGCCACTTGGGTCCCCGGTGGGGCAGCGACTACTACTCACAAGTTGTTGTTTGTCCTAATAAATACTTATTGACTGACTGACTTTACTTGTTTCACAATTCAGGTTCCATTCATTCAAAGGCGCCCACTAAACATGTATACCTCATTTTTTACTGCCTTTATTCATTCACCTATTTTGGACAGTGTCTGAACATAAGAAAGCAATAATGTTTTTATAATCAGTATACAGTACTGGGAAGCAGCCAATTCACAGACAACTAATTTGCCTAATAATTAATTTATCTCACAATCTTTAGAAACTACATATAATTCAAACCTTCAAAAGATCCATGATTTCATCAATATGGATATTCCTATGCACTCACAAAGAAGAAAAATCCTCTGCTTTTCCTAAGCTGCCATGACCAAAAGATAATCAAACAGTGGTCAACCATTGGTGGCCAATCATCAAGGTGATGAGTCTCTCTAGAATTTATTAGAATAAATCCTATTCCAGTGTCTAATCATGAGCTCTCAAGGTGTATGTCATTGATGCATGAGCTTGGATAGGCTCTTCCATGCTAAGAGAGGCTTTAAATAAAGGGCCTAGGACTAGCTTTACTTAAAAATGAACATCAAATTAGACCAGATTCTACTGTGCTCTTGAAAATTCGCATCCACTGTTATCCCCGGCTGGATGTGGTTGTCAGTGCCTGATACATGGTGAAATTTAGGCAACGAGATAATAGGATGAATTAATCATCAGACAAGTTGTCTTTAGACTTAGAGCTGCTTTGATGCAGAAGTGTCTCCAATTTTGGATTTTCTTGGAATACCCCCTTTTATTGTTTTAGAATAGACCCTCATAAAACGTAAGCTCCCTGAGGGCAGGGGCTATTTTATTTTTGCCTTTCTATCCAAGTGGCTAGCATGGCACCTGGAACATAGCAGGTACTTAATAAACATTTATTGAAATGAGTTGGTTTGTATTCTCTTGGGAGACCAGCACGATAGCTACCTTCTTAAGTTTTGTTTAATCTTAGCACTGGATTAAAAGGTTTTCGGGTAGAAAACAGAGGATACTTAGGAACACACAAGTGAAGATCAAAGTCTTCTCTTCATCTGCAGCATCTTCCCTCCTGCTACTTCTCTTCTTCCCTCTCTCACGCCATATTAAGAATAATCAAGTTCAACACATACTGCAACATTGTGTTTCTCTCCCTCTTCCATTCTGATTCTTTTCTCCCTTAAAATTCATTAAGCTCCTAAGTTCCTACAGTGTCAGATGACCAGAGAGAAAAAGACAAGAAGAAAAGCTACAGAATACAGGGAATTGGTGAGATAGTCTAGGGGAAATGACTCTGAACTTGAAACCTAGAACATCTGGGGTTCAAGTCCTAGTTCCACCTGCATGGCCTTTGGGAGGTCACCATCTCCGTGGGCCTCATTTGCTCATCTACAAAATGGCAATAATTCTTTTCTTGTATTACCTACCTCACAGGATTATTCTGAGAAAGGACTTTGGAGAACATAATGAACTATATAAATGTAATTTTAAAAAACTCAAAATCAAATTATCCTGGCAGCAAATTAGCTGTCCAGAAGCATCAAGGAAGACAAGCTGCCTTTCTCCAAACACCAAAAGTATCTTTCTCCCTCCCTCCCTCCCTCCTTCTTTCTCTCTCTCTCTCTCTCTCTCTCTCTCTCTCTCTCTCTCTCTCTCTCTCTCCCTTTTTCTCTTCTCTGTATCTCCCCTGTAGCTTTCTTTCCCTTTTTCTCTCCTCTTTCTCTGCTGTTTCTTTCACCTTCTCTGTCATTCTTTCTCCTGTCTCTGTCTCTCCTCTCCCTCTCTATCTCTGTCTCTCCATATGTGTCTCTTTCTCTTATCTTCCTCTTCTCTTTCACTCTCTCTTTGTGACCTATAACACTATTGGTTTAGGAGGTCTGGCCCAGCAAGGAACTCCCTCTACCAATGCAGGTCAGTATCCTGTAACTCAATTTTAAAGATTTAAGTGGAAGGTGGTAACTTGGGACAGGAAGTGACTTGTCCAGAATCACTCCACAAATATATCAGAGACAGAGACTGCTCTTACTGACTCTGAGACTAGCTCCCTATTCACTACTCCATACTGCCTCTCAATTTTATCTTATTAACAGATAGTATTTGACCTAGGTAGACAATATAATGCAACTTTTTTAAAAGCCTAAACTGATATTAGCAGCAGTTAGCTCCCATTATGTATAATCAATCTTAGTGGAAAAAACTATTTATAAATTAATAGTTACATATACACTTCAGCACTCAAATATAATCATTTCAGTCTGAACCAAGGTCTCCCCTTCACTTGAACCCAGGCTCATTCACACACCAGCCAAACTGAAGATCTAGGGTCATACTCAAGCTACATGATTTTCCTATACAAAAGTATAAACACAAATAACCCTCATTAGTGAGTGTGCTAAGCATTCTTCCCTATTTGCTAACTTTGGTCCTTCTTGTGTCTTCAGACATGAGGTTTGTACTGAGAAGCTAGATTCCTGGGCAGTTTCATCAGTGACCCCTGTGAGCTACTCTTAAATAGCAAGACAAGATAACAAACACCTAAGTCCTGAAACGCAGCCAGCATCGCAATGATCCCTGTTCCTACACAATTCTGCCAGTGTGAATGTGTGCAGAGAGTGGACAATAAGAGGGTAATCAGCCATCTGCTATAGGGGGAGTTATAACAGGATAACTACAAATAGAACGGACAAAGAAACAGGATGAGAACACCAGGACACACACATCTACGTGACATGACAGGAGAGTTAAGATTTTTGCAATATAAAAACGGCAGATAAATGAACATGATCTGCAGCAATCCATAGAGAACTTGGCTGTCCTTGGGTTGAGGCACTGAAGAATCATTGACAGCAATGGCATGTTCAAATCAGGGGCGTCAAACATGGGACTTAAGGCAAGATGCTGAACTGGATGAAAATGTCATTGGGAAAAAACAAAATATATAAAAATGCAATAGAATATAAATAATTTAATGTGTAGTTTTTCCAAGTTGGCACATGGCCCAGAGGGTTCTTTATGCACAGTTTAGTGCCCCCCCCCAATTTCTATCTGGGTTTGACTCCACTACTTCAGATGGCGTTTTGAGCCAGGGTTCATGGCTAAGGCTAAAGGGGATCTCCAGAAGAATAAGGTAAGCCAGGCAAAAGGAAAAGCTGTAGGCTCTTTGACTTGGTGTGTTCAAGAGTAAGCCACGTGTCTTTAACCAGACACAACCAAAGAAAAACAATGATACTGCTGACAATAATAACAATCCCCACAATAACAATCACTTTTAAATAACACTTTAAGGTTTCAAAGTGATTTGCATTGGTAATCTCATTTGATTCCTCACAACAATCCTGTGAGGTAGGTTTGGCTCTGGTGTGATCCCCAATTTCCAGAAGCACACTGAGGCTCAGATAGGTTACAACTGAGTTGCCCAGAGTCACACAGCTAACAAGAATCTGTGGAGGAATTGGAGCCAGCCTAGGTCTTCCTACCCAGATCTACTACCCCAGTGGTGTTAAACTCAAATAGAAGTTGATCCCTGTGGGTGGCATACTGACTTTGAAAACCACAAAGTAACATTATCTATGTTGTTAAGTTTTTTTAAAAATTTTGTTTCCAATTACATTTTAATTTGGTTTGGGCAGTTCTGGGGAGTATTGTGGGCTGCTGTCTCTCCTGTCAGAAAACACAAGAAGTTAGGGTTAGCAAAAAGTTTTATACAGCACATCCCACTGACTCCCTTGCATGAAGAACAGGCTTCCACAAGCAAAGAGGGACTAGAAAAGAGGCATAACCAGAGATGTTGCTTGGGAATATCAGGCATGACCATCCTCTGTCCATGGAAAGTGAAGGAAGTCCACAATGGTCTTGTGAAAGAGGCTGACTTTGCACATGGCTACATGAAATACCTGTACAGTGATTAGCACAACACTGGGCACTTAGTAGATACTATATAATTACTTATTCCCTTCCCCACTACCCCTCATCCCAAGCTCTTTCTGAGTCCATGTTCCACTCTATGCAGCTCTAGGGTCCGGTAGTTCAGCAAGCAGGGTCAGTGGGGTGGGTTTTTATGGGGAGGAGAAGAGTCCCTGTTAGGCATGTATGTATTCCTAGCATGAAGGTTATGCCTATGGGCAAGGAGATACTCACTGGCTAGGAAATTCGAAGACTGCAGATATAGTGAGGTAGAAGGGGCAGGGAATAAAGGAGAGAAGAAAAGCCTATTAGAATAATAAAAAGAACATTTCCAAGATGTTGATGGTAAGGAAAATGAAACTAGAGGCAAAATTCCCTATTTTATGAATATGCCCAGACACACGGTGAATCAGTTTTTCAGAGTAATGACAAGAATCTCACAAGGCTACATACAGCCGCATTAAGCCCTCACTGTCCTGTCGGGCTCTACCCCCCACGTGATCCTAGTTTGTTATTTTGCAGGCTAGATGAAATAAATGACCGTAGGCATTTTGCTTTGTTTTAGGAGGGAGATTCCCCAAACACTTTTTTTGAACTAGCATTAATCTTCAATTGCTGAAAAACCTTCAGTAGCTCCCTGCTGCCTAATGGATAAAATACAAATTGGCATTTTAGACCCTCCATAATCTAGCTGTAACCTCAGCTTTTCCCAGCCTCACCTCACTCATACTGTTCTCCTTCATGCAGTGTGACTAGGCCAAAATGGACCACCAGAATCAAAGAAATGGAAGGGAACAATCCTTGTTTGGCTAGGAGTTGGAATGGCTCATCTAGTCCACCACCTGAATGTAGCAGGTTATGTCATCTAACCCACACCTAAATAGGAACTTTCCCTAGGCTGATCCCCCAAATTTTCCTATATCTGCCTTCATATATTTATATAATCTGTGTCCCATAGTTAGAATATACTCCCTCTTTCCTTCTGCCTATTGAAAATCTTTCCCCTGGAGGCTCAGCTCAGGTGCTACTCTATCCACACCACCTCCACTGAAAGAGTTCCTGTCTCAGATTTTCCTTGAACCCTTTGTCCAGGTCTCTCGTTCACTTCTCCATACTATGTTGGATTATACTCATGTGTCGTGGTTTACCTATTAGACTCTTTAAGGGACAAGGACTATAATTTTTTCATCTTTGTACTGCAGTCCCTACACTCCAGCTTCTGGCACATGTCAGGCCATTAATGGTGGTTGATGTGCTGTTGGGAGACTTTTTTGTGGCACCAGTTTATAAACACCCCAAACTAATTCCAGGCTGAGACTCTCCCTACATGCTGCCCATCAGCTGAAAGGTAGAAAAGGAATAAAAATGAAAACCAAGTGCCTTTGTCAAATAAGTTAGCAATGGAATGGAGGAATCTAGAGCCTGGGCTTCTAAAAGGAAAGGGTCAGAACAAAGTTCTCCATATCAATGGGCTAAGTGTCGATCAGTTCATTTGAGAGAAATGTAGTACCGAGGATAACAAGATCCCAGATTCAACTGCCAAATGAGCCAGTTAGTTTAGTTCTATTTCATGGTCTCTAACCTTCCAAAACCTGCAAGGAACAACATCTTGGCTAATGAAAGATTGAATCCAAGCATCTGTTTTCCTAAACCGGTCAGGTAATAGGGGAAGAAGACAAGGGTCCCATAATCTCCTTCTCTAAAAGTCTTTAAAATCTCAACAACTAATACCAATAGTTACAACATGACCAAAGACAATTAGGCTGGTTCAGCACATGTACACATACATGCACGCACATGCACACAGGCACACACACACACACACATAATGGGTCAGTCAATATCTGCAAATGAAAGACAATACTTTTTTAGGCCATGGCCATAAGCAGCTACTTAAAGACAAAATACTCATCTAGTTTCCCAGAAACAAACCAGAAATAGTTGTAACTAGATGGAGTGACTAGGTTTTTCCTCCTCTCAATGATCCTCCACCTGCTCTAGATTACGCATAGAGCTCCCCTGTTCCCATCCATGGCCAATCACCTATGCTTCCCTATCTGGCTCAGCCAGATGATTGTCCTATTACCCTTGTGTAGCTCTCCCTAGGCCTGTGGAAAGTATACTGGACCACGGGCATGCTCTCACATCCCTGGGTCAAGGGAAATAACAGCTGGTCACTCCTTTCCCCACTCCTGCACTTGCCTGCAGCCTCTACCCAAGGGTCAGGGGCTCCAATGGCACAGCTGGGCCTTACTGGAAGATGTACCTGGATGGAGCCACAATGAAAGTGAAAGTGAAAAGCCAATTCAACATGCTAGATGACTTAAGATCCTGAGAGCTTCCTGCACCATAAACGAATGCCTCTTCTGCCAAACCAAAGTTTGCTCCTCTCTACCATAAAGCCCAATTCAAAAAGACTGTGATCATTTGGTCCCATAAACTGGCGCCAAGTTGTACCACACTGCCGTGAAATCTCTTGACAGATCTTCAGAGGAAGGTATTCATGTATCCTCTGTGCAAGCAGCTGAGCTGAGAAAGACGTGTGTGGCACCACCAAGGACAGCTAGGTGGCAAAGTGGATAGAGTACTGGGCCTGAAGTCAGGAACATGAATCTTGCTGAATTCAAATCTGGCCTCAGACACTTACTAGCTGTGCAACCCTGGGCAAGTCACTTAACTCTCTGCCTCAATTTCCTCATTTGTAAAATGAACTAGAGAAAGAAATGGTGAACCACTCTAGTATCTTTGCCAAGAAAACCCCAAGTGGGGTCATGAAGAGTCAGACATGACTGAAAAACAACTGAACTGAACTGGCACCACCAATTCTCTGACCCAAATGCTATTTGTTGCTATCAGTGATCTGGCAATAAAAATTTCTAGGCCAAACCAGGACACTGAGACTGTCATCTCAGAAACTGAAATTTCAGAGGCTGAAACTGAGTAGTATTAGTATTCAGACTAGTATTCTCATAGGTATATGTTACACAGTAAGATCTTAACTACAGGGAGTCTTCAAGGAATAGGGATAGCTGAGAGTTTATTCTCTTAAGCATTAAAACGTTTCTTTTAACCAAAGAGAAATCTTTCCAACATGTATGCCATATATTTCCCTATTTTTAAAGAGTACAGAGGATCATTTAACTGTTTTCTTGATGACTCAAATACTTGACAGTATTGTACCAATGGTATCGCCGGATTCTACCGCAGTGTAGAAGAGTATCTGCCTCTCACTAAATGGTCCCAGACTCTGGTAGACAAGTAGAAAGGAGGTGACCCACTCATGCAGCAAGAATGATGGAAGACAAACAGCTGAGCATTTTACCTCTGTCTAGGAAATATTAAAAGAAGTTGAGGAAGGTTTCTAGTGTATTAGGTAAATAATTTGTAGAGACACGGACAAAAATTGCAATGGATGGAAAAGTATGGAGGAATTTCAATGTGTCCAGGCAGAGGGAGCACCCATGCCAATTGATAAGGAATTTAAGGAGGCATGTATGCTTTTATGGATTTTGTGTCCTTCCCTCCCTTACTCTCAGGCTATTGTTAGGTGTCCCTTTTTCCTACTACTGGTGTACTACTCTGTGGCACCCCTTATACCATCTTCTAATTTGCCACTTCTGATCTGCTGTTAGCTTGGAAGCCAGATAACTAAGCTAGTTAGAACTGTGTGCAGGGGGGCGGGGGATTAGGCTAAGACTGGGGGCCTAAGGGGTTCTCCTATGAGCAAAGCAAAGCTTTAAATGCACAGATTTTATAACACATCTTGGATTCTCAGAAAGCTGTTTTATTCACACCTTCATTTGTAGGCAGGACAAGGGATTGATAAGGCTTCCAAAAAGCTGTGTTCAGGACAGATGAGGCATTACTATATTATGATGTTATTCAACGAAATTTAACAAACATTCAATGAGTATCTATTATGTGTAAGCACTGTACAATCCAAAGACATAAACAAAATAACACTAACTTTAGGGAGATTATTTTCTACTAGAAAATAGCAAAGGATAGTAACTTTGGACAAAACAGCATTTTTTTTAAAAAATGTCATAGGACCTTAGTTTTTAATAAGTTTTTTGTGTACAAATCTTTGACAGTCAGGTAACAGTCTGTTCAGAAAGACTAGCATAATGCTATACATTTAGCAGAAATGCCTAATGCAATGTCTTATATATTGGAAAGGAAGGACAGAAGGAGGGAAGGGAGGGAAGGAAAAAAGGAAGGAAGGGAGGAAGGAAAGAAGGAAGGGAAGGAGGGAGGGAGGGAGGATTAAGCACTTACTATGTGCCAGACACTATGCTGAGGACTTTACAAATATTATCTCATTTAATCCTCTAAACAACATCCTCATGGGTCACACAGCTAGTAGGCACTGTGCCTAAGGCCAGGATTTGAACTCAGGTCTTCCTGTCTCCAGACCTAGCACTCTATTCACTGTGCCATCTAGGTAACTACTGGGACTTGGCACAAAATCTTAGCAAGCCCTACTATAAAGATGATGAGCTAGAAACAGAAAATGGGGCGTACAGAGAATGGGGAGTTTAAAAGTGTCCACTGTGATTTTGTTGAATTACTGTTCCATTAGAGTGACTGGAAGCCTTGTGGACCCTTGCAATCCTAAATAAGCTTGGAAAGTCAAGAAAGAAAATTATCCCCAGCTTTCGGTGGGAACTATGTGGTCCTATGGAGCCAATCTTATGTTCAGGCAACCAAGCACACATATACCAAGGGAACTTCCGTGAACTTCCGTGTCTTTACTTCATGAATAGACCAACTCTGATAACATCTAGAAAATTACTAACAATTCACCAGTAAGTTACTGGCTTATATAGTATGTAAAAACAAAAGGCACTGTCATTAGCACTGTCATTTCTACAATCCAGTAAGAGGGAAAAGATTAGCACTAGAAGATAACCTAACATTAGAAGACCAACTATGTCAAATGAGTCATAGACTACCATCTCCTAGTCTTACTATGTCACAAGGGTTCAAAGGGGAGAACGACCATTTCTAGTTAAGGTGATCAAGAAGCCTTTACAAGAACAAGTGGAATTTGAAATAAGAGCTGAAAGATGTTAGGATTTCTATCGATTAAGAGGATGAATAGATGAGAAATTCTACATGAAAGGAACAGTAGAAACACTCCCTTTTCATCTCCACCTTTTTCTTCCTTCAAGGCTGGACCCCCTTCCTTGGTCCTCTGAATTGTAATGCTCTCTCCCTCATGGCCACCTTTGTAGCACCTCGTGTTTACATTCTCTTCTCTCCTCTGACACTCCCACCACCGTAAAGCAGGCCTTCATCACCTGGACTACTGCAATGGCCTACTTATGATGTAGAGCCATGAGAGACCTTGTAGATGATGACCTCAGTGACTCTGTAGATAACGATGAACCATCAGAACTTACTGAAGAGGAGAATGACAACAATGACCAAAAGAATATTTTAGGAAAACTTATCACGCTATGATGTTCAGGGTGGCTTGGAGATGGAAAGGACCAAAAGAAGACGATACACTGAAATCTTGAAGTTGGGAGGTCACACTAGTCTAACTCTTCATGAAACGTATCCATTGTACCCCTGACCCTGGTAGTCATCTACCCCCAGCTTGAACCCTTTGCTGACTGGGGGCTCACTACCTCACAAGGCAATCCTTTCTATTTCTGAGTACATAGCTTACTTAGTAAGAAGTTCCTCCTCATGTCCAGCCAAACTTTAATGTCGCCTTGTAATGTCCACCCATCAGTTCTTGGTCTTCTCTATGGTGCTGAGCAGAATAAATCCAATCTCTCTTCTATATCGTAGGCTTTTGGAAATCTAAAGACAGCTCCTATGGCTCACCTAATTCATTTCTTATCCAGGCTAAATTTCCCTAGTTGTTTCAAATGTTTGTTTCAACTTTTTACTATACCATGTCATGAGCATCCCCCACCATCCTGCCTGGCCCTAAATCTTTCTCCTAACAACTGCAATCTAACTACATCTCTCCCATCCTTACTTGTAGAGTTGATTTTTCAACCCAAGTGCAATAGCTTTGGTGGCTACTACAATAATCCAGATAATAAGGGCCTAAACTAGAGTAATGAATAGCAGTAAAAACGAATGGAGGGATGCGAGAAACATTTAAATCAATCTATAGAACTTGAGGACCAACTAGCTCTGCCAGCTGACAGAGATGGAGGAGTTCAAATGACAAATTCAAGAAGCAGGTAATTGAAAATAAAATACAGATATGGTTCTTCTCAATAGCCCTTAACCAGAAGAATCCTCCAAGACTTAGTCTAAGGCTCTCTGCTCTTCTCCCTCTAGACCCACTCCCTAGGATGGCTCATTTACTCACAGCTGATCACTCCCTATACAGAGATGGCTTTCCAATGTATTTTTCCATCACTGATCTTTCACTATCTCAAATTCCTGATCTGATGGGCATCTAAAGCATTAAGGAGAAAAAAGGAAACAAGAAATTCCATCACACATCAGTGAGAAATAGTAAGATAGAGCAGAAAAAGCACCGGATTTGGAGCCAGAATTCCTGGGTTCCGATCTCAGCTATGCTATTTACTGAGAGGTCTTGGGTAAGTTAACAACTTCTCCGGGCCTCAGTTAATTAATTCATCTTAAGAAAGAGAAACAAAAATTCTTATCCTGACCACATAGTTGCTTTAAAGCTCAAATGAGATAATGGGTCTAAAACATTTTGCAAACTAGGAAGTACCATCTACATGAAAGATATTATTATTATTATTGAATTCATAATCGCTGAAAGCTACTTTTAATTCAAAGGAATCTCCTAGACAAGTAACTAGAAAAGGTAGACTATGGAGTAGGGAAAAAAGACCAAAGAGAGAATTCTAAGTCAGATTTCTTTGGGGGAAAAAAACAGAGTGAAAAATAACTTCTACCCATCAGTCCCTGTTAAAGTATTTTTTAAAAAGCTGATTTAGAAACATCTGAACAGATTCTATCCCCAACTAAATTTATAAATTACAATTTATATGAGAGCTCTCCAGAAAAACAAGAGGTTGGTAAAGAATATTCCAGCCAACTTACTAAAAAAATTAATTTGACTAAAATAAAGTGTTATCCAAAACTGAATGTAAAAGACAACGTTTAGTCTTAGTATTGCAAAAAGTCTTGGTAGCCTTTTTGGTTGAGAGATTATCCTTTCATGATCATACATAAAGAAGAGAACTATTAGAACATAAATGAGAGCAAGTCATTTATGTCCAATTGCTTCAGTGGGAAAAATATAAAACGCTCAGTTTTTAAACATATGTTTTTCTTTAAATTCAACAGAAGTCCCTTAAACTGAAATCCAACTGAAGAAAAACTGCTATAGGAGTGCCCCCTGCTGTCCATGTCTAGAACTTCAAAACTAAGAAAAAACATTGAAAACCACCCTTTTCCCTCTAAATAGATTTTCCCCCTAAACAGATTGACTCAGTTGAGACTAATCAATCTCTACTCAGAATAATACTTTACGTGGTTGGAGAGATTAATCCTCTGAATGCTATATAATAGAACAATGAGCAGAAAATGATCCATGGTTTGAATCTTTATAATAAAAAGCTTGTATCAAATAAAAGAAAAACATTTATATTTAAAGCACACAGTAGATTCTCAATTGAATCAAGTGAAAAAAAAATCACATCACAAACAGAAACTGAAAGATGACTTATACAGGTCAGTCTTTACTATTTGTATCCTTCTCAAGTGAGATAAAATTCCCTAACTCTCTTCTCCCAATGACCAATTAAAAAAAAAAATACCAGAGATGAGAATCTATTGGATTGGATTCAAGTCCTGCATGGAACTAACAACTTTGTCTAAAGATATTAAAATAGTTTATTTTATTGACTATAATTTAAAAGAAATAATGAATTAACTTAGAGGGCCCCAGAATTACTTTAAAAGAGGTGCCACAAAGAAGCTTTCAAAATGCAGTGGGAATTAGTACGTTACTGATCATTTCAAAACATGTTTCTGTAGCAACTTATATCAAAGTTAATTAGCACCTTTTGCTTTATAACCATTTCAAATCAGTTCTGAGTAAAAGAATGAAATTCTACAACTTGAGATCATTTAAAATTATATATATATATATGTATATATATGTGTATATATATATACATATATATATTAATGAATCAAGAAGGAATTTCATAGATCATTTAGTCAACTCACAGTAAAAAAAGAAATGAAGGATAAATTATTTGTCCAAGGTCATAGCAACAGAGAAAAAATTCAATTCCAGGTCATCTAACTCCAAATCCAGTGCTCTTTCCAGATTCACTCACATATGTACCTGCTTGTATACATATTTTCTCTCTCTCTCTTCCTCTCTCGCTATCTGTACATTTGTATGTCTCTCTATCCTCTGTCTCTCTCTGTGTGTCTGTCTCTCTCCTTGCCCCCACCCCAAGTCTTCTCCAGTAACTTATTTTGGAGGGAGAAGTGAATCTGGATTCTCAAAGTTCTATGCCACTGAAATACAGGCTCTCACAAACACTACCAGATTGAAAAGGTATGGGCCTAGCAATGGACCAGGTGTTTATCACACCAGGTTCAGCCTACTAAGCAGATGTTAAGAAATCAGGTGATTAGCAATTAATGAAGACAGAAAAGAATTATGATCTCCCGAGTAGAGCAATCATACACTGCTGAAATCACTGATCTTTGAAATACTAGCGTATATACATAAACACACATACACACACACACACACACACACACACACACACACACGGTCTTGAATCCTATGGTGCTACGTATTTCCTGTTACTTTATAAAAGTTTTTTTTTTTACATTTATAATACGGTTCCTTACATTTTTTATTGTCTCTTGACAGTCAATTTGTCTAACACTCACATTTAGGTGGTGATAGTAAAAGGTTCTTAGAATCACAGATGACATCAGAGCTGGAAGGGTCCTCAGAAATAGATCACTTTGTCTCTAAATGGTCAAACTGAGGCCCACCCAGAGAAACTAAGTGACACCCAAAGCTATGCAGCTAGATACGGCTGAGCCAAGATTACAACCCAGATGGCCCCTGATTAGTCCCATGCTTCCCACTACACCATGCTTACAGGGTTTTGAATCTTCATGTTTACTTTTGTACCACACAGTATATCTTGGGTGTGTGATAAATGTTAAAAATCAATCCACACTTAGAAGACTGTGGCTTACCGACTAACACAAGAAAATGATGATTCAAGTGTTATCTCTGTAAACGTAATTCACATACTATAAAAATTAGGCAATCATAAATAAGCAAACATCACTATGGAATACATTTTCTACATTTAAGAATATAAATATACACATTGATATGAAAATGTGAGATACTATGCTTTAAATTCCTACTAACAAAGAAGTGATAAGAAGCAGTTCCTAAAATGAAGTCATTTTTATCTGGTGAGCAATTTTTTTACTGCCTAGAAAAACCATTAAAAGTTTGTATTTAATATTCTCTCGAGCAGAGTGATTAATAAAGTAAAGACAGACAAAAATTACCTTAGGGTAAATGAAAAGAGGAGGAATTTCCAAAACTTCCTCTGCTGAAACCAATCTTCTCACATCTCACTACAACAAACCACATTCCTCAGCTCTCTGGTTTGGACTTTAAAGGATACTTCTATTCTCTACAATCTCTCGAGGCACACAGAAACTTATACTTACAGACGCTGGACTGACAGGAAAAGTTTTCTCCATGTAGAAATAGTTTCTAAGGAAAGTTTCTTTCATGGCTGGAGCAGTGAAGGAGGAGAGGAGGACTGCACCCCATCAAATCCCCACTCTGTGCATTGAGATACCTTCCTTCTGCAGATTCAGTGAAACTAAACAGAAATGCAGCCCGGCTGCCTGATGCCCTAATGCCACATTTCATGTTCTCCTCCCTCAGTAGTTACACTGTACTCCCCACCCAGAATTAATACTTGTTCTGCATCTTCTAGTCAAAGTCAAAAATTCCTGCACACGAGCCTTTTTATGTTGCTTTATGGGACCTGGTTAAACAATAATCTTTCTGTGATGATGACAACATGATAATCAAGCATTATATGAGGCGGGATGACACTCCATAAATGTGTCATGCTCCCAACATTACTGACAGGAGTTCAAGTACAAATGTGCTCGTATATTTTGTTTGAGTAATCACACTTTTCAGAGAGGGGATGAGAAAGAAACTTGGCTAAAATCCGATGAAAGGTGAAGATGTTTGATAGTAGCTGGTAAAGAAAATTGATAGTAAAGTTCAAAGGGCCCTAATTAGTACCAAAGTACCCCAAAATGGCCATTCCAACTGCATTTGTTTATGGCCAAGACCCATGTTTCTTCCCATTCACAGAAAAAGTAGCCACATGGTTCCTCTACATTTCCTTTATGGGTCATCAGAGATAAGAGTCGGACCAGATCTTACAGAGCATTCTACATTTAAGAATATAAATATACACAATGATATGAAAATGTGAGATACTATGCTTTAAATTCCTACTAAAAAAGAAGTGATAAGAAGCAGTTCCTAAAATGAAGTCATTTTTATCTGGTGAGCAATTTTTTTACTGCCTAGAAAAACCATTAAAAGTTTGTATTTAATATTCTCTCAAGGAGAGTGATTAATAAAGTAAAGACAGACAAAAACTACCTTAGGGCAAATGAAAAGAGTAGGAATTTGCAAAACTTCCTCTGCTGAAACCAATCTTCTCACATCTTACTACAACAAACCACATTCCTCAGCTCTCTGGTTTGGACTTTAAAGAATACTTCTATTCTCTACAATCTCTCAAGGCACGCAGAAACTTATACTTACAGACGCTGGACTGACAGGAAAAGAATACTTTTATTCTCTACAATCCTCGCCCTTCTCTGTCTCTCTGTGTCTGTGTCTCTCTCTGTCTCTGTGTGTGTCTCTCTCCCTGCCCCCACCCCAAGTCTTCTCCAGTAACTTATTTTGGAGGGAGAAGTGAATCTGGATTCTCAAAGGTCTATGCCAGTGAAATACGGGCTCTCACAAACACTACCAGATTAAAAAGGTATGGGCCTAGCGTATGTATACACGCTGTTTATCACACCAGGTTCAGCCTACTAAGCAGATGTGAAGAAATCAGGTGATTAGCAATTAATGAAGACGGAAAAGAATTATGATCTCCCAAGTACAGCAATCATACACTGCTGAAATCACTGATCTTTGAAATACTAGCGTATATACATAAACACACATACACACACACACACACACACACACACACACACACACACGGTCTTGAATCCTGTGGTGCTACATATTTCCTGTTACTCTACAAGTTTTTGGTTTTTTTTTTACATTTATAATATGGCCCACACTTAGGGACTGGACCTGAGTTTCATCAAAGTGACATTGTCACAATCCCTCCAGCAAATAGATCCTGTAACTAGTCCTAGACCTAAAAGCTCCCTCTCTCTCCCTCTCCATCACTCTCCTTGCCCTTTCTGGGGGTAGCAGTGAGGTGCGCATTCGAGGGAAACAGAATACATATGGAATCAGAAGATTTAGGTTGAAATCCTGACTCTGCTGTCTACCACTTGGGTTACCTGGGGCAAGTCCCTTCTCTTCTCTTTGCCTAGGTAATTCAAGAGAATTTTGCAGGAAAAGCACTTTTAAAACCTCGAAGCATTACATAAATGTTTTTATTAAAATTATTATTGAAAATGGCAAAACTGAGGCCTAGAAAGATTAAGTGAAATCCTGTCCAAGTCTTGTCACGCAGGGAAAAAAAAAATCAAGGGTCTCAGTGAATCTCTAAAGATAGCTTTGACAATTTAGCTATCATCCACTCTCCTCACATTTTGCATTTGGCTACATTAATTTAATTAATTAATTAATTTAAATTAATTATAATATAAATAAATATAAATATATTATAATATATTTATATTTTATATATTATATTTTATATAAATATAAATATAATATAAATAAATATAAAATAAATTAATTAATACATTAATTAAATTAAATTAAATTAAATACTCATCAAAAAAGAGCAAACTAGGAGGTCAAGCCCAAAAATTAAACTGCAAATGACCTGAATCTATTAGGGGTAACACCCCTAAAAGTCGGTCTGCCATGGAAAACTTCTTTCCAACTTACAAAGACAAATCACACAGTCAGGCTTCAAAAGCTACAGCCAAAGAATCTTCCTGTAGGTAGAGTTACCTCCAGTATGACACTAATTGATCCTCAAACTCCCAGATATCTAATTAAGTTACATCCAGTGAAATCTCTGTTGAATAATTACATAAATAATACTTATGGCTCCCCTAGGAGGCAGCTGTAGATAAATCCCAACCACTGGCCACCAAGAGTACCTAAGCTAGATAAGAATGTGTTGGGCTTCCCTTATTCAATCATTTCATGATTTACACACACACACACACACACACACACACAATGAACATTCTTATAAGAAAGAAAAGTAGTTATTTGAAACTAATAGCAACCACATCTGACATTCCAAACCCATAGTTCTCCACCTTTTGGCAGAGAGGAGAGAAATTTGGTTCATTACCTATTTTCTAGGTCCAGAACTGGTCATTACAATTATTATGATTGTTTCTTGTTTTCTCATTTTTATATTCAATGGAGTTCTGACAGAAACAGTCCTAGGACAATTCACTGTCCTACTACGGCTGCTCTTTTATGTTGAAAGTTTGGTAAACTATTGTTCGGCAGCTAGATGATGTAGTGGAAACAGCACTGGGCCTGGAATCAGGAAGACTCATCTGCTGCATGAGTTCAAATCTGGCCTCAGACACGTCCTTGTTGTGTGACTCTGGGCAAGTCACTTAACCTCGTTTGCCTCAGCTTCCGTATCTGTAAAATGAACTGCATAAGGAAATGGTGAACTGCTCCAGTATCTTTGCCAAGAAAATCCTAAATGGGGTCACTGAACAACAGTAGCAAACTGCTGCTCAACAGGTAAAAGTAATTGCTTTTTAAAACCGTACACGTGTGGAAGTGTAGGGTCGTCTTTGGTAGACTCTCAGAAAGTATCTTCGAGACCACTCCAGGTAAAAGACAAGGACTCACAGTATCCATTCACACATGGTTCTGATTTCTTCTGCAAAGTCTCAATAGAGGGAGAGTTTTTCATTCCTCGTCATTTGGAAGTTATGAGTGTTTGGTGTGTTGGATTCTAAAGAAGATGTGGAGGTTTGTATTTGCAATATGGCGATCTGACATCTGTCAGTTTACTCAGTTCTATTCAGGCAAGCT
Organism: Phalanger gymnotis; assembly: GCA_028646595.1. Classification (NCBI taxonomy): domain Eukaryota; kingdom Metazoa; phylum Chordata; class Mammalia; order Diprotodontia; family Phalangeridae; genus Phalanger; species Phalanger gymnotis. The sequence goes on from CM053623.1 coordinate 406,820,833, forward strand.
GAGAATAGGTTTGCAGAACTCACTGAGAACCACTATGGCATAACCACAATTGGCTCAGGCATTCCCTCCCTGGAAATGCCATGTTTTATATCAGTTGTTCTTTCTATTGTTTTATTGGTGACATTTTGAAAAGAGAATAGTTCCCCATGTAGACATCGGATCTCTAGTACTCTCATTGTGTTTGCATTTATTTTATTTATTTACAATACGTGAATAAACCGTGAGTGAGGAGCTGAGTCTATGGCTTCACAGTAATTAATATATGTTATAAATGTCTGGGTGTTTCTGGATGGGTTGGCTCAATAACTACTGAATCAATAAATAGTTGTGCTTTGTGCCCCTGGGACTTCTCAGTACACACTTTGTGCTCCTTGGCCAATATACTGCTATGTGATTAGCAATAGGCATAATCATAACTGACATTTATACTGTGCTTTAAGTTTACACGGCGCTTACATCTATTTTCTCACTCAAGTCTCACAGGACTCCGAGTATTGATATCTCCATTTTATAGAAGAAGAAAATGAGGCTGAGAGAGGTTACTGGCCCATCCATGGTCACACAGGAAGTTTCTCTCAAGACTCAAATCCACTTTCCTGACTCCAAGTCCAGCACTTATCAACTCTGTCAGGCCACCTCTGATTATTCAGTGGGTCAATAAGCACTGATTAAGCGCCAGGGGCTGGGATCAGAGTTGGGATACAAAGAAAGGCAAAAGATGGTCTTAATTCTCAAGGAGCTCACATTCTAATGGTGGAGATAACATGCAAACAACTATGTGCAAACAAGCTATATTTAAGATAAACTGGAAATTAACAGAGGGAAGGGAGATCAACAAAGGCTTCCTGTAGAAGGTGGATTTTAGCTGGGACTTGAGGGAAGCCACTGAAGGAAGGAGGTAGAGATGAGGAGGGAGATCGTTCTAGCCATAGAGCTTGATGGGACTTTAGTGTCCAAACTCCTCATTTTACAAATAAGGAAAATGAGGCCCAGAAAGAGTCATTAAGACCATCTAACTCCCTTTACTCCAATGTTTTATTAACCAGACAACCATCTTTATTCGAAATTTGGTTTTTCAAAAGAGATTTCCCTATTGGGAAGAGAATGTATCTACAAGATAACAGGAACACTCTAGTTCACTTGGCAGTTTTATTTCTTTACCAAAAATTAACAAATTAGCATTTTGACCTTTTATAGGTTTTGTTGTGAAAATGCTAGTAGAAGGGAAAATGGAGAGTTTTGTTTAAGGAGCAGCAAGAAGGCCAATGTCACTGGATCCCAGAGTATGTGGGAAGTGTAAGGTATAAGAAGACTAGAAAGAGGGGGCCAGTTATGAAGGGCTAAGGTAGCAAAGGATTTTATATTTGATCCTGGAGGTGATAGAGCACCACTGGAGAAGAGGGTGGTGACAAGGTCAGACTTGCACTCTGGCAGGTAAGTGGAAGATGGACTGGAATGGGGAGAGACTTGTGGTCAAGAGACCAACCAGTAGGCTGATACAATAGTCTAGCAGTGTCAGAGGACAGAAGGAGGCATATGGAAGAGAGATTATGAAGGTAAAACTGCCAGGCCTAAGTAACAGATTGCATATGGAGTAGAAGAGGCAGTGACAAGAAGCAAGGAGCTAAGAACGACACCTTGGTTTCAAGCCTGTGGCTCTGAGAGGATGGTGGCACCCTCTGTAGTAAAAGGAAAGTTAGGTAGAGGGGAGTGTTTAGTGCAAAATATGAGTTTGGTTTTAGATTTGTTGAGTCAAAGATGTTCATTAGAGTTCTAAATAGATTTTGAATGTTATTTTCATTTACATTAATTCAATTATTGTATGAATTATTCTGATTATGCTTACGTCACTCTGTATCAGCTCATACATGTCTCCCATGCTTATCTGAATTTCTTTTACTTATCATTTCTTAAGGTGTAATAGTAAACAAACACATTTTGTTTATTCATTTCTCAAGACAAGGCTGCCACGCCCATGCTGCTGAGAGTGGGACAGCATCTATGACATGCTGCCTAGTTCTCCCTTCCTCTTCTTCTTTGGAACCCCATCAAGTGCCCTACATACTGGGTGGTGGTTCTGGTGTCATGGTGATTGGGCTGATCTTTTAAGGGAGCAAAAAGGACACTCGGCTTCCTTGCTGCTTGAAGTATAAAAGGCAGAACCTAGGGAGGAAATAGTGAAAGCTGTTTTATCAGAGTTCTTACTGCCTCTGGGGAAGGGTTTCCTGACCTGGCCTCGTTGGTTACCATGGTGACCACGAGGCCATGTAGTATTCTACATCTTTTCTAAACTAGAAGTTGTATTTTTAAATTTCTTGTGATTTCTAAAGCAGCTTTTATTGCATTTTACAATCTACAAGTGCCTCGCCATGCTTTAACCCCTCTGCCTGAATCAGTGGACTAGGATAGGCCTGGGACAGAAGAGTATATATGTCGTTGACACCCCTGGGACATATGCTTAGTAGTGCAATAACTGGGTTAAAAGATATGAATAATACAGAGACTTAATGTGTATTACTATGGTGTGGTTTTGGTTTTGTTTGTTGGCACTAGATCTGTGATTTCATTGGCATAGGGAGGTCCTGGTGAGGAAATCTCTCTCCATTGCAAATAAACAATTGCTCTAAGAATGAAAGTTGTAGAGAGCTATGTGGGAGACTGAGAAGTTAAATGATTAGGGTAGGAATACAGATCTGGTAGATTTCAGATGCAACACTAAAAATCTTCCAGACTCCAGGGTCTCATCAGCTCTCCTGATGATTTTTTATCATCAAAATTGTCTATTGTTTATGGTCACTTGTATCCCTGACTGGTTATTAATTAATTCTTTCTCAAGATATGAAAGGTTTCTCTCATTCTCCTCTAATTTATTTATTTTTTTGTTTCTGGGTTTTTTTAATGAAGAGGTTATTTTTGTTTAGATCATTTGTTGTGACATATGGTAATAGATGCTGATTGAAACCCGCTTTCTGCCAAACTGCTTTCCATTTTACCAGCAGTTTTTGTCAAAGAGGTTTAATAAATGTTACAGACATTCCTTAGAAGAATCACGAAATTATTAGTTAAACAATTGGGGGAGGTAGTCAGAAGGATTTAGTGGTGCTAGCATAGATTACAGATTCTAAAATGGCTCTAAGGAGTGTTACTACCCCATCTTCCTTCCCTCTTCCACAGAGATACATACAAGTGATATAAACAATTATGGAAACTACATCTGAATGGAGAGAAATTTCTTTGAAAAGACAATTTTAAAAATTCAATTAAATTTAATATTTATCAAAGTAGTCATCTTTTAACTAAACACGAAAATTGTTTTGTAGTGGACCTTAGCATTAGGAAATACTAGTTTCTACAAAGAATGCTATCTCCAGCAATGTCCAAGGGAGAGGATGCCCTGACCTGTCATAATAAGCACTCCTTGGCACCCATGGCAGATTTATCCTTTTAGTACAGAAAGTTACCACACTCTGATCCTAAGATCATAGATTTAAAGCTTGATAGGGCCTTAGAGTCCAAACTCCTCATTTTACAAATAAGGAAACTGATACCCAGAAAGAGTCAGCAAATATACCCCTTAAGACCATCTAACTCCCTTTCCTCCAATGTTTTATTAACCAAACAATCATCTTTATTAGAAATTCAGTTTTCCAAAACAGATTTCCCTATTAGGAAGAGAATGTACATACAAAGTAACAGGAATATTCTAGTTTACTTGGCAGATATATTTCTTCACCATAAATTAATTAATTGACATTTCGGTCTTTTATAGGTTTTCTTGGCATAAACCAAATCACCAGGACCTGTTTAATCCCCTTAGATAAAAGAATAAAAACTGAAATTTTCAAGGCTATGAAAATCTAAATTGTTAGAATGCTGTAAGTTAATGTCACTGAACTATAGAAGGGAAACAGATAAGACCACTTGGAAATGGGGGAGAACACTGGAACTTGTAACTATACATACAAGTGTATGTATGAATACATATATATGTACATATATACATATGAGGAGAGAGAGAGAGAAAGAAAGAGAAAGAGAGAGAGGGAGAAGACAAAGGAGTCTTGCCAGCATATGTGAAACTGACCATGAAATCTTATTGGTCTTGAGTATTTATACTAGAGCTAGAGCATAAAGAACAGGTATGGCTAGAGTAGTATTTGTAACTTGAATGTACACACACACACACACCCTCTGTATTCTGTGTTCTCCACTAATGTACCACTCCCCTGAAAAAGCCTCCTGGGGAGTTAGTCTCCAGTATATGTGTGTCTCCTTTAAAAGCTAGGAACTGACAGGAAGGATAAACAGGGCTGTATGCGGGTTTATAAACAGCTGTTAGTTATCATCCCTTGACTTCTGGTCATCACAGGGTGGTTAAGTATACTTGGCTGAGAGAACGGCATGAGCAGAGAGAGCATGTGCTCGTCAGTCTAGGAAGAAGAGCTTCTGGATGTGAATCTGCGAATCACTTCTCTGTCATGGCCAAGATAACAAGAAGTCTGGATCCTGTACACTGATTCTGTGTTGGAAAGGTGAGAAGCTGGCTCTAAACCAGGCCAGGGCACCTGCCTCTGGCATTGCCTCTGACAATGCCAAAGAGTAAGTGGGAAGAGTCCTAAGTGATCCTTGTGTGATCCCCAGCAAGAGATCTCAATATTTTACTGGGTTAAGATAACAAAACAGACAGATCTGGTATTTTAATTGGCAGGTTCTGAGTTCCATCATCTCCAAAGGGAATAAGAGAATGTATAGTGGGCAGCCAAGTAATCTAGAGCCATGTAAAGTGTTTATGGTTTGAGGGTAGGAATGTCTGGGTCCCTAATAATATATTCCCTCAGACATCTCATACCTGTACTTAATATCCAGAATTACCTCAGGGAACAGAAAAAAACATAGGAGTCATTCAATTCAACAAACATTTATTAAATGCCTACTCTGTACACAAGGGTCATAAAGACTAAAATGAAACACTCTTTGCCCTCAAGGGGCTGATATTCTACTGTGGAATGAAGCAGGTATACAATTTAGCAAATACAAAGTGTAATTTAAAAAATACAAAGTAATTTGGGAAGGGAAAGGAAGCTAATAAGTGGAAAAGTTTGGGAAGGACCAAATGTAAGAGTCAGCTCCTTATGGGTACTTTCAAAGAAGTTAGGATTCTAAGAAAGAGGGAAGGCATTCCAGACATGGGGGAAAGCATAAGCAGAGGCAAACAGGCAAGAGTTGGAAGATCCTGTGAGAGGCACTGCTTGCTAGTGGGCCAGTTTGATTAGAAATAAAGTCTATACCAAATCTGTAATTTGAATTCATTAGCAGGCTGTCTAGCAGATGAAAATGAGAGTTCTTAGTCCTCCTTAAAGGAGTGACTGGTAGGGTTTCAGATATGATACTGAAAGAGGTTTATGGCACAGTTCCTGGGAAGCCTAGTCCAAATAGGCAGCCTACCAACTCCCTAACGTAGTGAATCTTAGAATAGAATAGAATTTTGGCACTAAAAGGACTCTCAAAAATAATATGGTCTAACAAGCTCATTTTACAAATGAAAAAAAATGAGACCCACAAAAGTCACATCTTTTGTCCAGGATCATAGAGTGGGGTAGAATAATTATTTATCTCTGAACACAGAATCATAGCTTTAGATCTGGAACAGACCTTAGAAGTCATCTAGTCCAACTCCCTCATATTATGGATAAGGAAGTTGAGGTCTAGGAGGGTTCAGTTATCTGCCAATGGTCACACAAATAGCAAGTGGAAGAGCTAGGATTTGAACCCAGACCCTCAGATTTAAATCTACTGCATCACACTTCTACTAGGGGCAGACAGGAGCTGAGCTGTGAGAAATCTGTTTGGCCTTATGTCATTTAGCCTCCACAGACCTCAGTTTCCTCACCTATGAAATTAGAGGGTCAACTCACTGACTTCTGAAACGACTTACATATCTAAAGCTATGATCCAGGGTCCCATAACCAGAAGGTAGCACTCCATGCACTAGGGAAACACTAGAAGTTTTCCCAATAAATACAAAAGTAAAGCAAAGCTGTGTCCTTCCCTACTATTATCTGACAACGCTCTAAAAATACTAGCCATAGTAATAAGACACGAGAAAAGAAAAACTATCTTTATTTGCTGATGACATGATAGTTGACTTAGAAAGTGCTAAAGAAGAAGCAAAGAACCTAATTGAAACAATAGTTTCAGTAATTAACAGTATACAAAATAAAGCCACAAAAAGCAACAGTATTTCTATATGGTCAGCCAGTCAATAAATATTTATTAAGTACCTGCTATGCACCAAGTCATATGCTAAGCACTGCAATAACAAAATCCAGCAGGCAATATTAGAAAGAGAAATCTCCTTCAAAATATGTAAAATATCTAGGATTCAACCTATTCAAAGCACAATAAATTCTTGAATAGACATAATAAAATGCTTCTTAAAGAAATAAAGAACTTAAATAACTAGAAAGAATTTCAGTGCTTGTAGTTGGACTATGTGAATGCAATAAAATAAATAAAATAGAAATATATATTTATAAATATATTATATAACTATATAATATATTAATAAAATATAAATAAATAAAAATTACAATACTACTTAAATTACTTTACAGATTCACATCTATGCCAATCAAACTACCAAAGGAGTGGTTAACAGACAAAATTATAACAAAATGCATCTGGAGAAATAAAACGTCTAGAATCAAGGAAAATAATGAAAAAAATGTAGGATTAAAAGGGAAACAGTAATTCTAGACCTCAAGTTATATATGGGAGTAATCATCAAAATTATTTGGTACTAGTTTAAAAATAGAAAAGTAGATATATGGAACAGATTAGCCAAGGAAGAATCAAGAGATAATTTTACTCAATAAACCAATGTTTGACAAACCCCAAAATGCAAATAACATAGGAAAGAGCTACCTATTTCACAAGAATTGCTAGGAAAACTGGAAAGCAGTCTGGCAGAAATTAAACCTACCATAACATCTTACACAACATACAGTCAGTCCTCAATATTCACACATTATCTTTCATGACCTCAAGCATTTGCATGATTTTATTAGTAACCTCAATTTCACTTTCATGTTGGCAACCGCACACATTCATAGCTACATAGAGTAGAGAGAAAAAATAAGAGGTACAATGCATGCAAGTTTGTGGAGTGGCTCGTATTCTTCACTGGTCTTGTTGATCTAACAATAGTAAAGAGCTCCCCATACATTCATTGTATATTTTCATTGTTTACCTCTAAAACTCAAGTTTCGTGTTATAATTATGCCCCCAAAGAGTAGTGAAAGTCCTCTGGACTCCAAGCCCAAGCATACAAAGTCAGTGGTGTGATTTAGTGAGAAAATAAAGGTGTTGGATAAATTGCCAGAATGTCTGAAGCCACTGCTCCAAGTTTGGTATAAAAAAACTGACAATTCATTACACAGCACAACACCCTCACACCACCATGTGACACAGTAGAAGGTAAGATTCAGGCTAAAAAATGTTTTCGTTTTAAGCATTTTATTTACTGTACAGTATTTATGCGACTTTTGATTTCATGTGTTATGAAAAGTGAGTATTGTAGAAATCAATGTTTTTTATTATTGAGATGTTAGCAAAAAGGTTAAATTCTAAATGTTTTGTGTTTTACAAATTTAATTTTGTGTACTGCATTTTATAGGTTATTTCATAGTTACTATTTTAGGGACAGTGCATATTATCAGAATCAATGTTTTGTTATAAAGAATTGTATGCAAAAAAGTGCATTTTTAGTCCTCTCTAGTGAAAAATTACAACTTTTGGTGGTTGTGGGCACCTAATCCCCTATTTTCCATTGGTTTAATGTAGCAACATTCATATTTTTTACTTCTGCACCATTTTCTAGGATCATTACTCCCATAAAAGTTCCATGAATTGAAAATAAGCTTAAAAAGAAAAAAAAAGTTGAGGATTAAGTATACTACAGCAAATTCAAAATGAACACAATATAAATATTAGGGATCATACCAAAAATAATTAAAATATATGGCTGGAGTGAATTATTCACTAAGAGACAGAGATGATAGCAAAAAATAAAATAAATAATTTTAGTTATGTGAAATTAAGCTTTTGCATAAACAAAATCACATAGCTAGTATAAAAAGGGCAGCAGTTAACTGAGAAGAAAATCTTAGTATGAAATATTTCTGATATCCAAGATGTTTAGCCCCCATGTGGCAACCTACAGTTTAAGAGGCACTGAAAGGATCATAAGTAGAAAAAGTTTAAGAAACCCTGATTTAGACAACAGAAATATATAAGCCCAAAAGCCACTCCCCAAAAGAAATATGGTCAAAAGAATAATTCTAAAAAAAACTCTGAATACTATTAATAACCATATTAAAGAGTGTTCCAAATTGTTAATAATAAAGGGAATATAAATCACAACAGCTTTGTGGTTTCATCCACAACAGAAAATTGGAAAG
>CM053623.1:406829791-406866801 GCA_028646595.1 Phalanger gymnotis
ATGAAAAAAGATAGGAATAGTTAATGCTGGAGGAATTGTAGAAAGACAAGCTCACTAATGCATTGTGGGTGGAGCTATGGATTAGTCCAATCATTCTGAAAAACAATCTAGAACTAAATGTCCATTATCTTTTGACCCAGAAGTTCTACTACTAGGCATATATCCCAAAGAGGTCAATGGGTAAAAAAAAAAAAGGCCCCATATGCACCAAATATTTCTAGCAGCAATTTTTGTAGCAAAGAACAGGAAACACAGTAGATGACCAATAATTAGGGGATGACTAAACAAACAGGAGGGGGGGCGGGAAATGTAATAGAATATTACTGTTCTTTGAAAAATTAAGAATGTCATGAATACAGAGAAATATGGGAACTTACTTGGGCTGATGCAAAATGAAATAAGCAGAACCAAGAAAACAATATACACAATGATGTTGACAATGTAAATGGAAAGAATACCACTAAAATCATCAAAACTGAATCCTGCAAAATTATAATGACCAAGCATAGACTCAAAGAATGTACCTTCCCCTGCTTCTTTGCAGAGGCAGGGTACTATGGGTACTGGAAGAGATAACACACAAACAATTATGTACAAAAATTATATAAACAGGATAAACTGGAAATAATAGCAGAAGGAAGAAACTAAGATAAAGAAGGATTTGGAAAGACTTCTTGTAGAAAGCAGAACGTTAGTTGAAACTTGAAGGAAGCCAAGGAAAGTAGAAGGAAGAGATAGGCAGGGTTAGGGTTAGAATTCTGGATAGCTAGTGACAAAGCCTAGAGTTGAGGGATAGTGTGTTGTGGAGGAAAAACAGCATGGAGGCCAGTGTCACTGAATCAAAGGTTACATGGACGGCAATAAGTTGTAAGAAAGCTCAAAAGATAGAAAGGGGCCAGGCTACTAAAGGTTTTAAAAGCCAAACAGAGGATTTTATGTTTGACCCTGAAGATGACAAGGTACCACAGGAGTTTATCAAATGCGGTAGTGAAATGCTCAGACTTGTGCTTTAAAAGGATCATTTTGGCAGCTGAGTGGACTGGAGGGAGGAGAGATTTGTGGCGGAGGGAGGAGAGATTTGTGGCAGAGGGATCGACCAGAAGACTGATACGCTAGGCCAGGTGTCAGATGATGAGGCCTGCCCCAGAGTGGTAGCGCTTCAGAGGAGAGAAGAGTCCACAGGAGATGTTTAAGAAAGTAAAAATGGCAGAACTCAATAATGGATTGGATATGTGGATTGAAAAAGAGTGAGGACTTAAGAAAGATGCCTAGGTTAGAATTCTGAGTGACTGGGAAGGTGGTGGTAGCTTCAACAATAATAAGGAAATTAGGAGGAGAAAAAGGTTTGGGGGAAAGATAATGAATGAGCTTGGCTCTGGACATGTTAAGTTTCATATGTCTATGGGACATCTAATTCAAGATGTCCAAGAATCAGCTGGAGGTGTAAAGGTAGAAGTCAGGAGACAGGTTAAGGCTGGACAAAGATCTGATAATCACCGACATAGAGATGATAACTGCATCCATGAAGCTGATAAGATCACCAAGTGAAATAGCATAAAAGGAAAAGAAAAACGACAGACCCTTTTGAGGGGCACCCAGTTAGTGGGCATGACTGAAGAAGATCCAGCAAAGCAGCTGGAGATGGAGCAGTCAGACAAATAGGAGGGGAACCAGGAGATAGAGGTGTCATGAAAACCTAGAGAGCTTATGAAAGAGAAGAGAGTGATCAACAGTGTCAAAGATTGTAGATAGGTCAACAAAAATGAGGATTGTTAAAAGGCCATTAGGAAATTAAGAGACTGTCAGTGTAACCAGGGCATGCCCAGTGTTAGGGGACTTTTAGGACAATGGGCTCATTGGAGCACGTTTCTATGGCCAACAAGGAGGCCACTGCATCCCTTGCAACATGAGTCAGGGAAGCCTCCTGTGATGGGCTGCCTGGGTCTTGAAAGCTGGCAAGACTGAGCTAATCTTTCTCCTTTTCTGCCTCTCTTTCCGCTGCTATTTTGGGCCACTCTTGTCTGCTGCATACAGAGGAGGAAGATCACAGTTCCCCCACAGTGTGGGCACCATGAACACAACCAGTGAGAGGGAAGGACTTCCTTGCCTTCTTCCTTCTTTTACCCCAGCTCCGAGAAAAGGGCTTGGGGGTGTTTGTTTCTGTTCTGTGTGATTTGTCCTCCTCGGTTTCAGGTGCCAGAGGGGATCCTTACAATATTGGGAGTTGGAGCCAGGATGCAGGTGGGATGGTACAGCCAGTCAATCTGTCATGGAAGGCCTGAGAAGGCATGGTGCCTAGGATTCAAGCCTGAGGGGAGTTTTAGACTTGGAACTGGGACTATGCTCTATGTGAATGGAGACAAGCTATGAATCTAATCTCTTTCCCCTTTCCATAGCTAGACAGAGGGAAAGGGGATTATGCCTCCCACACTGGAGGAGTAAATTTACATACATATGATTATATCTTTTCAAGTAAATATTTCTGTGTAAAAGCTAATCTGTTTATAGTTAAAAGGAACTGGGGTGCAGAGGACCACCTCCAACATTTGAGAGAACACCATTGTTTGGGCTGGGGCCATTGGCTTAGAACCTAGAAGCCCCACAATCCCCTTCAGAGTGCTGGTGACCCCTGGGGGAAGAATGAAACACAACAACCCTGGCCTCCAGACAGTGAGGATCACAGTAGCCTGTGTGACATAAGTAACTTTGAAGACAGTGATTTCAGCTGAAGCATGAGGCTGGAAGTCAAAATTCAGAGTTTTAAAAAAAAAAGAAAGGAAGGAGAGGCTCCTATGGTAGCCAGTCTTTTCAAGAAGTTTAGGCACAAAAGGGAGGGGAGATATAAGAGGAGGGCTTGTGGGAATGAAAGGATCAAGTGAGGGTTTTTTGAGGAAAAGAGTCATGAGCATGTTTGAAGGCAGTAAGGAGGTAGCCAGAAGACAGGAAAAGCTTGAAGATTAGTGAGTGAATAAAAATGATAAAGGGGGCAATCTGCTGGATGAAATGGGATCACCTGTGCACGTAGAGAGGTTAGCCTTGACAAGAAGGGCCACCTCTGCATGTGAGACCTCCTCATGTGAAGGAGGAAATGGTGGCAGAAAGCATCTGAGTGACATATGAGAAGAGGGGTTTTTTGGTAAATAGCTTCAATTTTATTCAGTGAAATAGAAGGCAATGTTCTCCACAGGGTGAGGGGCAGGAGAGAAATGGTCTGGAAAAGCTAGTGTGGTGAGTGGGATAATAAACTGTAGTGGACCCAAGCAGCATGGTTTTGTGACTTCTCCACAGCTTCGCTCAGCAGCACGTGAGTAGGAGCAAAAGCAGCAAATGATGGTAGCCAAGGCTAAGGCTTGGCAGGGCAAGATCTGTGATGGAATAATGATGCAGCAGATTGATTTTAAAAACCCTAAAATTCAAATCAGGGTCCTTTAACAAAGTGAAAAGTACTATCTGAAAGCAAGAGCTAGCATTATTTGCCATGGCAAAACAATGGAAGCTTTCCCAATAACTGAAGTGATTTTTAAAAATGCATATCCCCTGTCCCACTATTATTTGACACAGTTCTAGAAATGCTAGACATATCAATAAAACAATAGAGAGAAATTAAAGGTATAAACATCAAAGAGGAGACCAAATTGCTCCTAATGTTGTTTTAGTCTGTGATTCAATGAAGAAACTGAGACAATTAATAGCTTTAATAAAGTGGCAGGATACAAAACAAACCGCTCAAATCATCACCATTTCTACAGAGTACCAACAATAACAACAACAAAAGAAGAAATTATAGAAATAGAAATTCAATTCAAAATAATTACAAAATGCATAAAACTGGGAAAAATTAATCTACCAACAGACATATAAGTAACAATTACTAAAAATTACTTATGTAAAAGACGATTTAGATAGTTTGAGAGGTATTTACTGTTATGTTTAGGCTGAGTCAATACGATAATATTCAAATTACTTCATAGTGCTAAACAAAACTGCCAGGGGTTACTTTATGGAAGTATGTATTTGCGTTCCTCGCGGCTGCAATGGCCTTTAGAGTTCATTCCCTGTGATAGTTTCACTGATCAAGCCCTCCTTTTTCCTCCCTCCCCCAGACAGAAGGTTGTCAGTCAGGCCAGCCCTGAGGCACATGACTCAAGTCTAAAGAAAAGGGATGGCTGCGGAAGAGTTTAGAGACAGGGACAACATTTTCTATGAGTGAGGAGCCTATTGTGGTGATTATAATTACTTAATAGAGTACAGGTTTATATCAAGGACATCACAGAAAATGAGCAGAGTGATTGATGAAGCTGACTGAGGAGTGAAAGGAAACAAACATTTAAAGGCAAATTCCATCTCAGTGAATAAGCACTTTGCCACAAAAGACAATAACTCAAAGTCCCTCAGGGAAGATGGAAGAGAGATGAAGGAGCAGGAATATTGCCCCAGACTCCATCTCAGCTAAGTGGGGAGCTGAGTGGTGGCTGGTTGCCGTCATTACTAGCCTGACAGCCAGAAGCTGAGGACCGGTGGAATCCACGAGACTGGGGGTGGAGGTAGTTGGGGACCTAATAAGAGTGGGCAGACTGGGACCGGCCAGAAACTTTCAAGAGCAAATGAAGTACGTACAGTAGGCATTTCAGTAATGTAAGGTTTTAAGCACCAACAGCCTATTCGACTTTAAACATTTCATTTCAAAGCCTGGAATTACATATCATCAGAACCAACTGAAATGTGAAACCGATTCACAGAAATGAAGCAGTAGGTAAAGATGGCTTTGTGAAGCATGGTAATGAATGTGATACTCAACACAGACCTGCTACACCTGAACTCTTCTTTGGGCTTGATGGTTTGAGCAGCTTACAATGATTCTATGTCTTCTCCTACTGTGCAATTCTTGTCCATGTTTTTCCCCTGAATCCTCCATAAAGGTCAGGGCACCCTTTGAAAATGCTTATTAAAATATTTTACTTATTTTTAAATTTAAAATATTTTGCTTATAGTATATTTAATCAATTTTAAAATGAAAAAAATTAAAATGAAAAAAATCCCCAGTGAGGGAAAGCCCTCCTGAACTGAAAAAGGATGAAAACTGTGCCCTGGGGAAAGAAGAGGCCACAGACCCATAGAGGGTTTTGTGCAGGCTGTGGGAACCACCATCAACTGGCAGCTCTGGTTCACTACCCAGTTTCAGGTCACACATCCATGGCAGACTGAAGAAGGTGACCTGTGCCTAGGGGTGGCATTCCAGGTTTAGGAGCATTCTCAAGCAAGGAATAAATTCAGAAATAATTGAGTAGCTGTGTGGCTCTTACCCCAGGAGCAAAGCAGGGTTCCAGTTCCAGCCTCCAAGCTAGTCTGAAGCCTGTGGTTGAATAGCCAGGGCAGAAATCCTAGAACAAAAGGGAGCCTAAGGTTCTGTCAATCAGATCCAACAGAGTTTTCTAGCTGACTAATAGTAGCTGAATTCAATGGGAGTCCACTGGAACTTCCAACCAGGGAAAAGAAAACAGGAGAGTTGCACAGATCCAAACACAGGTCAAGAAGGTGTGGAGCTCAGATTATGAGGGCAGTGATCAGACTTTGCCCTGGATTACACCACTTTGGAAGAACTGAAAGTTACAGGTCCCTAGTCTGTGCTGTTCCTGAGATCCTGGAATAATACAATATTTAATGCCTCAAGAAAGCAGCAGAGAGAACCAAGGAGAATAAAAGCTCAGCTCTGATATTCCTCCCAAAAGTATGCACAGCCCTAATATAAAGTCCAAAGTCGGCAATTAAGCTAGAAGAGTAAGCAAATTTAAAAAAAAAAGAATCCTACTATAAAGAGCTATTATGGTGACAAGGATGCTCAAGACACAACCCCGGAGAAGAGAATGACTACAAAACATCTGCAAGCCAAGCCTCAAAGAAAAAACATATCTTAGACACAAGTTCAACTAGAATTCATGAAAAAAGTAAAGCAAGAGTTTTTAAAAGATTTAAAAATCATTTTAAAAGTCAAAAGAGAGCTCTAGAGGGAAAAATTGGGAAAGAAGTGAGAACCATGGAAGAAAGATATGGAAAAAAAATTAGCAATTCAAACAAAACTTTACCCAAAGTACAAAACTTTAGCTTGCCCCCCAAAAAACTCCCTGAAAATTAGAACTGACCAAATAGAAGCTAGTAACTTCATGAGACAACAGGAAATATTAAGAAAAAAAGTCAAAAGAATAAAAAAGAACATGTAAGGTATTTTGTTGCTAAAATAACTAATCTAGAAAACCGATCAAAAAGAGATAATTTAAAAATTACTAGATTACCTGAGGAGGAAAAAAAAAAGCATAGTTATCATATTCCAGGAAATCATAAAACTATCCATATCTTTTAGAACCAGAAGGCAAAGTAGAAATAGAAAGAATCTACCAGTCATCTCTTGAAAGAAACCCCAAAAAGGGTTTAGGGTTTTATTCTCCAATGAGAACAGAAAGAAAATAGATTTCTTTGAAAATTGAAAATATTAAACTAATTTTTAAGTGAAGATTGAGGAGTCAAAATAAATGCCCCCCAAAAAGTAACATCTAAAGAACAAAAGGTATAATTAGGAAGTATCAGGAGGTAAAAATAAATTAATTAATATTTAAGGGGGGAAACTCATTTCTCAGCATAAATTAATATTATTAGTGGTAGGATAATATAGATAAACTCTTTAAGGAAGGGAGAGGAAATAGTGGGATTAGAATCTGAAATCTTATCACTTGACAAGAGAGACAGACAGGAGGAGTAAGAATTTGGTGGAGTCAGTAGATTGGGAGTGATTTGGCAGTACTGCAAAGTGATCCTATAGAGACAGAGTAGGGCAAGATAAGGCTCTTACAATGATTTCTACTGGGACATTCTACTGGGATGCTTTAGAAGGTCAGCTTCTACAAGATGAGGTTATGCTTCTTGGTATTAAATTCTAGATAAGGTAGGAGGTAATTGGGACCCTAAAGGAGGCAGGCTAGGAAATGATTGAATGGGGAAGGATCCTCTAAAAAGGCACTGTGCTCTATGAGCAAAACAATAGCAGCAGCTCAAAAGAAACATGAGGTGCACAAATTTAGAGAATCTCCACTCCAAATGTACACACAGACTATCCGTGCCTGACCTGCGGTAGAACTTTCTGAGCTCTTATTGGTCCGATCAGCCACAGCTGGCCACACTGTACCTTGACCCTGACATAGTGATATCATTTTGGTCCTCTTCAAGCTCGAAAGACAACCACCAACCAACAATATTGTAACAGGGGGCTACTGAATCATCAGAGACCAGATCTACAGGTACATTCATGATAAGGAAAACTTAGCAAAAACTAGACATATCATGGTACTGTGTCCACATCACTCTTACCACAGCTTAGTTCCTCATATTCTTTCACTTACAAGATCAGGATTGAGATGTCTAAAGATGCTCTCCTCGAGAAGGCTTGTCAGTTAGACAGTAGATAAAGGAGAATAACCAATGCCAAAGGTGAAACAGAGATTAGAAATCTGGTGTGGTTGGGGAGTTTCTCATCACCACTCTTGGTTAGGTGTACGAATGCACCAAACCACCTCCTCAACTACTTCACAGTACATGGAAAGACATTATTACAGCTTCCATCCTTTTAACTATGAAGACAACAAGATCTTTAATCAAGTTGCCATTGCCAGATTTCATATAGTGTGTTCAACATTCAAGGTCTCTGCAAACTCAAGTGGAAATTAATCATAATGAATGTGCAATTAAAGAGGAAGATAAAGATCCAACCAATTCGATAAATAGGGAAACAAATAGGGAGTCTTGAATGTCCTTCTACCCAGTGGCCACTATCCACATCATACCTGAGCAAATCTTAATACTCTCTGAAGCACTGGAAAAGAACCAATCAAGTCAATATATTTCTGAATAATGTAAATAAATGAATTATTCCAGGCACATCACTGGACAATAAGCAGAAAGCATTGGGCTAAGCTCTAGTTTTTATGAGACATTTATCTTAGGCATTGGTTTGGATTGTTTTTATTTTCTGGAAGACAGAGGAGAAAAAAGGAAGACTTCTTTTCTCCTCTTTTTCTTTTCTCTGAGTCAAATGGGAAACTGGTCTTAAGCCAAGAGGTTGGTATTACTGTCTTGTTTTAACTATGTAATATTTATAGAAATGGTGTGAGGAGTTGTTTTTATAAAAACATCACAAACATTAACAATAGTTAAGAAAGGGGCAGAAGCTCATTGTAAGTAATTTAGAAATGAACCAAACTTGTAATCAGGGTATTTTAGCCAATGAATCCATTTTAGAGCAACTTATCCATTTCATACCCTTTAGAGACATCAAGGATCCCTAGCAGTTGATTCTAGTTACTGTGAATTTAAAATGGTCTTTCTGTCCTTAAAAACAATCTATCTTTGAATTTAATTTTACATTAAAATCTTTAACTTGGACTCTTCACAGTCGCAATAATTTTGTAATGTAGCATAAAAGCATATGCTGTGTTGTTTGTTAACAGAAGCAATCTTGGCAACAACTCACATGGTCTATAATTCATAAATAGGATTTCTGATTCTTTCTGTTTTATACACTTTGTCTTCACTTTGTGACACGAATTTTATGTTAAGGCTAAATCTATATTTTCCTATAACATATGTAGATTCTTGTAATTATCACATTCAGAATTTGGAATGAAATTACCAGATGTTTAAAATTTACATATTTAAAAGTAACTTTTTGGGGGGAAGGGAATTTGCAAGGAAGCATGTTCCAGAGGAAATAACATGAGTAAAAAGATGGAAGTAAGAAGATGTACCTTCTTACATATGTTTAGGAAACAATAGTCAGTTCACTTTGGTTAGTCCATAGGAGACATATTCAAGCAGTAGGAAATTGTAGGACACAGAATTTGAGGGAGACCTTATATGGAAAGAGGGTCTCTCTCTCTCAGTTTCAACTATAGTAGTTAGTGACTGCTATCTGAGCCTGTCTAGTCGAACTACATGCAACACCTCCTCAGTCAGGTAATACATGCAACTCCTGCCCTATATGCTGCATATGTAAGGCTGGTCTAACTAAAAGAGGCTTTCCTAATTGGGTCACTGAAACTTCCATCCAAATTGAGCCAGTGATGCTGAAGGTATCCATAGCTGCTTTCCATGGTCCTTGCTATTGCTTCCCCCTTCTGCTAGAAGCAGAAGCTTCCCCATTTAATCTTTTTTCATCACCTTTAATAAAAGGGGGTTTTGCTACCATGCTGTGGTTCTAACCATTCTGGCACCCACACGATTTGAACCCAAAAGCTCCCACAGAATAGTTGGGCAGAATGGTAGGACAGACAGCAAAAAGAAGAGGACTCTAAACTTAAAATGAGAACAGTGATATCAAACAGACATCTTTATCTGTTGCTCTGCCTGGTCTCAACTCCACGGAACAAGATGCTCAACCCAGGATAAGCTCATCACTTCTAATTTCATTACGATGCTGCCACCTAAAGCTTTAATACGATCTCCCTCAGCCTTCTCTCCCCTCTGATTGGAGGGCTAAAAGGTGGACGACTAAAGTCCTCCCAAAGCTCTCCTTTATAAAGGACAAAAAATTTGGACTTCCAGCTCAGTCCACTCCCCACCTGCAGCTCTGCCTGGTTTCAACCCCCCCAGAACAAGATGTCTCCATACCAGGTACTCTTTGCTGTTCCTCCCCTCCTCTCCGACCTCATTTTGTGTGTTGTCTTTCACCATTCGATAGTAAGCTCCTTAAGGGCAAGGGGCTGTTTTTCTTTTTCTTTTTTGTATCCCTATCACTTAGCACACTGCCTGGCACATAGTAAATGCTTAATAAATGTTTACTGAATTGAATTAATGTTAATGACTAGCTGCTTGTGGGTTGAAACCTACTGCATCCCCAGATGGCTACAGACATGTCTGTGGATATCTATGGTTAAGTAAGGAACAGGATTAGTTGCACCCTCTGCATAGCCTGAACCAGAAAAAATATCACCCCCTCCACACCCTCATCCACCCCTAAGCAGAGCAGTAGGGAGTCTGGGATGAGTCCTACTTATTTTGCTCAGCCTCCTGAAGGAAGATTTGCTCCAAGCAAAAGCTAAAAGCAGACAGCTGCAGTTAGATTGTGAAGGGATCTACAATTCACACCTACGGAGGCAAGCAGTACAGAATGCCCCAAGCAAAGAGGCCCATAAGAGATGATCCTCATATCACCAGACTGAATGACCTGAGACACCAGGTACAAATTCTGCCAACAGTTAGCTGAACCTTTGCTAAAGTACCTAATGTAAGCATAGCATAAAGAAAATAATGTAAACGAAAAAGAATTGAAGAGATTTTTACATCTTCCCCCTCTTAGCCTCTTCCCTAGCCACTATGTAGCAGCTTTTCTGCCTGCAAAATCTTGCTAAAAATCTTCAGTGAGGTTAACACCAGGGTTGGAGCTAAGAATGAATACTACTGCTATTCTTATAGAAGCCAAAAACCACTACCACCACCCCACCCCCATTTATTTCCACCTCACTGGGCTATCCTGGCTCTCCACCTCTTGACTCTGCTAGGATGATGGCTAGATGCTGCCGGAAAAGACAACCTACAGAAAGAACCATGAATAGAGGCCATTTCTCAAGATGACCAGTTACACCTGAAGCCCAACTGGGTCAAGACAAAGAGTATGGGGTCACCAGGCTTTAGAACACTAGGCCAACTTGTCAGAAAGGTTTTGCAAATGTAAATGTCTACCTACAGCCCCAAATCATGGAACTGAGCCCTTTGTTCAAGAGGTGGACTGTCAGGAGACAGGATGTATGGAAGACTTTATATGGTATGATGAGGCGAACCAAGGAGGGAGTTCTCCCTCTCCTTCTTCCTCTCCTTCTCCTCTCCTATTCTGTCACACTTGGGCCTCAATCCAGCCAATGGACCTATATATGCTGCCTGCTCAACCAGACAGTATAAGCAATACCTGCCCTCTAGGCAACAGCATACCTCAGTGTGATCTAAATAAAAGGGACTGCCATAACTGGCTCATTGACACTTTGTCCACACTGAACCAGTGTTGTTTCCTGAAGCCACTTCGCAGTCTCTTCCAAGCCTTCCCCCTGCTGCTAGAAACATGAGGCTCCCCACTTTGCCCTACTCTATGTAATCTTTTTTTCTATAACCTTTAATAAAAGTTATTGGTTCTGATTGTCCTGTTGCTCCCACAATTTGAATCTGAGCCCTCCATGAGTGACAGAGATAAGGCTGGAAAGTAGCTTGGAACCACAAAATGGATGGTTTTAATTGCCAGGCTGAGGATTTGGGTTTTTATGCACTATGCTCTTAGGGTAAGGATTTGTTTGTTTATTTATACTCATGGAAGGTAGGAGAAGTCTACTTAATGCTCAGACTATTGAGCCTCCCTTCTCTTTTTCTCTGCCACAGCACCCCCTATCCTTCTAATGCTTTCAGTGATGCTCAACTATGTATGTTCTCTATAATCTTATTTAATTCTACAGCTAACCACATAAATTTCTACTTCTCTCTCCAGGCTTCCTGCATTCTGATCTCACAGTGGGTGCTTTCACATAAAATATTCATTTTTCTCTCTTCCCACTTCAATAAAAATAACCTTTTAAAATTCTTTTCACATTCAAAATTATTTCTTCCCCAATACATTTCAAATGAGTCTATTATTATTGCTTATTAGTAATGCCTTTCTCACTTCTATGGTTTGCTTGGATGCTAAAATGAATTATCAAGATAAGTTTCAAAATCATTTCCTCTGAAGGCCTAGAAAAACAGTAGAGATTTTCTTCTATCTAGCACTTTGATGCAATCTTCCCTGTAGGCTGTGGCAATGAGATAATGATCTTTTAGCATTTCTAGTCCTTTGATCAATAAAAAGTTCCTTTACCAAATGCTAGGTGGCATAGTAGACAGAATAGACAGAGCCAACTGGGTAGTTCCTTTTATTTATATCACACTGAGGTATGCAGCCTACGGGGCAGGTATTGCATATACTAAACTGGCTAAGCAGGTGTTGTATGTAGCACCATTGGCTGGATTCAGACCCTACTGTGGCTAGGCATGGAGTCAAGAAGATCTGAGTTCAAATCCAGCCTCACACACTTGTCTAGCATGTGATCCTAGGCAAACCACTTAGTTTTGTTTGCTTCAGCTTGCTCAACTATAAAATGAGGGTAACAATAGCACATAGGGTTGTTCTGAGGATAGAATGAGATTATAATTGTAAAATGTTTAGCACAGTACCTGGCACACACACACACAGTAAGTGCCATATAAATGCAAGCTATTATTATTCAATGTTTCCCACATGCTTTTCTATGAATTCTAACAGTTATTCTTGGTATCAGATACAAGATGTTGACTTTTTTATTTTATATTGTAGAAAACTGAGAAGAGACTAATCATTCCCAAGGTCATGTAGGCAAAAAAGTTCTCTTTTCACTTAGCCCCTAGATCCAGCTCTCAACAACAAAGTACAGCAACAAAAAAAAAAGTGACTTGGAACAAAATGAATTCTTCAAATACCAAAAAGCCGAAACCTAGATTCAGGTCAGAAAACTGAGCTTAAGAAACAATTTGGGGTAAAATTGTTCAGAAAATACAGTAAGTGGTACTTGAAATGGAGCTACTCAGACACTGGCAAAAACAACATGCCTCCAATCAAATGAGCCCTAACATAACCTTGTAATTTGAGGCCTGCCAAAGAATAACAAAGAGAAGTGCAGTCAGACAATTTCAACAAGGTTCTCTTAGAGACAGGCTGCCCAAATGAATTAGTGACAAATAGAACAAAAAGCTATTTGTGGCTCCACAAGACTCCAGGCTCAAGGCAAACAACAAAGAAATGTTTCACATCAAATCTGGGAAGTATGAACATGCCAAAAATATGATTGGGTCGTAGGTGTAAAGTATTAATATTTCACATTGCAGATGGAGAAACAATGATAGAGAAAAAAGCTAATGCATTTGGCCCAAGCTTTAAGAATAAGATCTATAAGATTAGATCATCCCCTATCACCTTCATAAGCCTTTTATTACACATCCATGTACCAGCTGATGGTCCAACAACTCAAATTACCCTTAACAAACAGGTTTGGCCTGGTTTCACATCCTGACTAGATGTGATTAGGAATCTATAAAACATTTTTAAAGTAACATAGATACAACATTATACCCTAATGCAAAATACAAACTGAGTACACTCCATATGCCCTAAAAACCATAACACAATCAGAAATATACTACTTTTAGAAAAGACAAAGTAGGGAGTACACTTTATATACCCACCCTTGCTCCCAACTAACAACTCTCTCTGCTTTATAAACCACCTATTCCCTATTCAGTAAACCTTCCTAAACTTGACACTAACCTCCCTCTCAAATGTCAAATAGGGAGGTGGAGCCAAGATGGCAGAGTAAAGGCAGGAACTCACTTGAGCTCTCCTCCAAACCCCTGCAAATAGACTATGAAAAGACAAGAGTGAAACAAATTTCCAGTGAAAGACAATTTGGAAGGTCAGCAAAAAAGGTCTGTTGCACCAGGGTGAGAGAGGAGTGCAGTCCAGCACAGACCAGCCCCAAGCAAACTAGAAGCAGGCTTTGGAGGTGACTGAATCAGGGTCAGCAGAGGTGGTTTCCAGACCTCTCAGACCACAGACACTAAAGACAACTTAGAAGGTCAGCAGGACAGGTCCATCACATCTGAGTGAAAGTGGAATGCAGTCTAGAGAAGGCTGCACCAGCACAGCCCTGGCCACAGGAAACTAGGAGCAGGCATTGGAGGTGACTGAATCAGGAGCAGCCAGGTCAGCAGCTACTTCTAGAGCTGTCAACCCACTGAAGGCAAGGGGGTTGGTCAGAAGGAGATTACAGGGGTCTTTTTGCTAGCACTGAGGCAGGACTCTGTTGCTTTGCCCATACTCGGATCTGGGTTATAGTCCTGGGTGACAGTCTCATGGTGAGGAGAAGCACTAGTGAAGCAGAGCTTGTGGCAGCAGTGGAGAGGGAACCCTTCCTCACAGTTCCGGGGCAGAAAAGAGTGTTTGTCATCACTCACAGACCAGAGCACAGGCCAGGAGAGGACTAAATACCTCTCCTTAAATCATACAACCTTGGAAGAACTGAAAACTTACAGGTCCTTAGAAGTATCTGAAAACAGCTGTACAAACCCCCTGAAACTTGGGACAGTGCCCTCCACCCTGAAGCAGAGCCCTACTTTAACAAGGAGTTAAAAGTCAACTAATAGGCTGGTATAATGAGCAAACAACAGGAAAAAAACTCTGACTACTGAAAGTTACAATGGGGACAAGGAAGACCAAAACACACACTCAGAAGAAGACAACAAACTCAAAGCTCCTACATCCAAAATCTTCAAGAAAAATATAAATTGGTCTCAGGCCAAGGAAGAGTTCAAAAAGGATACTGAAAATCAAATAAGAGAGGTAGAGGAAAAATTGGTAAAAAAAAAAAAAAAAAGGATGCAAGAAAATCATGAAAAACAAGTCACCAGCTTTGGTAAAGGAGACACAAAAAAATACTGATGAAAATAACACCTTAAAAAACAGACTAGGCCAAATGGTAAAAGAGGTCTAGAAAGCCAATGAGGAGAAGAATGACTTCAAAAGTAGAATTGAGCAAATGGAAAAGGAATTCCAAAAGCTCACTGAAGAAAATAATTCCTTAAAAACTAGAGTGGAGCAAATACAAGCCAATGACTGTATGAGAAATCAAGAAACAATAAAAACAAAACCAAAAGAATAAAAAATAGAAGACAATGTGAAATATCTCATTGGAAAAACAACTGACCTAGAAAATAGATCCAGAAGAGATCATTTAAAAATTACTGGACTATCCTTAAGTCAACAAACTTTTATTAAGATTTTACTATGTGCCAATCGCTGTGCTAAGCACCAGAGAATCCATTCAGCTCTCCTATTCAGCAATTGTGCTACAGGTACCTCTGGTCCATGGAAAGGTTCAGGTCAGGACAAGACTCTATCAGGCAATGACTTTGTGTTCAATTTTATGTTAAACACTGTGAAAGAGGTAAGAAAATTCCATTCAAACACCATCTCCTCCATGAAGCCTTCCCTGATTTCTTATCCTACAACATCCAGGAAGTATCAATGTTTTCCCCCTACATATATCCCACAGTACTGGATTTGCTCCTGTGATGCACATATAAATTACTTTTGTATCATAGTATTTGTGTAACTGCTATGGCCTTTTCTAGACTGTAAGCTCCACAAGGGTAAGAGTTGTACTTTAGTATCCAACATAGTACTCTTGCACAGTGAGTATCAATAAATGTTTATTTAATTGAAAAAAAATCATGGGACTACCTGAAAGCCATGATCAGAAAAAGAGCCTAAACATGATCTTTCAAGAAATTATCAAGAAAAACTTCCCTGAAATTCTAGAACCAGAAGGTCAAAAAGAAATTGAAAGAATTATCACCTCCTGAAAGAGATCCCAAAATGAAAACTACCAGGAATATTATAGCCAAATTCCACAATTCCAAGGTCAAAGAGAAAATATTGCAAGTGGCCAGAAAGAAAACATTCAAATACCATGGAGCCACAGTCAAGATAACATAAGATTTAACAGCTTCTACATTAATGGATCAGAGGGCTTGGAATATGATATTCCAGAGGGCAAAGGAGCTAGAATTAGAACCAAGAATCACCTACCCAGCAAAAATGAGTATAATCCTTCAGGGAGAAAATGGATATTCAATGAGATAGAGGACTTTCAAGTATTCTTGATGAAAAGACCTGAGCTGAATAGAAAATTTGACTTTCAAATACAAGATTCAAGAGAAGCATAAAAAGATAAGCCGCAAAGGGAAATCATAAGGCACTTAATAAGTTTAAACTGTTTGCATTCCTATGTGGGAAGATGATATTTGTAACTCATAAGACCTTTCTCATTATTAGAGTAGTTAGAAGGCGCATATATGGACAGAGGGTACTGGTGAGAGTTGAATATTAAAGAATTATAGCTAAAAAATAAAAGGGGTGAGAGAGGAAGGTACTGGGACAAAGAGAAAGGAGGAGGTAGGATGGGGTAAATTATCTCATGTAAAAGAAGCAAGAAAAAGCTTTTATAGCGGAGGGAAAGAGTGGGGAGGTGAGGGGAAGAGAGTGAACCTTACTCTCATCAGAATTGGCTCAAAGAGGGAACAACATACACAATCAATTGGGTATAGAAATCTATCTTACTTACCCTACAGGAAAGTAGGAGGGCAAAGGGATAAGAGAAGAGAGAGGGGTGACAGAAGGGAGGGCTGATAGAAGGGAGGGGGGTAGTCAAAAGCAAAACAATTTTGAGGAAAAACAGGGTGAAAAGAGAGAGAATAAAAGGGGGAGGGCGGAAGAGGATAGAGGGAAATATAGTTAGCAACAGTAACTGTGAAAAAGATTTTGAAGCAAGTTTCTCTGACAAAGACCTCATTTCTCAAACATATAGAGAACTGAGTCAAATTTATAAAAATGAGAGACATTCTGTAATTGATAAATGATCAAAAGATATGAACAGTTTTCAGATGAAGTAATCAAAGCTATCTATAGCCATATGAAATACACTCTAACTCACTACTGACTGGAGAAATGCTAATTAAAACAATTCTGAGGCACTACCTCATACCTATTAGATTGGCTAATAGCACAGAAAAAGTAAATGGCATGTTCGAGAGGATGTGGAAAAAATGAGACTTTAATGCACTGTTGGTAGAGTTATGAACTGATTCAACCATTCTGGAGAGCAATTTGGAACTGTGCCCAAAGGGCTATTAAGCCATGCATACTCTTTGACCTAGCAATACCACTACTAGGTCTATATCCCAAAAGAGATTAGAAAAAAAGAAAAGGACCCATACATACAAAAATATTTATAGCAGCTCTTTTCTGTGGGTAGAGAATTGGAAGCTAAGGGAATGCCTATCAATTGGAGAATGGCTGAACAAGTCATGGTATGTGATTATGATGGAATACTATTGTACTATAAGAAATGATGAGCAAGAGGCTCTCAGAAAAACCTGGAAAGACTTGCATGAGCTGATGCAACGTGAAATATACTGTGTACGAAGTAACAGCAATATCGTAAGATGATCAGCTGTGAATGACTTGGCTATTCTCAGCAATACAATGATCCAAGACAACTTTTAAGGACTTATGATGAAAAATGCTATCCATTCCCCGGAGAAAGAACTGATGGTGTCTGAATACAGATTGAAGCATATTTTTTCAACTTTCTTTATTTTTCTTGAGGTTTTTTTTGTCTATGTTTTCTTTCACTACATGACTATTATGGATATGTTTTGCATGACTACACATGTATAACCTATATCGAATTGCTTGCCTTCTCAATGAGGGTGCGTAAGGAGGGAGGAAGGGGGAGAATTTGAAACTCAAAGTTTTAAAAACAAATGTTAAAGACTGTTTTTACATGTAACTGGGGAAAAATAAAATACTAAATAAATTTTAAAAGAAGGGTTAAAAAAAGTCAGTGAATAGTATTCTCAATATATCCTAGTGTGTCTATATGGGAAATAATGACGGAAAAGAATGAAGACAACTTACTGTGGAGACCTAGGGAGGCTAGTAAAGGCAGATTATGTTTGGGGAGGGCAACTAGACTTCTGAAGCAATTAAAATTAGGAGGAAATTCTTTGTTACATGACATAGCAGGAAGAAAGGTATAGAGGGAGAAATTTATGCAACATAAAAACAAAAGATAACAATAATTTATTTTTTAAAAGAAAGTTAAAATAGGAAAGAAGAAAAGGAAGGGACAAAGAGGGAAAGAAAAAGTGATGTGTTTTCCTTGTTATACTATCTATGAAATATATACATAAATCTATAAAATCTGTTGTATATTTTACTTCCAGGATTTTAAAAACGTACATTACAGCCAAAGGCCATTCAAATATAGTACTGTTGGAAATGTTGCAGAGGACATTTATTTTCAAGTATATGTTGAACCAGATGTCCTCTGACAGCCCTTCCGATTCTGAGATTCTGTAATTTCATTCCCAAGACAGTCCTCAAATTACAGGCTGTGCTTTCTTGTCCTAAAACAATAGTCAACTCGCCTGAGTGCAAAACACACGTAAGATACCATACTCGCCATTGCTCATTCACCCAACCGCCTGCCAGCCTCTGCTCTTCCTCATGGTTCCAAACAGCTATTTGACAATGATGACAATAACCCATGGACTACAGGACGCCAGCCTCTTTTAGCCCGAGCCCTACCCCTTTTCTCTCTCCCAGGGTCTTTAAGATCTGCCACCTATTTTCATGCCAAGAGGAAGAACTGTTCAGATTTTTTTCCCCTACTCAATGGAAAGTTGTAATTGTATACTTTCTTTTCATCTTTGTCCTTTCTCCTAATCTGTATAACTAAATAAGCAGTAATGCAAGGTAGCTACGCAGAGTAGCATAGATTATAGGTCAAAAAAAAAAAACCCGACCTGGAGTCATTGCTCCAAGGAGGAGGCAAAGCTATAAACGGAAATGGTATTCTCCAAGTTTTTTGAATGTTGAAAAGATTTCCATTTTCTTATTTGTCATTTTGCCATTACGCAAAAATTTCAACAAGAACTTGGCATTTCATCTTTGTACTGACAATAAATAAAAAGGCAATATATGCTTAACATTTTAAAATATTCTACCAATTACGTCTACAGGCATACATTTATATGCAAATAAAAAATCTACTGAAACTTGGTAGAAAAGAGCATATTACAAGTTTAATAAAGAATATAAACTATCATTTTTTAAAATGTAAGGTTCATTAGTTTCAGTTTGTCATTTATCAACAACCATGTTTCTTTTTTGTCTGGATTTATTTGCAACTCAAGCCAAGGACTTTCATGTAACTTGACTAACAGTTCAAAGTTCACAATGAAACCAACACAAAATCAATGAATTTCAATTTTATCACAAGATTCTCATAATCCAATGAAACAAAGAAGAGTAAGTCAGAAACTTTCAAGATCTCTTCAAGGTCCAAAGGTTTTAAAGCATGTTAAATGTTCCAATTAAAACATGATGGGTACACTGAAAAGCACACTAAACTGGAACCCAGAAGTCACAGATTTGCCTTCAACAAATCATTTCTCCTCACTGGCATCAGTTTCAGTTTCATTCTCTATCATATTCCATTCAAGCCAACAAATATTTACTACACATTCACTCCCTGACAAGTCCTAAAAGAGATTGCCTCCTAGTGGGGGAATACGACATGTATAAAAATGACCTAACGATGTAAGATGAACAGAGAGAACATATCTGTATCTGAGATGCAGATATATAGGCATATCAGAGAGAGAGAAATATGTGTGTGTATATATTTTAAGATTTACAGCTAGAAAGGACCTTAGAGTTAACCTAGTCCAATCGTCTCATTTTACAGACAAGAGAACCGAGAGAGATTAAGTGACTTGCCCAAGATTATAGAGGTAGTAAGCGGCACAGCCAGGGATTCAAAGTCAGACTTCTGACTCTAAGTTAGCACCGTCACTGTAGTACCATGCTACTATCCCACAAGGATTCTGACTCTGGCTCTACATTTGAATAAAAATTTGGTTTTGTTGAATCGCACACAAACTACCTAAATTTGCTTTTTTTTTAATTATTTTACTTCGTCTCCAAGAAGTCTTCTAAGAGGAATTGACTGCTGGGATGAAAATGGGGGGAACCTTGGGAGAAGGGGGCATTTTGTCTTCGAGTTTGTGACAAAGAAGAGGAAGACCAAAAAGAGTCTGAAACATACTCTATTATAGATTTTGGGAGACCCAATTTCAAATGGTGCTTAGGAAGGACAGGTAGATATTACAAACTAGAATTTTATAGATAAAGTCAAACCATGAGGTATAGAAAGCTCTCAATAATAAAATTCTGAATACAAAGAAAAATTATTCTGATGAGGCAAGGAAAAAAGGGAAGACTGAATTGTCTGGATCCACAAAGAAGTCACGACAAGCTTAAATTTTTAAAGAGCCATACACAAAAGATAGAAGCAAGGGTGGGTAACAGAGGATGAATACAAATGTGCAGTAAGGTCTTTTAAAAAACAGTGTCAAAACTATATTTATTTGTTAGCAAGAGAGCTTCTATGGGGCAGAGCTTTTCTAGAGAGGAGCTGATAGGTAGTGATAATGATGCAAAAAGAAAAAAAGAAAAAAGAGCCAATGGAAAGTTTTTTAAAATACACAGAAGAGTACAGAAGGAAGTTCAGAAGGGACACTGACAAGCAGGGTAACTTTGTTACTATTGTGTTAAATTTAATATACACTTTAAAAAAATCTATGTAATAGAAGTTCACAATTCCATACACAAGCCTCATTCTCTGTTCTTTCTCTGTTGAAATGCACATGTTCACTGATATTTGTTAAGTTCATAATAAAAAAAGGTAATTTTTTTTAAAAAGAATGTCTGGAAGGCCAATGCACAGAAGAAGCTGAAGCTAGTTAAGATTACTAAAGAGAGAAGAAAGGGCTGAAGGTGGTGCTATCCTGAGTGAAAAGAGAAAGTTCGAAGAAGAAAGAGGATCACTGCTACTCTGGGTGGATGAGATGGTAATATCAGGCAACAGGGGGAAGACAGAGTTGTTGGATTCCTATACTGCTTCTGTTTTCTAGGCCAAGGATAATGATTTTTGGAATGGAAAGGACAGAACAAATGGGGCTAATAGGGACTTGATGCCTAAGATGAGTAAATGGAGAGAAGGAGAATACCAGCTATCCTTGCAAAGGCCAAGTCACCTAGATGAGATAAACTATCTCCAAGGGTGTTAAAAGAACTGGTAGGTACACTTGAGAGCCCCTATTTGTGAACTTGGAAAGATGATGGAGCATGAGAAAGGCACTGTGGAACTGGAGAAAGGCAAATGTCTCAATTTCCAGAAAGAAAGAGAGTGAAGATTCCTAGAATAATTCTAGAATTTAATATTATAAGAATGTTTAATGAAAAAGGTAATCATGATCACAAAGAGCCAACTCATGTTCATTAAGGATAGATCATTCCAAATTAATCTTGTCTCTTTTTATGACAGAGGTTCTGGACTCAAATATCTGGAGCATGTTGTAGACAGTTTACCTAGGTTATGTAAGCAAATCATTCATGCTATTCTTATGGAAAAACTAGGGAGATGTGGGCTAGGCAATATAGTACCATTAAGTGGATTTAGAACTGATCAAATGCCTAGACAAAGAGCAGTCACTAATAGTTAAACGTCAATTTGGAAAGAAGTTTTTAGTAGAGTGTCCCAGGTATCTAAATTTGGCCCAATGAGTCAAATAAATGTATAAATGGCCTGCTTATTAAATTTTCAAAAAGAGAGGCAAAATATACAATGTATATATATAATGTATATATATTGTGTCAATCTAATAAAATAAAATTTAATGAGGATAAATGTCAATTCTGGGATAAGTACAGAGTGTACACAGGAAAGAGCTAATAATCTTACACTCAGAAGGTTCGAAGAAAAGGTCTGTTTCACTGAGGTGAGAATGTAGCACAGTTCAGCACAGGCTGCACCCTCACAAGCCAGCAGCAGGCCTTGGAGGCAACTGAATTGATGATGTCAGCTCCTGGAGCTCTCAGTCTGCAGACGGTAAGGGGGTCATTAGGAAGGACCCTTTGCTGGCACGGGGATCAGGACACTATTGCATTGCCCATAAATAGATCTGGATCACAATCCCAGGGAGACAAGGCGCACTAGCAGTAGCCAGGATCCTAGGCACAGTTCCAGGCTGGAAAAGAGTACTTGTGGTTGCTCACAGACCATAGCACAGGCCAGGAGAAGAGTAACCAAACTTTTCTTTACATCATACCACCCTGGAAGAATTGAAAACTTACAGACTCCCCAGGACTAGTTCTGAAAATAACAGCAGAAAAAACCCCTCAAGTTTGAGACACTGACCCCTCCACCCCAGAAGTGAGGGCAAGAAAGAGGTGAAAAAAATACAACAACAAAGATAACCTGATCATAGAAACTTACTATGGTGACAGGGAAGAATAAAACACAAACTGAGAAGACAACAATGTCAAAACAACTACATGCAAAGCCTCAAAGAAAAATGTGAACTGGTCTCAAGTCCCCAAAATTGAATTCCTGGAAGTTTCCAGATCAAAGAGAAAATATTGCAAGCAGCCAGAAAGAAACCATTCAAATATCATGGAGCCACAGTCAGGATAGCACAAGACTGAGCAGTTTCTACATTAAAAGACCAGAGGGTTTGGAATATGATATTCTAGAGGGCAAAGGAGGTGGGATCAAGAATCACCTACCCAGCAAAGCTGAGCATAATACTTCAGGGGGAAAATGGACATTCAATAAAATAGAGGACTTTCAAGCATTCCTGATGAAAAGACCACAGCTGAATAGAAAATATGACTTTCAAATACAAGATTCAAGAGAAACATAAAAAGGTAAACATGAAAGAGAAACCATAAGGAATTCAATAAGGTTAAAGTGTTTATATTCCTACAATGGAAGATGATATTCATAACTCTCTAGAATTTTATCATTATTAGGGCAATTAGGAGGAGTACACATAGACAGAGGGCTGGTGTGAATTGAATATGATGCAATGATAACTAAAAAAATAAAACTAAGAGGTAAGAAAGAGGAATGCACTGGGAAAAGGGGGAAAGAAGAGTAGAATGGGGTAAATTATCTCATATAAAAAAGGCACAAAAGGGGGCAGCTAGGTGGCACAGCGAATAGACTGCTGGTCCTGGAGTCAGGAGGACCTGAGTTCAAATCCAGCATCAAAAACTTGATATACTTACTAGCTTTGTGACCTTGGGCAAGTCACTTAACCCCAACCGCCTTGCCTTCCTCCTTCCAAAATACAAATAAACAAAAAGGCACAAAAGAGCTTTTACAGTGAAGGGGGAAAGGGTGACAACAGGCAGGCAACACTTAAACCTTACTCTCATTGGAATTGGCTCAAAGAAGGAATAACATACACACTTGGTTGGGTATAGAACTACGTCTTACCCTAGAGGGGAGGAGGATAAGAGAAGAGAAGAGGGAGCTCCTAAAAAGGCTGGTTGGGGGAGGTAGTGATCAGAAGCAAAAAATCAAATGCTCTCTTAGAGTACACTAAGAGAAGCATGGTGCCTAGGGCTAGGGAGGTAACAGTCCCACTGTGCTCCTGTCACGGGCAGGACACAAAGTACTGTTTTCTATTCTGAACACAATACTGGTTAGTTAGAGAGTATACAGAGAGCAACCAGAATTGATTGAAGGCAATAGAGATGTTTTGCCTGGAAAGAAAGAAGACTTTAGTGAGAATATAGCAGTTGTCTTAAAGTGTGTGAAGCACCCAGAGGGCAGAGCTAGGACAAATGAGCAGTGGAAATCAAATCTGCTCAATGGTCTCACAAATCTGCAAGGAGTCTTTACCTCTCGTGAGAATAAAAAGCAATGCGTGATGTGTAACTAGAAGTAGCTTGAGCTTGTGCTCGGCTCTAGAAATCCTGTTACAAAGGAAAAACATTTTAGCAATCGGAACTACCCCAAAATGGAATGGACTACCTGTGAGGGTAATGGGTTCTTCTGTCTTGAAGTCATTTATCACCCATGTCATAGAGAAGATTCTGGGTCAGGTACGAGTTAGGCAAGACAGAATCTCAGGTCCCCTTCCAACTCTGAGATAATGGGACCATGATTTTGTGAATCGTATTTAATAGGTAATTAAAAACACACGCCTGAATCTCCTCTTCCTATCAGAGAGGTGGTGGACTCAGGCACCACCTGAGACACGATATATTTTTTGGACATGGCCGATGCAGGAAATTGTTATGGCTGACTATGCATATTTGTTACACGTTTTTCTTTCTTTTTCAATGGAGGTAGTGGGAGGAAAGGGAGAAATAGCAGATTTTCATTCATTGAAAAAAATATAAAATTAAACACATATGTATATGTGTGCATGTATGTACACCTAAGGTTAAATTACCTCAAGGTCATCGAGTGAACGGGTAATACTAAATCTCTTGGATCTTCCAAATGATCTCCGAGTAGAGGTACGCTGTGGAGTATGAGCCAAACCAATTCCAAGTCCAAATTTTGAACCCTAAAAGCAAAAGAGAAAAGTTTCTTTAGTTATTCTCTAAGGATCTGGAATTTCAGTTTCATCATTGATACAGGTCTCAAGAAGAACAGAGGAAAACAACTGAGTAGCTCTTCTGTGAAGAAGAATAAAACCCTGCCCAGAATTACCGGAGAGGAGAAGGCACCGAGAGTCTGCAATGCCTGACAGGGGAGGGAGCACTCACACTCCTGAAGTCATGATGGGCATCAGGCTAGAGCTACACCAACCCCGAGCACAAAGGTTCTCCTTCGCAGGTGAGTTTTCGGGAGTTTTATAAATGTCACAGAAAGTTAAAGAAATCACCTTAAAACCAGAACTAAAATCTGAATCTCAAACTCTCTCAGATGCATACAAATAACCACTAGTTTCTACATTTCTTCTTTCTCCTCAATGAAATTTCCATAATTTATTATTTGGGAAATTTAGAAGAATAATTTTGGAAACTCAAAGCCAAACCCCTCTCGACCTAAAGGGAAAACAAGGCACACAAATGTCTGCTTATCTTCAAAGGCAGCTTTATTATCTTTTATCAAAAACAATCATAGCTTTCTTTCCAAATGCCCCAGCTCAAATTTCTCTTCTCTGCCTGCTGCGCTCATTTGACTTGGGTCATTCTGCTTGCCCTTACTTCATTCCTAACAGGAGTGATATATGATGTGTTCTTCAAGTTGTCTAGCCAATAACTAAGTAATGCTTTTATAGAGCACGATATTTGACAGCTGAGAACCAAATTCAGTCTTAGACTCTTAAGAGAAGAGCTGTCTGACATGATCTCTCAACTACAAGTGTCTTCACTGCCCCAAATTCTCTTGTGCTTAAGGTGTGTATATTTTGTATATTATTATTCATGTGCATGTTGTCTCTTCTAATAGAATGTAAACTCTCTGAAGTCAGAGATTGTTTCATTTTTGCTTTGTATTCCCAGCACCTAACACAGTGTTATGATGAATATCTGGCCACTAGACCCAGATGGCTCTGGAGGAGAAAGTGAGGCTGGTGACTTCGCATAGCCCTCCTTACTCAAATCAAAGTCAATTGCAAGTCATGTTATCATCTCCCTGATGTCATGGTCCTCTTCGAGAATGAAGGACAAACGCAACAACCTAACATAGTACCTAGAATATATTATTCAGTCATTTTCAGTTATGCCCAATTCTTTGTGACCCCCTTTGGGGTTTTCTTTGAAAGGATACTGGAGTGGTTTGCCATTTCTTTCTCGAGCTCATTTTACACAAGTGTCTGAGGTCAGATTTGAATGGCGCAAAAGATCAGTCTTCCTGAATCCAGGCCTGGCACTCTATTCACTGGGCTACCTAGCTGCCCCTACCTAGAACATAAGAGGTGCTTAATAAATGCTTATTCAGTGACTAATTAAAGTGAAATAAGACTGGAAAGGTAGCCTGAAGCCAGCATTTGAAGGGCCTGAAATGTCAAGTGGAGGAATTGTTTTTTCTCATGGGTGATAGGGAACCACTGCAGCTTTTAAAACAGGAGAGTGATATGGCCAGAGCTGTGCTTGAGGAATATCTATTCTGGTCACTCAGGGAGAGACGGATTGGTGAGGGGAGAGGCTAGAGACCAGGAGACCAATTAAGAGATTACTGCAATAGGTTAGTTGAAATTTGTTGAGGGTCTGAACTACGCTGACAGTTTTGTGAGTAAACATAAGTCAGATCAGCAAGACTTGGCCGCTGATTGGCTACGGGTAGTGAGAGAAGAATCAAGGATAACTCCTAGGGTTCGAACCTGATTGACTAGAAAGATGGTGGTGACCTCATTAGAAAAGGGGAAATTTAGAAGAGAGATAGATCTAACAGGAAAGACAACGGGTTCTGTTTTGGACACAATGATTCAAGATCCCTACAGGATATCCAGGTGAACATGTCCAACAGACAGTTAATGACGTGGGACCTAGAATTCAGGAGACAGATATAGGCTGGATAGGTACATTTAGGAGTCATGTGCATAGAGAAAGGATCATAGAATCAGCTTAAAAACTAATAAGATCACCAAGAGAGTATATAGAGACCAAATTGCTCCCAAGCTTCCAATGAGAATCCAGGTATGATGATAGCTCTGCTACTCCTGACTTCCTGATGGCACGTGCTTAAGTGACTGCAGCAAGGAGGCATATGGCTCTAGAGGAGAAAACAGGCCTCTAGAGATCATGTGTCCCAGGTAAAACCTGCATCTTCTTTTTTGTACAGCATTCATCACAAAGCTACACAAGTAACCTCTCTTTAAAAAAAAAAAAACACTTTTGGGCCAATCATTCCTTCACTTAACTATCTGCACACTTACCATGGGCAAGGCACTGTACTAAATACAAATAATAAAGGAGCTCCTGCCCTCAACAGAGAACAGTAGGGAAGATCAGACCAGTTTTCAACAAAGTAAAATGTGATAATGCACAAGGACAAAGTTAGGATCAAATTACTTTTGGCTGGAATAAGGGAGAGGAGAATGAGGGAAGGCTTTATGGAGATGACATCTAAACTGGAATTACAAAGGTAAAGGGGAATGGAACAGCCAATGCTGGGGGTTAGAAATTGCAGGTAGAAAGAACAATACAAGCAGAGGCACAGAGGGAGGAAAGAATGGTTAGGGCATGGTGAGTATAATTTAGGTTGGCAGAAGCGTAAGGTGTGTTAGGGGGAGCTGTAGGAGGAAAAGTTGGAAAGGTATACTGGAGTCAAGTTGGGAGACCTTCAATAGAAGGTAAAGGAATGTAGACTTTACTCAGTCGTTAGTGCACTCTCCCTCTCCAAGTTATTTCGTATTTATTTATCCATTTACAGGTCCTGTTACGAATGAGTCCTTTTCCTGCTTCTTTGATCTCTTTGGAGGAGAGTCCTGGGATATGATTCCAAATTGCTTTAAAGAATGGCTATATCAATTCTTAGCTCCACCAACAGAGCATCATTGTGCCTGTTTTCCCATAGTACCTCCAACACTTGTCATTTTCAGGAGCTCACATGGGGACAGAAGAGCAAGAAGGGCAGAGTTGCTGAATCATATATTCTACAGAGGGGAGGAAAGTGTAAGAATCCTGGAAATGTAGCACGAGGCCATGCTGTGAAGGTCTTTAAGAAGCAAACAGAAAATTTTACATTTGACCCTGGAGGTGACAGGTAACCACTAGAGTTTATTGAGGTAAGGAAGGAGGTGACATAGTCATACACGCACATGGGAAAATCACTGGTATCTGAGGGAAGAATTGATTAGAATAGTGAAGGATTTGAGACAGGAAAACCAAACAGAAGGCTACTGCAATGGCCCAGGTTTAAGGTGATGAAGGTCTGAACCAGTTTGGCAGCTACATGAATAGAAAGAAGATACAAATGAGAGCTGATATGAAGGCAGAAACAAAAAGATTTGGCAACAGATTGTACTGAGTGCTAAGGAGGAGTCAAGGATGATGCCAAGGTTGAGAGCCTGGGTGACTGGTAGGACCGTGGTACCCTAAGGAGTAACAGTGAAGTGGGCAAGAGGGGAAGGTTTGGGGATAAAGATAACGAGTTCTGTTTTGGACATGTTGAATTTGAGGTGTCTAAAGAACATTCAGTTCAAGATGTCCAGGAGGATGTAGTGATATAAAACTGAAGTTCAGAAGAGAGGTTAGGGCTAGATTAGTAGATTGAGGGATCATATGGTTAGAAATATCTGAACCCGGGGGACCTGAGGGGATCACTAAATGAGATAGTATAGAGGGAAAACCTTTGGGGAGACAACCTGTGGTTAGCAGATGCAACCTGGATGAAGATCCAGCAAAGGAACCTGAGAAGAAACAACCAGACAGGTAAAAGAAAACTCAGAAGTGAAAATTTTCACAAAAATTTAGAGGGCAGAGAATACACATGAGAAAGGGGAAATTGATAGTGTCAGGTGAAGAAGTATGAGGATTGAGAAAAACCCATTCATTTCGATCATTAGGAGATCACTGGTAACCTTAGGGGGAGCAATTCCAGTTGAATTATGAAGCTGGAAGACAGATTGCAGAGGGTTTAGAATTCAATGAAAGGAAAAGCTGAGGTAGCCAGTATATGGATTTCTCATAGAGTTTAGCCATGAAGGGGAAAAGAGGTATAAAATGGTAGCTAGAGGGGATAGTCAGATCAGGTGAAGACTTTTTTTAAGGACAGAGAAAACATGGGCATGTTTAAAAGCAGTAAAGAGGCAGCCAGTAGATAAAGAGTGATTGAAGATTAGTGAGAGTGTGAGGATGACAGAGTGGGCAATGTGCTGGAGAAAAAAAGATGGAAGATAATCTAGGATATGTATAGAGGGGTTTACCTTAGCAAGGAGAAGGATCAACTTCTTCATCTGAGACATGAAGAAGACAGTGAGGAAAGAAATTCAAATGATGTGGTATTTGTAAAAATCAATAGCTTGTCTGATTAGTTATGACTGAAGCTGCTTTGCTTGTACATAGTTATCTCTAGTCTGGGGTTGATTTTGACCTTTGCTCTAACAAGTTAATGGTCTGACAATGCACAGACAAATAACTCAGAAATGACTCCCACGTTGGTAACCAGTTATTTCCTGACTTATATGACACAGTCAGTATCATTTCTTTTGACATTTTGTGGTATTCATTGCAACCAGTACCCTTCCAATTCTTTTCTCAAATAAAATATTCATAATATATGAGTGGGAACCCTCTGAGTAGTCTACAACCTTTGGCCTCTTATTTCTTATTTCTGAACTGTATTTTCCAACTTTTTTTTAACTATCCTTCCCTTTGCATGACATCATCAAGAATTAAAATACATGTTGACTTAGTCTGGAGGATCAAGTTTTTCATATAATTTCTAGATGTTGGCACACACATAAGCTGAAATTACCTTCATGCTCGTCTTTTGGTTTATGCTGGTAAGTATTTCATGACAAGTATCACATGAAAGGATGTTTCTTATAGTCTTCGAACATAGAATAAAACCAATTCATTTATTTGCCTCACCAAGGATGATCCATGAGGATCCTTCCATTAGGTCAAACTTCCTTAGGTCTTCTGGCTTCATTTATAGCAAGAATGTCAACATCGTTAAGGCTCTGTTTCTTTAGTAGTATATTAACTCACTGGACAGTAGACAAGAACCTCAATTTATATAACCAATAGTTAAAGTAGTATTTATAGACAATCTAAAACTGTGTTTCTTAAGGCCCTCTAGCACTATAACCCTAGAAAGAGAAGGCCAATGTACTAAAGTATGGGCCATTTTAAAATGTATTGTTGTTGTTGTTGTTTTATGGGTTCATGTGTCCAAATGACATGATGCTTTCCTGTACTTAGCCAGTCAGGTCCTTGGACCAGTAACACATGCAAAATCTGCTAAAGTTGGATGGGAACTTGGGTCATCTCACACAACGGGCATAATATAATAATATCATTGTAATACACCATAAACCAGAATGTTACAAAACTCATAATAACATTTTAAGCCCATCACCCATTTACAACATTGGTCATATGGAACTTCTGCCTTCTGGGAATGCAGTTTTGCCTAATACTGCTTTTTCTCGGACCCAATCAAAGACATTAGGTAAAACATACTTATTTCAAGACCATTTTATAAAAAGGAAGACATCAGGGGCATGCTACTCCTTCTAGCCTTGTCTTCTCTGTGTGACCTATACAGACCCGCAGAAGAACCTTAACTTCTTTATTCAATCTTATACTCTTTCGATCAATGACTAACCCTTTTCCTACAAACGTCCACAATATGACTAACCTCATTCTGTCTCTCTGTCTGTCTGTCTCTGTCTCTCTCTGTCTCTGTCTCTCTCTCTCATCTATGTGCAAAGCATACTGAATCATAGGCGGTGTTATTTTTATCTGAACAAAGCAGAAGAAAGGTGACAACTGCAGGTACATAATAATGGTAGCCGACTTATCTGGGAAGACTGAATGTAATGTGGCATGAGAGACACTAGAGGGCCTTTGACCAGGCAGTCACAGTCACTAAACCTTTTCTTTGGATAAAGGAAGCATCCACAGCCTAAGATTCCCACTGATATAGGA
Source organism: Phalanger gymnotis (assembly GCA_028646595.1). Classification (NCBI taxonomy): domain Eukaryota; kingdom Metazoa; phylum Chordata; class Mammalia; order Diprotodontia; family Phalangeridae; genus Phalanger; species Phalanger gymnotis. The sequence continues at coordinate 406,859,916 of CM053623.1, forward strand.
AGTCTGATGCTGAGACGTGTGCTGCTTGTCTAAACCAAAAGACTAGTTGGTGGCTGACTTTTTTTTTTACAAGTTTCATTATATGTATATCATTCATTCATTCATTTATTCTAATGAGAAGTTTAAAGAAAAAACACTCTCCTGTAGAGGTTCAATCTTGAGGCAAGGGCTCCTGGAAGTAGTCCTGAAGAAAGAAAAAGGAGGCATGTTGTTTTAAGCGGCCTCAGACAGTCTCTTTCAGTTCTCAGATTCAGTGATCCATTAATTGATACAAAAAAGCACCAAGAAAGGAAGATTATTTTGCCAGAATTTTGGCCTGTCAATAATTTGAAATCTGTCCTTGACATGTGTCACTTGTCTGAGGGTTTCTGTTTAAACTCATCTACAAAGTGTCTTATATTTACATTTCATAGTACATTTTTAAATTAATACATTCGTGTTTCTATACCAGAATATAAAGGTATCAGTGATCAACACACAAAAAAAAAACAACTAACATATTAAGATCTTTCTTCCTCCTGTCTTTCTGGAACAATGTCAGGCAACAATAATAATAATCCTTTGTGTTCACATTGTACCTTACTTTACTGAATCTGGCATTTAAAACCTGCGTATGAATACTGGCTCTTCTGTTTACTACTTGTGTGACCCTGGACAAGTGTTTTAACTTCCTTGGACTTCAGACTTCAGTTTCCCCATCAGCTCATCAGTTGCTAACACCTTCCTTTCCTGAAATTACACACACACACACACACACACACACACACACACACACACACAGAGATATGCGTGCGCATATTTAAGTACGTATATGTATAGATGTGTATTGCACACATACATATATACACACATGTTATATTTAATTTTTATACACATGTAGTTTTCATCCGATAAAATGTAAATTACTCGAAGGCAAGGAAAGTTTCACTTTCGTCTTTCTATCCCAACAGCCAACACAATGTCTGACACGTAGAGGAACTGAACAAACGCTTGTTGAATTGAATTGAATAGAATCTACAAAATGAAGGGCCTGGCCTTGATGTTTAAGAGATCTGTGATCCCAAGGCTTTATCTCACTCGATCCTCATAACTACTCTGTGAGATGGGTGCTATAGTTAGTCTTACCATTTTACAGATGAAGAAGCGAAGGTTCAGAAAAAATAAATGATCTGCTTAAGATCAAAGAACTGGGAAGGGGCACAAGTAGAACTAGAAGCCAGGGCATTCAGCTCCAGGCCAGCTGTATCATTCATGTATTCTGTATTCATCTAAACAGTATCTTTATTTCCACAAAAATGGCACAGGTATAAAACTGACGCTATCCAACATCGGATACTGTGATTTCCTAACAAACTTAAACAACAAAAGACAAAATCTAAGAATAAAGTGGTTTGAAATTTCTGCACATTAAAGAGCGACCAGCTTGAAGCTCTTCAACTTCTGTCTTCCCTTTCCACCTGAATGAAAATCTTGTTCTTTATCTCTGGGAGGAAAAAAAAAACTCGCAATGATTCATTAAAAAGGCACTCTAAGTCACATTTTAAAAACATGATCTTCCTTTTGGTTGTTACTGTTCAGTAACACATACCTGCTTCTGAGAGTAAAAATGAGTTAAGTACCTTCACAAAAACACACCTGCACATACAGGTCAATTTACATGAAGTCTCTCAGATATGTATAGGAAGTAATATTCTATACCAAGACACACCTGCCTTTGAGGAACACATAAAATACCTCAAAATAATTATAAAAATAAGAACCAAACCATATGATAAAAGAGGGGCTTTGCACAATGACCCAAAACTATGTCCAACAATTGATGGAGACAAACTTTTTCTAAAATTGTGACCCCGCCAAGAAAATTCAATTCAATTCAATAAACATTTATTAAGTTTTTACTGTGCATCAGGCATTGTGCTAGTGCTGGAATAGGAATGGAAACAGCCCCAAGCTCCAAAGAGCTTGCCTTTCGTCTATCAAAGGGTATGTATTCCCCTACTATTAGTTTTCTCAGATGTTCTTAGTTAAAAACTGGGTTGCCATTTTATTGGGCAGCCCACAAACCCCTGAGAGCAGTAAGGGGCTGCAGTAACCTTAAATGGGAAAGATCCAACATATTTTGGCAAAATCCCTTAATTATACCTGAAAACAAGCAGAGCAGCCAAGGTAAGGGCAAGGTAACCAATGTTCTGAAGTACTTACATCATGACCTACGATCAACCACATTTCAATTCAACAAGTATTTATTGACACCTTCTCTGAACAAACCACTGTGTTAAGACCTTTGGGGAAAAAGGTAAGACAAATCTCTGTCCTCACAAAACTCATATTCTAGCTGGGGAGACAGGACATAAGGAGGTAATGTGGATTTAGTATTCAAAGGCTCAGCTTCGAGCCCACGGTGTCTTGGACAGAATACTGAAGTGAGAGCGTCAAGGAAACCTGCGTCCAAGTCCTGCTTTTGCCAATGACCTTGAAAAGGTTATTTCACCTCAACGGGTTTCAATTTTTTTCATCTGTAAAACAAGCAAGTTTGACTGAATTATGCCTAAGAATATTCATAACCGATGAATCCTGGCCATGACCCAAGCTGTATAATCTCGGACACACCAATTTTTGAGCCTCAGTTCCTTCATCTGTAAAATTAAATTATCAGTACTTAACAGTATACCACCTCCCTCTCAGGTTCCACTGTGAGGAAAGCGACTTGTAAACTGTGAGTTAGAAAGTCCTGGATGGCTCCCTTTTGTCTCTAAGGTAAAACACAAACTCCTTAGCTAAGTATTCAGTTGTTCTACAATCTATCTCTAACCTTAGTGCATTTTACTTCTTTTCACATAGTCTACATTCTAGGCTGATTATAGCACTGGTATCTACCAGAATCTCCCCCAACACAAGTTAGGCCCTACTGCAAAAGAGATTAGCTTTTCCTCAAAGGAGGCAAAGCTGAACTCAGGACCAGACTGGACCTGTTTCTCTTGATGCACCTTCTTTCCCTTGGTTCCTCCTCCTTTTCTCCCTAAAAGAAGACAAAGTTGTCCCAGACCTGGTTTCCTGAAGAAACTTCCTGGTCACCTAAGGCAATAAAAAGTCTCAGCCTTGACTAGACTAGGCGTCTCAGATTTGATAGGTGCCTAAAATCATGCCAGTCACCCTACCCTATCCTGATGACCTACTCATCGGAAGCATTTCCATAAGGAGGGAAGGAAGGAAGGTGGGGCACACTACCAAAGTGCAAGCTAAGCACCAATGTATCTTTCTTGTATGTGTTAGGGAAAAGTAAACCTCCTTTTTGTTAGTTTAACTGTTCAATGACTTTCAAGCGTCTTACTTCATCTCAAAATCAAACATGAGTTAAATCCTAGCATTAGGATGAGCACTAGCACAGCTCTTCCTCAAATGGAACATTCCTGAATTTCCTCACTCTGAATTTGCACAGGCCATCTTCCGTGACTAAGATGCACTTCCTCCTCACCTTCACCTCTCAAAATCCTTCTCTTTCTTCAAGGCTCAGCTCAAATGTCCTCTACTATGCCTCTTCCGATCCCTGCTCTACCCCCAATTGTTAATATACTCTCTCCTCAAATTACTTTATATTTATCTGTTGAATCCTTTCCCTAGTAAAATGTAAATCCTTTCAGTGTAAAGGCTTTTCATTTGTGCCTTGTACTAATAATTATTTCCATTTTATTTAGATAAAAGTGTGAGCCACTATTACTACAATACAAGAAGTAGCATGGTTTGGAGGAGAAAGCACTGAACTCAGAGTCCAATGACCCTGGATCTAGTCCTAGTTCTGGTCTATAAATACTTCTCTAAGCCTCAGTTTCCTTAGTTAAAATAGGAAGCATAAAAACATGTTCTCTTCCTACTTCACAAATGCTTTGTGCTGCCTTATAAATACAGCAGCAACCATCAAAACTACTTGGTACTGGCTAAGAAACAGTGGTGGATCAGTGGAATAGGCTAGGTATAGTAAGTCAATGTTAAGTCAGTCAACATAGTTGTCAATGACAATAGTAATCTACTCTTTGATAAATCCAAAGACTCCAGATTCTGGGATAAGAACTCACTATTTCACAAAAACTGCTGGGAAAACTGGAGAATAATACGGTAGAAACTAGGCATAGAACCAGCATTTTACACCATGTATCAAGATAAGGTCAAAATGGGTGCATGATTTAAGTATAAAGGGTGATACCATGAGCAAATTTGAAGAGCAAGGAATAGTTTACCTGTCAGATCTAGGTAGAAGGGAAGAATTTATGACCAAGCAACAGATAGAGAACATAATAAAATATAAAATGGATCATTTTGATCACATTAAATTAAAAAGGTTTTGCACAAAGGCAATGCAACTAAGATTAAGCTGAGAAACAATTTTTACAGTCTGTATCTCTGATAAAGGCCTCATTTCTAAAATACATAAAAAACTGAGTCAAATTTATAAGAATATAAGTCATTCTCTAATTGATAAATAGTCAGAGGATATGAACAGGGAGTTTGCAGATACAGAAATTAAAGCTATCTATTGTCATATGAAAAAATGCTCTAAATCACTACTGATTAGAGAAATGCGAATTAACTCTGAGAGACCATCTCATATCTATCAGATTGGCTAATATGACAAAACAGGAAAATGATAAATGCTGGAGATGTGGGAAAATTGGAACACTAATACATTGTTGGTGGAGTTGTGATCTGATCCAACCATTCTGAAGAGCAATTTGGAACTATACCCAAAGGGCTATAAAACTATGTATACCCTTTGATACAGCGATACTAGGTCTGTATCACAAAGAGACCATAAAAAAGGGAAAAGGACCCACATGTACAAAAATATTTATAGCTGCTCTTTTTGTGGTGGCAAAGGATTAGAAATTGAGTGAATGCCCATCAACTGGGGAATGGGTGAATGAGTTGTAGTAGATGAATGTAATGAAATATTATTGTTCTATAAGAAATGATGACCAGGCAGATTTCAGAAAAACCTGGAAAGACTTACATTAACTGGTGCTGAGTGAAGTGAGCAGAACCAGAATAACATTGTACACAGCAACAGCAAAACTGAGCGATGACCAACTTTGATAGACGTAGCTCTTCTCAGCAATACAATGATCTAAGACAATGAGTCTAAATGCAGATTGAAGCATACTATTTTCTCTCTTTTTTTCTTTCTCATGGTTTTTCCCTTTTGTTCTGGTTCTTCTTTCACAGCATGACTAATGTGGAAATACATTTTATATTATTTTACATGTATAGTATATATCAGATTGCATGTCGTCTTGGGGGGGGGCGGGAAGGGAGGGTAATAAAATTGAAACTCAAAATTTAATAAGTGAATGTTGAAAACTAAAAATTAATTTTAAAAAACAAATGTGAAGATCACATGAGATAGTATCTGTGAAAGCTCTTTGAAAACTGCAAAGTGCTACACAAATGTAAGGTGTTAGTATTATTATAGTAAGTAATTCAATGATAACACAATACAAGGCTGTCTTTGATTAGGGGCCAAAGGAGTGACACAGTGGTTCAGGTGAGATCAAAGGAGGCTGGCTTGGGTAGGCAGGAAAGGTTTCATTTAAGTAGTCAGCTAGATTTTCAAAAGTGCTATCAAAGGAAAATAATCCAATAATTTAATCCTTTGCAGGAGGGGCAAAGAAGGAGTTAAGAACATATATTCTGCCAGCTATAGTCTCTGTTTCTTTAACAAGAGTCCTATAACAACAAGCCTAGAACAAACAAATAGACAAAAAGTTATTCTGCTCTTTAAAGATTGACCATGTATAGCACAGTATAGAAGAAAGAATAGACTTAGAGTTAGAAGACCAGGGTTCAAATTTCAGCCATGTTCCTTACTACTTGCACGACCTTGAGCAAATGACTTTATTGGGTCTCAGCTTCTGTACCTTCAAAACAGGGACAAACAGAACAAGTCTAAAACTCTCTTCCATATGACCCCTGAAATGACACCAGTTTCTATTCATGTAGACTACAGTCTTACTATTGGATTCAAGTCCACTAAAATCCTGATATATTTTTTTTAATTTATTTTTTTATTTTTAGTTTATAACACTCAGTTCCACAAGTTTTTGAGTACCAAATTTTCTCCCCTTTCCTCTCCTCTCTCCTTCCCCACAAGACGGCATGTAATTTGATATAGGTTCTACGTATGCCTTTACATTAAACTTATTTACACAATAGTCAAATTGTAAAGAAAAATTATAACCAATGGAATGAATCATGAGAAAGAAGAAGCAAAACCAAAAAAGAAGAAAAAAAAGAGACAGCAAACAATTTGCCTCAGTCTGCATTCAGACTCCATATTTCTTTCTCTGGATGTAGATAGCTTTTTCCATCATGAGACTTTGGGAGATGTCTTTGAACCTTGTATTATTGAGAAGAGCCAAGTCTATCAAAGTTAGTCATCATAGATACCATGTGTCTGTAAGCGTGTATAATATTCTCCTGGTTCTGCTCCCCTCATTCAGCATCAGATCAATTAGGTCTTTCCATGTTATTATGAAGTCCATCAGCCACCCATTTCTTATAACACAACAAATAGTATTCCATTACATTCATATACCACTACTTGTTTAGCCATTCCCCAATTGATGGGCATCCCCTTGATTTCCAATTCTTGCTACCACAAAAAGAGCTGCTATAAATATTTTTGTACTGGGGCCATTTTCCACTTGTATGATCTCTCTGGGATACAGCCCTAGAAGTGGTATTGCTGGGTCAAAGGGTATGCACATCTTTATAGCCCTTTGGGCATTGTTCCAAACTGCTCTCCAGAATGGCTGGATCAGTTCACAACTCCACCAACAACATAGCAGTGTTCCGATTTTCCCACATTTTCTCCAGCATTTATAATTTTCCTGTT
>CM053623.1:406866901-406883801 GCA_028646595.1 Phalanger gymnotis
TTATAATTTTCCTGTTTTGTCATGTTAGGCAATCTGACAGGAGAGATGTGGTACCTAAGAGTTGTTTTGATTTGCATTTCTCTGATCAATAGTGATTTAAAGCATTTTTTTCACGTAACTATAGATATCTTTAATTTCTGCCTCTGAAAATTGCCTGTTCATATCCTTTGACCATTTATCAACTGGGGCCTAATATATTTTCTACACAAACTATCACTGAGCCTCACCTTTTCCATCCTGAATTTGTCAACCCAAAATAAACATGTACTTGATTTTTTTAACCCAATTGTAGAACTCTCAAGCTATACTTCTAGAAAAAATGCAGAGAGGTAGCTAGACCATTTTTGTATAGTTAGGTGAATTACAAGCTCACCGGATGACTCAACTCAAAGCAGAGCCATCATTAATGAGCTGAAGCCAACTTGGAAAACGGTCTCAAGTGCAGCCCTTCAGGTACTTGCTGTTTATCATTCCTACCAATGGCTCGAATGAAGGAAAGACCAGCATGCAGATGATACAAAACTAGGAGGGATACTTAAGATACGTTGAACAACAACATCAGGATCCAAAAGATCCTGTCAGGCTAGAACAATGAATCAAATATAAGATGAAAGCCAGATTCAATGATAGAATTTGCTAAACTTCATCCCATAGAATCCAGACACTCCACGAGGCAAGCAATGGTTCTCTTAAAATATTAAACATGAAACTGTATATGTGATGAAGTTATTCTGCACAGCAATTTTTCAGTATGAAAAAGTCTTAATTTTTTCCATTCTGCCCCAAATTGTCTGCAACCTCTCTTTAATCAAGGGGTAGTCTACAATCTCAGAGGAGCATTATGGAATTCAACGATGTTTCAAAACCAGTACAAAGCAGACCCTTAATAAATGCTTGTTGGCTGACTGGTTGATTGGTCAAATTCTTTGGGGAAATACTGGAATAAATGATCTCTAAATTCTCTTACAGGGCTGAAGGACTCTGTCAGGCTACAAAACAAACTAATATTACACTGCCACCTAGTGGCTGAAGTGAAAGTAAGCGTCAAATTTAAAGAGAATTTACATAAAATGTTGACTGATTTAGCACCACCTGCTGGCACCAAATTATTAAGGCTCCTTCGAGTTAGTTCCCCTGGTACAATAATATCATTCACTAACTTGCAGTACAAACATATATGCAAGGTCCTGTGCTTCTTACTGGGGAGATATAACTGCCTTTTTAAGCAATCTTCATAAATCATGCTGTTAGAGCTGCATGAATGTGAAGCTACATGACTGAAATTCATAACATCCTTTCACATATGTATATATATATGTGCATATGTTACATATATACATACATGCATATAAATATATGGGATATATGTGAATATGTGAGATAAAATGTATACTACATAGAGGAGATATATGGGATATATCACTATATATGGGACGTAACATATATTATTCATATATATACATATATGAAAGGATGTAGTGAATTTCAATCATGTAGCTGCACATTCATGAAGCTCTATCAGCATGATTTGTGAAGATTATTTTAAAAAGCAGTTGTATATATACTTACATACACACACATATATTATTCCCCCTCTCCTACTTCAGGGGTCTAATACCTTTCCTCTTATTCATTTATTCATTAAGTGCCTACTACATACAAAGAATTGTAGTATAGGTACTGGGGCAGATACAATGATAATTAAGACTTAGTCCTGAATTCCCCCAAAAGCATATAACTCAATAGAGGAAATCATTCAGTCAATAAGCACTTACTATGTACCAAGCATTATGCTAGGCACTAGTGACACAAGACAAAAATGAGACAGTCTCTGTCCTCAAGAAGCTTACAGTCTAGCAGAGCCAACATATACATACATATGTATAAAAAAGATACAAGATTGATTTAGGGGTCTGCATTAACATGGGGGCGGGGAAACAGGAAAGATTGTGGAGAAGCTGGCACTTGAGATGAGCCTGGAAGGAAGCTGGGGATTCTTAGAGGCAGAGGTAAGAAGGGAAAGGGTTTAACCAACACAAAGCCAAGGAGTTGACAGATAATGTGTCACATGAGGCACAATAAGGCCAGTTGAATGGAGCACAATGTGTGTGAAGAAGAGTGATGTAAATTAATGCTGGAAAGGTATGTTTGGCCTGGGTTATGACAGGCTTCAAATGTCAACTCAGTGGAGTTTGTACTAGATCTAAAAGGTAATGGGGGCCACTGGAGTTTATCAATCAGAGGAGTGACAAGTGAGGCTATTAGAATGTAAGGTCCTTATAAGCATCAACTTTCATTTTATTTGTTTTCTCCAGTGCCTGGTACATAGTAGGAACTTAAATGCTCTTTAGCAATGATTATGCCTTAAGACTATCACTTCTGTAGCTATATGGGAAATGAATTAGAAAGGGAGAAACCTGAGGCAGGAAGACCAATATGAAAGTTATTGCAATATTTCAGCAAGAGGTAATGAAGGCCTGAAGTAGGGAGGTGACTGTGTGAGTCAAGAGGAAGGGGACAGCTGGGAGATATGCTGTGGAGGTAGAATCAACAAAACTTGGAAGTCAAGCAGATATGGTGGGTAAGAAAGAAGTTCAGGACGACTGTGAGGTGGCAAGACTGGCTACCTGTAAGGTGGAAGTGGCCTCAATACAAGCAGAGAAGTTCAGAGGAGAAACAGGCTTGGGAGGGGGAGGGGAAATAAATTCTGTTTTGGAGATGGCTATAGGACATTTGAAATGTCTGGTAGGCATCTGGCGACATAAGAAGGGTGGTTAGGGGCAGCTAGGTGGCACAGTGAGTAGAGCACCAAGGGCCTGTCGCCAAGGGCCACGTGAGAAGTACAAAGTTAACTACAGAAGTTCAAAGCGAGGAACAATTATCAATTAGATCATTTGGTCCAACACCATTGTTTTATAGATAAAATTAAGGCCCAGGGAGTATGTAACTTGCATAAGGCCATACCAGAGTAAGTAACACAGTCTCACTCCACTTTTGGATGGTTCCAAAGGGTATGGACAGTTTAGTCACTTCTTTTGCTTAATTCCAAAATGGTTGTACCATTTCACAGCACCACCAACAATGCATGACTATCTTCCCGCACCCCCTCCGACATTGACTTGCCATTTTTTGTCATTTTTTTCTGGCCAACTTGCAGGGTGGGAAGTGAAACTTCAGAGTTGTTTTGATTTGCATTTCTCTTGTTTTTAGCCATTAGGAACACTTTTCATGTGGTTGTGAAAACTTTGCAATCTTCGTTTCAGAACTGTTTGTTCATATCCTTTGGCCATTTATTCCTTGGGGAATGGCTATTAATTAATTAATGGCTATTAACTGTTTATATATCTTGGCTACCAAACCCTTATCAAAGAAATTTGATACAAAGACTTTTTTACCATTCAACCACTTCTCTTCTTATTCTAGATGTATTAATGTTATCTGTGTAGATGTTTTCAGTTTCAAGTACTCAGTTATTCATTTTATCTTTTGTAGTAGTTAAGAATACATCTCTTACCCATAGCTGTGAAAGGCATATGATTTGTTTCTCTTCTGATTTTTTTTATTAAGGTCATGTCTCCATTTAGAGTAAATTGTGAAGTGCAGTGTGAGGTATTGGTCTAAGCCTAATTGCTGCCAGACTGCTTTCCAGTTTTCCCCGTAGTTTTTATCAGAGAGTTTTTCTCTAGGTAATTTATGTTTTCCACTTTATCAAACACTGGATTATTGAATTGCATTATATCTGAATCTTCTTTGTCTAGTCTGTTTCATTAATTTGTCTCTCTATTCTTTAACCAATACCAGATGGTTTTAACAGCTGATGCTTTACAGTATAGTTTGAGGCTTACAAATGCTATTTCATCGGGCAGCCAGGTGGCACAATGAATACAGCACCGGCTCTGGAGTCAGGAGGACCTGAGTTCAAATCGGACCTCAGGCACTTGACACATTTACTAGCTGTGTGACCTTGGGCAAGTCACTTAACCCCAATTGCCTTGCCTTCCCCCTCCAAAAAAACAAAAACAAAGAAGTGCTATTCTCACTTTGTCCTTTCTTCTTTTCATCATTGTCCTTGATAGAGTAGATCTTTTGTTTTTCCAAATGAATTTTGTAACTATTTTATCAAGCTCTATGAAGAATCCTCTTGGTGATTTGATTGGTATAGCATTAAATGTATAAATTAATTATGGCCTAGCCATGAGCACTGAATATTCCTCTATTCAGGTGGTTCTTCAATTCTTGAAGATATAATTGAATCTAAGTTTTTATGTGCTTTAGGAGGTAGATCCCCAGATACATTATGCATTTTGTAGTTATTTAGAACATGGTTTCCCTTTCTATTACTGCTTCTTGGATTTTGTTATTATTATATAGAAATGCTTTTGATTTTTGAGAATTTATTTTGTAGCCTGGAACTTTGCTAAAGCTATTAACTGTCTCAAGTAGTATCTTTGCTAATTCCCTGGGGTTTTCCAAGCAAGTCATCATAACATCAACAAACAGGGATAGTTTTATCTCTTACTTATCTATTTTTATTCCTTTAACTGTTTTCTCTTATCTTATTGCTACTACTAACATTTCTAGAACTATGCCAAACAATAGTGGGGATAAGTATTAATGATAGTATGAGCTCCCTACATTTCCCCAATTTCAGACATCTGAAGGGATAGGACAAATCTGTTGCCACCCTCCCCTCTTCTACTTAACAAGAGTAAGCATTACTTTAATAACCCATCCTTGATTTCCAAAAACCAGGAATTGATCACTGAATTTAGAGTGGGCAGGGGATCAATCTAGACCAATATTGTCATTTTAAGGATAAAGATACTGAGGTCTACAGAAGTTAAAGGACTCTGGAAAGTATTCAAAGTTGTAAGAAGCAAAGCCAAGATTCAACCCCAGGTCCTCTGACTCCCACACCCAGCATTCTTTTCACTCTTATTCAAATCCTTACTGTACCATTCACGACCTGTGTGACCTTGGATGAGAATTTGAACTAGATAACCTTTAAGGTCCCCTTTTAGTTACTGTATTTTGTGATTCCAAGTTCCTTCCCCTACATCTGAATGCAAAAGTTGGTGCAAGTCTGAAATTCCTTCTGAGTCACATCTTAATTCAAATATCTTAGAGTCCAAGAAATACAACTACGAGGAGTAATTCAGGGCCACAGACATACCATGAGCTGTAGGGGATGCTTAATCTTCAACACATGCTTTACTATACCTCCCCCTTCTTGTAGAAACCTATCAGTTAGGCAGGAACTCTCGGGGGAATGTTTTTTTTTTCTTTTAAATAAACCTGTTTGACTTTCTAACTATATCCGGTTTGCTGTAACCCTTTTATGTCTTAGCCAGTTGCCCTATTATTTGATTAATTTTCTCTCAGGTCAGAAAAGCCCAAAAGCAGAACAAGAATCCTTAGGAAGAAGTGAATTCCCCATCCCTAGAAATCCTCAAAGGCTGGATGACCACCTGTCTGAAGAGTATTGGAGGTTTCAGCTCAAGCAGGGATTACAGCCTCTGAGGTTGTTTCCAGTTTCTATTGTAGAACCCTATTATATTTCTTACCCTAATATTTCTTATTTGTTAAAATCATCTCTTTCAGGGGGATTATAATCTGTTCTGCCTTAAATATGGTCTTTTAGGATTCTCTAGACTTTTCTCACAATCTATTATAAGATTTCTTCTCATTCTGCTTCCCCGAAATCCAGTATCTATGGTGTTTGATAAACCTGTAATTTGCTGTCATAAGAAAATGGATTGTGGTCACTAATGTCCCTCCTCATTATTTTTGTTTTCTTAATCAGTTTCTCCTCACTGGAAAACTAAAACAAAACAAAATAAGGCCTTATGGTCAAGAAAAAGTAAGAGTACTGATCCTGTTTATTGTCAGCAAGCTAAGTACATGTTTCCCCAGAATTCTATCCCCTCATATGCACAAAAACAAACCAGATCTTCTGGTAAGAAATCACTCCCTAGTGACTGCTATGGTTTCTGGATCATAAAACCATTCTTTGTCCAATTTGTGAATCCATTAAATGACATAGATTTGGCTTGGTTTTATTTTTTACCCAACAGATGAGTAAGTAGTACGTTTTCTCTGAGTATGACAGTCACTGGTTTCAAGAATCACAATGACTAGTTCAGTAATACTCCCCTTTGCTACAGAAAACTCTAAGGAAGCAGTTAGACATCCATTTTAGTTTCTCCTTTCTTTTAATTTATAGGCTTCCCCAAACTATTTACTGCCGTACTACTGCCACAGTTACTGCCAATATCAATTAAGCTAGTTAGTCCATAAATCAAACTTTTGTGGAATTTTTTTTAGTCTTGAGCTATAAATGAACTACAAAATACACCATGATTAATTGTTCCTATGCCAAGGTTAGTATCACGGACAGCTGCAATAAAAATTGATCAACAGGTCAGATTTTGTGTGCATTGGGGATATTTCAGTAGCACTAAGGTTCAAAATGTTTTACCAGCTAACATTTGGATTCAATAAATTTTTTTGAGTGGCAAATGTCACCACAAATGTGTAGAGGTTTCTGAGCCACAGCACATCAGCTGGAGTCACAGCTCTCACACTTACTAGCTGAGTGATGCAGGGTTATTGCAAGGAACAGTTTGTGAACCTTAAGAGAGATGCTGTACCAACATGAGTTACTATGGATAACCATGATAATGGCATTTTTAAGTAACTAAGAGACTTAATCACTTTTTCAATGGTCATTGGTCCTTTTTCTGGGCCTGGAGTTTCACCTTGGTCATCAGGTAAAGAGTTTGTCTTGTTTTATTTAACGGTGACAACTCATGAAGACTGTCTCCTAGGATATGATTTATGTGATTTATGTGAGGGAAGAGTATATCATCACCAATGAAATCGGTACTTTTTTAAAGTTTCTGGATCAGGAAGTGTTTTCCCCAGAACTCCTGTTATTTTTCACAATATTCTACTTCACTCTGAAGGTCCCCTACCATAAGTAATGTTATACAATTAGTTTACTGCAGAATCAAGTGAATACTTGAAGATTTTTCTATGTTATCTCTAGCATCCTCAATGCTAGAAACACACCTCGATGCCAGAAACAATAAACACTGTTTTATGACATCGTTAAGAATTTTAGTTCTTTGGACTAAAATTAAAGCTCTTTGGTCTTGATGATCTCCAAAGTCCCGTTTCAAGTTACCATGTTCTGTGATTCTCGGTCCCATTTTCTACTTCAAAATTCAAAAGCTGGTGCAAGTATGACATTTTCTCTCACTCACATCTTAATTCAAACACTCTGGGGAGTCCAACAATTACTACTACAGAAGTAAGGCAGAACCATAGCCATATCATGATACAAAGGCTGTTATATACCCAACACAAGCTTTACTACAGCTCCGACCACCTGGGAAAACCTATTCCATAACTTCCCTGAAAGGCATCAAGTCTTTGCTTTAAGACCTTCAAGGATGGTGAACTCACTACTCAATGTCCTTTGAGGCATCCTCACCCACATCCTAGCCTCTATTTGTGAACATACTCTAAAGTTCCTACTTTGGTTTTCTGTTTTCCCTCTATACTACTTCAGGGCTCTCTCAATATTTCTCATGGATTCAATTACCATCTCTCTGCAGATGCCTCTAAATCAACATAACCAACCCCCTCACTTTTCTCCTTAACTCCAGTCCTGCATCTCCAAGTGCCTAACTGACATCTTCCCTGGATGTTCCAAAGGCAATTTCGAAGTCAACAAGTCTGAAAATGAAATCATTTTCCTTCTCTCCACACTTACTCCTCCTCCTAGTTTCCTAATTTCTGTCAAGGGCACCATTTTTCTGGTCACCCAGGTTCGAAATTATGAAGTTATTCTTGACTGTCCCTAACCCATTATATCCAAACAGTTGCCAGGCCTTATAGATTCTACCTCAACATCTCTTCATCCAACCCCTGATCTTCAATGAAACCACTTCCCACCTAGACCATCACAATAGTCTCAAAGTTGGTCCCCATGCCTCTCCTGTCACTAATCCATCCTCTATGTGGTTTCCAAATTGATACTCCTAAAGCATGACTATGTCTGACCATGTCACTCCTCTGCTTCCTATAAAATATAATCTCCTCTGTTTGGCATAAGAAGCTTTTTACAATCTGGTTCCAGGCTAGTTACAAATTACTCTACCCTCAGCTACGAATTGAAAATTGAAGAGATGCCCATCAACTGGGGAATGGCTAAACAAGCTGTGGTATATGATTGTAATAGAATATTACTGGGCTATAAGAAATGACAAGCAGAATTATTTCAGAAAAACCTGGAAAGACTTACATGAACAGAACCAGGAAAATTTTATACACAATAACAGCAATATTGTTCAATGGAGAACTATGAATGACTTAGCTATTCTCAGCAATACAATGATCCGAGAAAGTCCCAAAGGACTAATGAAGTATACTATCCGCCTCCAAAGAAAGAATTAACATTATTTGAATACAGATTGAAGCATGCTATTTTTCGTTTTCTTTCTTTCATTATTTTCCTTTTATTCAAGCGTACCTGCACAAAATTACTAATAGGGAAATGTTTTATATGATTGCAGATGTATAACCTATATCTGATTGCTTACAGTCTCAGGGAGGAGAAGGGGAGAGAGGCAGCAAGGGGCAGAATTTGGTACTCAAAAAAATGTTTTAAAATTGTTTTAACATGTAATTGGTAAAAGAAATAAAATAAATTTTTAATATTTTAATTACTCTAGCCTCCATATAAACTAGACTATTTGTCATTCCTAGATGACATCTCAACTCCATTTCTGTATCTTTTAATAGGCTGTCACTCATGCTTGAATGCTCTCCCTCCTCACCTTGACTGGAACCTCTAACTCCCTTTAAAGTTCAGCTCAAGTGTTACCTATAAGGGTACTTTTCTCAAGTCCCTCACCCATAACTTTGTATTCATTTTTGTATATATCTTGTACTTAGTTGTCTATAAACATGTTATATTCTTTGCCTTAACAGAATTTAAACCCCTTGAAGGCAGACTATCTCACTTTTTGTATTGGCATCCCCAGTACTAAGCATAGTGCCTGACACATCACAGGCATTTAACAAATGCTAGTAATTCCCTATTTAGCTATATGTGGAATTCTAAACATGGAATACAAATTTTCAATTTTCAAAGGGTTAGACTTAAGAGATTTGACTCTAAATTAATTTAGTTTAGCTTGATGCTCCTTTGGGACAAGGACTATTAAGGTTAAAAAAGGAAAAAAACAAAAAGTGCTTGTATTCTAAGCGCTAGAAGAGAATGCCTTGCAAATGGCGTGTTCTTAATAAAGACCTGGCCAGGTTAATAGTTGAATAACTTTTAGGTGACTCAGAAAGCAGAGTGAGATCTTTCAAGGCTGCAGGATCATCACTATGAATATCCATCCCCATTTCAAGAAAACAACATGGAAGGGTTGATTAAGAAGAGCAACAGGAATAACCCAGCTTTTATCTTACAATTTTAGTGTGAAAATAAATATGCAATATTTGAATAAATGGCCTCTTATTTTAACAATGGCCTCAAATAGCAACATAACTCATTCGAACAAAATAGTCCTAGGATTCTATTTTTACAGTCTTGTGGTACCCACTATTGTGGCTGTACCTCTTCTTCTCTGATTCTAAGGATGACATGGAGGTGATAAGTATCAGCTCAGCTTGTGCCCCCTCTCCCTTCACTGTCACATAATTCAGGACTTTTAAGTCCTCTCCTTCCTCACTATCTATTTCCTGTCATTAGAGGTGCAAGACTAGAAGAAAAAGCAGAATGAGTTGGAGTAGGATGCAAAGGTAGGAAATTAGTCATCTTTAAACATTCCAATGTTTTCATTTTGAACTCACATCTGGAATTATAGGTATCTGCAAGCTTATGCTACTTTCTAAAGTATTACCAAGTCAGGATTTGAGAGAGAAAGGACAACAGAAAGCCAATTTGTTCTGAAAACATAATAGCCTCAGAAGAGCTAGATGCAAGTCCTAGCTCTGTTTAGTAACTGTCATTTAGACATGTCACTAAATCTCTCTGTGTCTAGTTTCTTCAGGTATCAAATGAGACTAATGATAATGGCACTACCTAACTACCCAGGGCTGTTATAAGGAAATTACTTTGCAAACCATTCAGTGCTACATAAACACAAGCTATTTTACCTACAGAGAAGCATTTACATCTGTAGCATTTACAAGTGTATAGACCACAGTCTTCGCAACACCTATGAGACAGGTAGTCCAAGAATTCCCGTTTTATAGAAAAGGATACTGAGGGTCAGAAAGGCTGACTAATTGCTCAGCTCACACAGCTAGTGAATCTCTGAGTCCCGAAGTTAGCTGCAACAAATCTCCTATGCCAGATTCTTTCTAATGGAACATGTTGCCTTGTAACACCATAACCCTTGCTAACCTAGCTCAAATCTCATAAGCATATAACTTCCCCAGCTCCTGCACTAGTATTTAATCTCACCCACTTTCCTCAAATAAAAGATTCATTCAGAAACAAATATTTCAATCTTTGTTTAAAGTAAGAAGATGATAAGTATTTATATTAAATGATAAGAAATAAAGATGCTAACATTAAGCATTTCTTTAGAGTTCATAAGATTATTTTAAACAATAATTTTGGCCCTGCTGCTTACTATCTGAATCACCCAAAGCAAACTTTTTTCCCTATCTGAAAATGAGTTTCCCCACCTATCAAAAAAGGAGGCTATATGATCTCTAATCATGGAATTTCAGACTTAGGACTCAGTAGTCATACCTGAAAAAAAAATTCTCTCTATAACATTCCTAAAAAGTAGTCTCTGCTTGAAGACCTTGAATGACAAAGAATTTATATGATTTGAGGCAACTCATTCCATTTTTGTATATTTCTTGTTGTATTTCATTATATCAAGGCTAAATTCTCTTTGAAACTTTACCCATTATTCCGTGTTCCACCCTCTAAGGCCAAGAATAATGAGTTCCATCCATTTTTCAGTAAGACAGCCTTTTAAATACTTGAAGACAATTACCACATCCCACCCTCCTACCTAAGCCCTTTCCTTCTGCAGCCAAAATATCTCCACTAGTTTCCAGCCAATCCTCATATGGCAAGAATTCAAGGCCCTTCACCATTCTCTTATCCTCCCAGATACTCTCCCATTTATCGAAGTCCTTCCAAAAATATGGTTCCTAGAACTGACCACGAAATGACTTCACTTGACCAAGACAAAGTACAGGATTGTCTCATTACACTGTTCTTGGAAACCATGCCTTTCTTAATGTAGGTAAAGACTTCATGAGGTTTCTTGGCTACCATATCCCACTGTTGACTTACACTGAGCTTACTATCCATTAAAACCCTCAGGTCATCTTTAGACGAGCTGCTACCCATCTATATTTCCCATCATGTACTTATGAAGTTGATTTTTTAATCCAAAGTATAAGTCATGTATCCCCGTTAAATGCTATTTCTGATTCAGTCAAGTATTCTAGTTTGTCAAGACTTTTTTGAATACTTCTTTGAATACACTGTTATGATCCTTCCCAGCTGTGTCATCTGAGAAATTGATAAAAATGCCACTCGTATGTTTTAGCCAAGTCACTGATAAAAATGTTAAATAGCATAAAGTCAAACATTAATCCTTTGGACATTCTATTGGAAACCACCTTCCCAGGTGACATCAAACCATTAATGAACTGCTCTTTGTGTCCAACCACTCAATCCATTCTCCATCTGCCTGATAATACTATCATCCAGCCCACATTTCCTCATCTTTTCCACAAAAATGTCGTGAAAAAGTTTATCAAATGCTTTGCTAACATCTAGGTAAACTGTATCTCTAGCACTCCCTTGATCCACCAGCTTAATGAATTTTTTTAATGATGTTTAGTTTGGCACAATCTGTTCTTGATGAAGCCATACAGGCTCTTTATGATCACTGCTTCCTTTTCTAAATATTCCCTACCAAAACTAGGATTCTATAATTCCATGTGTACTTTACTTTTCAATAGCCATGTTCCTGAAGGAACTGTGTAAAGATAAGCCTATTTTGAATACATTTTATATAACAAGTGATTAATATAAACCAGAATCTTGAATGAACCTTGGTGAATCATCCCCTTAATTTTTGTGTTTTGAAAAAGAGACTTGTTTTATCAATTCACACTTTTATTTGTCAGTGTTCTTAACATGAGGATCCACTGAATTTAGAAAGTAAAGTACCATGCATTTGGAAGTCAGATATAGAAAGCAAACTTACATGATTTCTTAAATAACTGACCAAAATTACTTATCGAAGTTTTTGTTTTTTGTTAAGATCATTCATAATTGTGCTTACCTTTTTGTCCTCTTTCGTCTTTCTAATGTTTCGATGAGGGCCAAAGATGGTTTGCATTCCAAAAGCTTTTTTAGACCATTCACTCTTGTGAACACTTAGCTGAGGCTGGACAAAGCTTCCCTCAACCCTGTATCGGTCAGCTGGAATTTTACTCATTGGAGGAGGAAGCGTGCCACAATTCACACTTGACCATCCATCTGTAGAATCTGTGTATGACTCCTGATCGCTTGTGTGGCCATGTTGCCATTCTTGGAGGACGTGGACAGGCAGCCACCTTTGGTTGGAACCACCACCTATACCCATAGTACTTCTTTTGGAAGGAGGGACTGAACTCCGTGAAGAAACAAGAGGAACCTCCATTCGGGAAGCAGGTCCTAGATGCTTATTTAAATCACAAAATTTATCATTCTGAGTTGCTTCTAAAGCATTTCCTTCTGAATCATGACAGAAACCATTCCAGTGTGCACTGGGTGGGTTCGGTGCTCTTCCTCCTGGATTTTCCCACATAGTACTAGGAACGTGCTTACTTGAACTCCCTCCTAAATCCACCACCAGGACTCTGTTGCTTTTTTCTTCCTGGTTGAAATTGCCAATGCCACTATCACTATTGCTACTTGTACTATTATTCTGATGAGCATCAGCATCACCATCGAGAAAGGCCCGTGCTCTCATTCCTTCAATCAATTCCCCCATGTCTCTATAGAGGACGGAAATAAATTGCAAAACAGGTAAAGATGATGTTGGGAATTCTAAACAACCATTAGTGTCTGGATCAGCCGTACAGTCAAACCCAAAGCGTCTTGCGATACCCTGATGAATTTTATGGCTAAATAATTCTGGATCTACCATGAAAACATGACAAGAAGTTCTCAAAACTCCTTCATCTTCCTGAGCTAAACTTCCATCATCATTAGTCTGCATGGTAACCAATCCAAAGAATCTTCTGTCATCAGGGCATACTGCACTAAATGCCAGTTTCTCTGCAGGATATTCAGCCACTATGCCAGCTTTGTCGGTGCAGAGTTGAACACAATCATGCATAATCTTCATCATCACCAACGAATGTATTTTCTGTTCAGCCCGCAAGCGTCTCATACATCCTCGAATAGCCTGCAGACTATCATATTCAAGGTTGGCGCTAGTTGAAGGAAGTTCTATTGAACCTAGATAACCTACCACCATGGCAACATTTAAAATGCTTGCATCTAATCCAAAGTCATCATGATTTTCTAGTCCAAGAGTGAAAACTGAATCGTCATGTATAACTTTAGACATTTCTTCCTTAGAATGAAGATTATAATTTGGACTATTTATATTTTCCTGTGCAATGTCAAACCGAGTAGCAGCAGCAGCTGACTCTGAGAGGGATCTTTGTTTTGGTTTCGAGTGATCTGAACTAGCAGCACAAAGAGTAGGATTTTCAAAGATCATGTTAAAAATTCCACCAGACTGCATTTCTTCAACAACTCTCTCTGCTCTGTTGATACCTAATGCTTTGGAATCAAGTTTGGGCTTTAGCCAGCCTTTCCCTTCATAAAATCCAGTTTCTTCATCACTAGAACAAGAGTCCATGTGACTGATGCCTTCACCGATTACCATGTGTAGCACCCCAGAACACTTCCCTATGAGCTTCACTACGTCTTCATGAGAAGCCTTTTTTACATTGATATCATTAACAGCAAATATCTGGTCTCCAGCTTTTAGTCCTACATAATCTGCAGGGCTTCCTTTCATAACACAGCTAAGAACACAAGGCGCTTGTCCAGAAAGGGTAAAGCCATACCCTGCTCGTCCTCTAGCAACATCCACGCTTCTTATCCTTGGTGGTGCGTGCACATTGAGTCGACGTTTCACCGTCTCTGATGGTTTATACATTTTGTTGTGTTTCTGAGAATGAGAATCCTTCAATTATTTCAGTTTGTATCCATATTTTGTAGGATGTATGATGCAACCTTTCTTTTGCACGATAATGCCCTATGGAAAAAAAAATAAATACACCATAATTTAATATTTTCTTTTCCCACAATCTCAGTAATTCAGTAATTCAAAAGATACACAATTTAACAGACATGGTGCCCTACTATTAATACAGATTATAATCCCTTCACATATTAGTAGACATTTTTTGTGAATAGCTCAAGAAAAAAAAGTATTCATTAGTGTCAACCTTCTGATGACCAGCTAGGATGATCCTCATATACCAGGCTGAGGGACAAGTGCCAGGCACTTAACTGATGCTTTTCCAACTCTATAATACCTGCCAGAGCTAGGATTCCATTGGCATAACCTCTGAGAACCTTGGGTCATCTCCACACCATAGTGAAGCACCAGAGTACAACTTCAATGAAAGCCTCATTGTTAAATTATCTTAAACTTCAGAAACATATTAATCAAATTAGATCACAAGTAACAGAAAATCATCATAGAATATTTAGGCAAAACAAAAAAGATACTACAGCTGCACCTCAAATGTAGTACTTTACATGGTTCACAGGTATTCTTTCACAATTCCTGTTTCTATCATGCTTAATGATGAGCACACAATTGAAATTTTGGGGAATCCTGATTGTGACAAAGGACAGAACAGAAATTCTAAAAGCTCTCAACAGGCTAAAACACTGAGCCAAAACTAACTAAATGAATTTTAACTTTCGCGTCTTTATAACAGTTTTATGAGACTAATTCTACGCACATCAAGCATTCTTACTAAAGGTATGAGAAGGGTGAGCTTTCACAAACAATATTCTATAGTATCACATCTTCCCAGTCACACAGTTGACTAAAAAGCAAAGAGAATACAAGACCTCATTGTGCTTATTATTTGGCTTATTTCTTGATTTTAAAAAAGACAGAAGTGCTACTCTAAAAAGGTACCTCCCGTGCAAATGCCCAAACCACACAAGATTCCCTGAAAGATACTGCAACAGGCCGGACTTTGTTTGATAATCTTCTGGCAATTTTGATGCCTGGCATAAATAGGGAGACAAAAGTGAGCTAAAAGTGTTTGTTCTTGTCTTAGAGAATGTCCTGCACAGGGTGCAAATGAAAGAGGGCTTCTCTGTAGTTGGTAAAGATCTCTACATGTTCAAAAATTCATTAAGCCCTAGAATACTGCCCCCTCCTAATGAGATTGTAAAGCACTAAAAAGTGTTCAGCCTAACTACATATATAGGACAAACTAAGTGGATTAAGAATAAGTACTATTTAGATTATGGTGTTCAGTGAGATGACCAGTACAAAGAGCTTGTGACCACAAACTTGGGCCCACTTTTTTTAAAAACAATATTCTTCCAATGATGCTGCATGGATATAAAGTATGTAATATCTCACGAATCTACAAAGGATTAAGGTTGAGGGAAGAGCCAAGATAGCAGAGAAAAGGCAGGGACTAGCCAGGGACTAGCCTGAGCTCTCCCAAATTCCCCTCTAAACATTAAATAATGCCTCAAAATGAATTCTGGAGCAGTGGAACCTACAAAAAGATGAGGTGAAACAATTTTCCAGCCCAAGACAACCCAGAAGGTCAGCAGGAAAGGTCTACTGTAACAGGATGAGAGTAGACCATAGTCCAGCACAGGCAATCCCCTGGCAAGCTGGTAGCAGGCCTTGAGGGCAACTGAATCAGCAGCAGCAGCAGCAGCTTCCAGAGCCCTCAGCCTACAGATGGTAAGGAGGTCAGACAACTGGTCAGAAAGAGATTAAAGAGGTCCCTTTGCTGGCACAGGGTGCAGGACTCTGTCGTATTGCCCATACACAGATCTAGGTCACAATCCTGGGTTGCAGTCCCAGGGCAAGGAGAAGCACTAGTATACCACAGCTCGAGACTGCAGGGGAGCAGGGACCCTGGTCACAGTGCCAGGGTAGAAAAGAGCACTTACAGTTGCTCACAGCCCACAGTACAGGTCAAGAGAGTAGTAAACACACCTCTCCTTAGGTCATACCATCTTGGAAGAACTGAAAACTTACAGACTTTCAGAATTTAGAGCTCTGAAAACAGCTGCACAAAAAACCTGAACCTCGGGACAGTGCCCCTGCCACCCTGGGAATAAAGCCCAACTTTAACATAAAGTTAAAAGTCAAGAAATAGGCTTGAAAATGAGCAAACTAATGATAATAATAATAATAATAACATGACATAGAAAGCTACTATGGTGACAGGGAAGATCGAAATACAAACTCTGAAGACAACAAAGTCAAAACTGCTATATCCAAAGTGAAAAATTTGAACTGGGCTCTGACCCAAAAAGAATTCCCAGAAGAGCTCAAAATGGATTTTAAAAATCAAATAAGAGAAGCAGAAGAAAAATTGGGAAAATAAATGATAGTGATGCAAGAAAATAATGAAAAAAAGACTCAATAGGTTCGTAAAGGAGGCATAAAAAATGCTGAAGAAAATAACAACTTAAAAAACAGAACAGGGGCAGGTAGGTGGCGCAGTGAGTAGAGCACCAGCCCTGGAGTCAGGAGGACCTGAGTTCAAATCCGGCTTCAGACACTTGACACACTAGCTGTGTGACCTTGGACAAGTCACTTAACTCCAATTGCCCTGCCTTCCCCCCTCC